>SJYX01016443.1:50076-96168 GCA_006410675.1 Oreotragus oreotragus | reverse complement strand
TCTAGCTTGCTTGGCAGGTATATCCAGACTCTTGCAGCCATGCATACAATTATTTACAGCCTCCCAACTGTGAGAGGCACGGAAAGCCTAGAACATAGAGCCTCTGAAAGAGTTAAAAGTTACTAGAGTAGTGCTAGTGCTGATGTAGGATTTCATTATTGGGCCAATGCTTGTTGCTAAGTTCCCATATCTCGTATCCACTGTGCACCTGGGAATGCATTAGTTCACATAGTGAGAATGTAAGAAAAACAAGTGTAGCCTTGAATTTAACCATATCAGACTTTTGAGCTAGTTGGTTCTTTCTTGTAACTCACTGCACCTTTGCTCTGTGAAAAACGTAACTCTGTTTGGCATTTTTCTGAGGTTGATATAGATTAGAAATATAAAGAAAAAATACTTTGAGGGAAAATAAGTTTTCTGGTTGAGCAGCCTTTATCAAAAGAGGGTCATAAAATGTTCACAGGCCCCCAAGGCCAGAAGATACTGTACACAACATCATTTGTGGAAAAGGTATGCAGAAATATCCTGGTTTCAATAAGGGCAAAAACTGCTGGAATGTTGGGCTGACTCTGTATGACCTTGCATCTTTCATTTCCCTCTATGTACAAAAAAGTATATAAGTACCGTTTAAAAATAAAGCTATGGATCTCGCTCATCAAAGCAGCTTGATCTCCTCGTGTCAATCATTCTCCTCCTCTTACTCTTTCTTTCAGGCTAGTTCCCATCTGGAGTGCAGAAGTCCACTGTGTCTACTTATTTGCCTGGGTTTCTAAGACCAGAATGGGAAGGCGCCCTGTGCCCTCACTCCCTCAGGAGACCGGGAGGGCACCTGTGGCCTCACGTAGATGGTGCAAGTCTCTTGTCTTGAGACTTTTCTGTATAAACCAAGGAACATCAGCCTCTTTTCTTCTATTCTCTATTTTCTTATCTACAAAATTCTTATCTATCTCTCTATATCAATCACAATTGCCGACGCCGTTTCTCCTTCGGGTTTCCCTGGATCCTGCGGGGGCTGGACCCCGGTGGTTTTCCCTACTTTCTTCAATTTAAGTCTGAATTTGGCAATAAGGAGTTCATGATCTGAGCCAAAGTCAGCATCAGAGGTGGGAAAAGATGCAGTGTGGAGTTTATGGCAAGCCTCGGTGGCAGAATCACAATACTCTAGGATTCCAGAGCAAAGCCATGCCATCTGCAGCGCATCAAGCCTTTTCTAATACGTTGCTGAGCTCTGGTAGACACAGCACGCTTGACCATGAGCACGAAGTAACCATGTCATCCTGAACTGCCCGTTGAGTTCAGTCAGACCCACCAAGATATATAAAGTTGTAGCAGGACCAGAGGGTACAAATAAGATGTACAAGCAGGAAGCACAGACCTACGCATCACCAATCACAGTTGCATTTATGCTATTTTTCACATTTTATCTATAGCCATATGAGGAGGTGGGGTACAAACAGCTGAAGGAGAACAATGTTTAGTACTAACGGATTGGCTTGGCTTAAAATGTGGATACAAAACCCAAGTGTACTGCAGCTGCATTTGTTATTCAGTCTCTCAGTCATGTCCAGCTCTTTGCAACCCCATGGACTGCAGCACGCCAGGCTTCCCGGTCCCTGGCTATCTCCCAGAGTTTTCTCAAACTGAGTCAGTCGTGCCCTCCAACCATCTCATCCTCTGCTGCCCCCTTCTCTTCCTGCCTTCAATCTTTCCCAGCCTCAGAGTCTTTTCCAATGAGTTGGCTCTTCGCATGAGGTTTCCCTGGCTATCTCCCAGAGTTTTCTCAAACTGAGTCAGTCGTGCCCTCCAACCATCTCATCCTCTGCTGCCCCCTTCTCTTCCTGCCTTCAATCTTTCCCAGCCTCAGAGTCTTTTCCAATGAGTTGGCTCTTCGCATGAGGTAGCTGAAGTATTGGAGCTTTAGCATCAGTCCTTCTAATGACTATTCAGAGTTGATTTCCTTTAGGATTGACTGGTTTGATCTCCTTGCTGTCCAAGGGATTCTCGAGTCTTCTCCAGCACCACAGTTTGAAAGCATCAATTCTTCGGCGCTTGGCCTTCGTAATGGTCTACCTTTCACATCTGTACATGACTACTGGAAAAACCAGAGCTTTGACTATATGGATCTTTGTTGGTGAAGGTGGCTGCATTACAGACATATAAAGGGGTGGGCTTTGAAAGAGAGTAGTGAGGGAAAAATCTTCCCAATGGGCAGATCTAGGAGCAAGCACCTGGTTGTAGTTTTATGTAGAAGTGTACTTAGGGGAGATTCCTGGGCAGTGGTCTATGGCTGGCTCTTTGGTGAGGGTGTAGAATAGTAACAGCTTGAAGATCAGAGACATGGTTTGGGGTACAAGTATGTGGATGGATGAGGATGTGGGCATAAAGAATAAATATGTTTGTATAACCTGTTAATGTCCACAAGAAAGCATCTACCATAGAGGCGGCACGAAACAAGCAAGTAGATAAAATGATTCCATCACTCGACAATGGCCAGCTTGGAAGAAGCACAATGGGCATGTGGATGGAATGGCCTGTGGCAAAGACAAAGGCTATGAATGAGCCCAACACATAAACTCCTCCTTACCAAAGCTGATCTAGCTATTGTGTTTCTATCCAATCTGTCAGCAACAGAGATGCAATGCCCCCAGTATGGCACTATTCCTTTAGGAGAACAAGCCACTTGGCGTCAACTTTACTACACTGGATCCTTTTGATTCTAGAAGGGCTAGCAACTCAACTTCACAGGGACATCTGTTTTGATATCCCCAGATATCAGAGCTACATGTCTCAGCCAGCACCTCTATTTGGATATTAATGGAATGCCTAATTCTCAGGCATCAATCTCACCCCAATACAATTTTTCTTAAATCTTATTTTTGGCTGCGCCGGGTCTTTGCTGCTGCACAAGGGCTTTTCTCTAGTTGCTGAGTGAGGGCTACTCTCTAGCTGTGGTGTGTGGGATTCTTACTGCGGTGGCTTTGCTTGCTGTGGTGCACAGGCTCTCCAGGGTGTGCAAGCTTCAGGAGTTGCAACAGACGGGCTCAGCAGTTGCAGCTTGTGGGCTCTGGAACACAGGCTCAGTAGTTGTGGCGCACAGGCTTAGTTGCCTCATGGCATGTGGGACCTTCCTGGACCAGGGATTGCACCCATATCCTCTGCATTGAGAGACGGATTCTTAACCACTGGACCACCAGCGAAGTCCCCCATCCCCCAGTAGTTTTTATCAGGGCATCTAATTCAGTAAAGAAGTGAGAGTGGGCCCAACCATAGTACCCATTGATCATATCACATAAAGGCAATCCAGAAATAGGCCATCTCACAGATCACTGGAGTGTTAGTACCAGCTCAGAGGCAACATGCTGAAAGGACAGGGTACCATCCTTCAGGATGCAGTATATGCATTAACTCACAAGATGAGAGGATACATGTGATGGCTCCAATTACCATCACTTCCAGTGACTCACTGGAGGACTCTGTTCCTAAAACTGGGCTCTTCAGGGTCAGAAGCACAGTCTTACTAGGGTACACAGCAAAAGTCCTACTGAATTACATGCCATTGTCACCAAAGTGCTTTGTACTTATGTCCAGGGACCAAGCAGCTAGAAAAGCAGTCATCCTCCTGGCAGAGGTCACTGGCTTGATCAGCAGGAGGTGGTGGTGGGGGTGGAGAATGGGAGAACTTGTGCAGAACACAGGTGACCCATTTCGTGCCTACTGGTATTCCCTTGCTCCACTGCAACTGTAAATAGATATGTGTAACAACCACAGCCTGATAAGGGTATGATCAACAAAGGTTGGACCCCTCAGGAATGAAGGTTTGGGTCACAAGATTAGGTAAGTCACCAAAATCTGCTAAAGTAATACCTGTGGATGTGAAATATTTAAAATGGATGATGGAAGACAGGCTGAATACCAGTCATTGCCCTTTAGTGACAGGGAATACTGATTTGATCCTATTCAATGCCTCATTGTGTACATGGAAGTCATGGAGTTGCTCCAGAGTCCTGCAAGAAGTGGGTTTGTGTGGCGCAAGAGGACAGCTACAGAAATGTTGTTTGCAATTCCTTTGAGACAACTGGCTGCAGGAAGCACAGCTGACTGAGTCCCAGCTGAGGGGTCCTCACTGCCACCCCTCTGGACTCATCACTGCATTCGCTGCAAGGCCAGGCTCCCCTGGGGCTGCTCCCTGCCACTGGCCGAGCCCAGAGAGGCCAGCAGCGCTGAACCAGTCTCGCACAACATGCAGCTCCTCTGACAAGCAATTTGTGCTCCAGAACACCCCAACAACCTGGTCCAACCTTTGCAGTCTGAAGCTCCACGTCAGGGAAGGGTCCTCCGGCCTTCCTGCTCTCCTGCCCCAGAGGTCAAGCCTACAGTACAGATGGAAGGCTCTACCTGCCTCCTCCTGGTCCTCCTCTTTATGCTTCAAAGACAGTCCCCTCCAGGATATCTCTCACAAGTCTCCTGTAGGCACCTGCTTTTTGATGGATTCAAATCAACACAGAAGCTCATGTTTATGGATCAATATATTTTCTTTGAAACCACACCCAAACTAACAGCAGTGTAAGATGTACAAGAGAACTTGGTTCACCTTATAAATCAAGCATTTTGAGTTCTACAATAGCTCCAAAGGATTAAAAGGTAGATGGTTGATGTCTTTATCAGCTTTGAGAAAAACATGATGAAATATTTAAAATATCCAAGAAAGCATAAAAAATAATAGAATGTACGCACAGCTGAAGAAAGAAACCTTATCAAGAGTTAAAATCTCCCATGTATCCCACCCTGATTTAATCCTGCTCTCACTTTCCAGATTTTGATATTTATCATTGCTGCTGTATTTTAAGTATTTTTACTACAAGTATTCTTAACATATTTTTCCTTTGGATTTTTAATCTCTTTTAAACATAATTTCCTAAAAATTAGTTTTGTATGTATTCATAATACTAAGCTGATGATGGTTTAAAAAAAAAAACCCCAATCTATGTCACACAGAGCTATTTATGATTACTAAGATTAAAAATAAATGATTTAGCAGAAATGGAACAAAGTCATAATGCTGAGAAAAAGCTATTTTATAATCCTGTCTGTAAGTTATAATTTTTATAAAAGTTATATAAATGTAGGCTAATCATCTATACAGTCTCAAAAAGCCCAATATAAATAAAACACAGAAAATAAGTTCACTTGAGAAAAGTTCAGACAAAATTCTTCTATGTGTCATATGGAATGCTAGGAAGAATCATTGCAGTAATTATCCAAAGTAACATTAACGGAACAAGAGATGTTTGGTCTCAGATGTAAATTCAAATGTAGGGTGTCTAAAATACCAGGTCAAAGTGAAAGTATATCTGTAATGTCTGACAGCAAAAAATAAGTTTGTAAATTCTGTATTCTTCAATGAAGAAAGAAGATCAAGAATAACATGCTGGATAGTCTTATCAACCAGGTCACCTTTAAAGATAAGTTTTCAAGACAGCGAAAATGTACAACAATTAAACTCTACACATATAACTAAAACATTTGTTGTTATAAGAGGGGCAGTACTTTTATTTATAGAGTTCACAAATCAACATGTAACAAATAATTATACATTAGTATTGGTAAGAATACCAAATATTATTTCACAACTGCCACTATGTGTTTCTTCTTCTCTGACACCATCTGCACAGATCCAGGCTTGCTATGTTTGATACGATTCAGTTCCCTAGAAATTAAACAAAATACACAAATTTTAAGTTTATGAGAAGTCACCCTAACCAAAGAAAACCTTCTCAGAAAAATTACAAGGCATTTTCTTTCACCAGAAACTACCCACTGAAAAAAAGTTTTCATGAGAGTAGGTAAGTAGCCGGGGAAGGCAATAGCACCCCACCCCAGTACTCTTGCCTGGAAAATCCAATGGACGGAGTAGCCTGGTGGGCTGCAGTCCATGGGGTCGCCAACAGTCGGACAGACTGAGCGACTTCACTTTCACTTTTCTCTTTCATGCATTGGAGAAGGAAATGGCAACCCACTCCAGTATTCTTGCCTGGAGAATCCCAGGGATGGGGGAGCCTGGTGGGCTTCCGTCTATGGGGTCACACAGAGTCGGACACAACTGAAGTGACTTAGCAGCAGCAGCAGCAGCAGGTAAGTAGCAGCTCTGGAGAAGGGAATGGCTACCCACTCCAGTATTCTGGCCTGGAGAATGCCATGGACTGTATGGTCCATGGGGTCACAAAGAGTCAGACACAACTGAGCGATTTTCACTTAGAAATCAACTTTTGTTAACTTATTGGCTTCTTCTCTTACTACATCAGTGTCCTTTACTAAGTTTAAAAACCTGCTGCGAGTTATTAAAATGTTTAAAATTGACTCAACTCCAACATCTATCCAATATAACAACAATTTGCATTGCCTGATTAAAAAAAAAAACTCTTTCTTAGAATTTCTATATTACATGAATTCAAGGATTGCAAAGAGAAGAATATTCTACAGGGGAAATGATGGTTGAATTAACAACCTTCCTTTAATGTGGAAATTTTGCTTCAGAGCCAAAATGCTAGATTCCAAATGTTATGATGAAGCAAGCATATTAGATAAATTCTTATCTAACAAATATTCTTGCCAGTCTTTAAGCAAGAAAATACACATTACCTCTTAATTCCAGCTACATCGGAAATCTTTTACACTCTCTATTTACAATAGTTTATTTAGTATGAGTAGAGCCTTTTCTAATTTTGGTATGTCTTTCACATTGTTTGCCCTTTAAGCATATTCCCAAAGACAGGTAATGAAAATTCTCACCATGTTAGATAATCATACCTTCCCCTTTTATCAGGGAAAAGCCCAGAGGAGTATTTAAAACCACCTCTGATGTACAACAACACATAAACTATTCCTTTGACGGGCACATTTTTTGTTTGGTTTTGGTGGGATGTGAGGGGAGAGTTAGAAAACAGTACTGAGAGAGATACAAATGCTCCAAAACATACTTTCGTCGACGAGCTTCTTTCATGATGCGCTGTTCCTGAATCTGGCTGTAGATAGATTTTGGCAGATGTCGGTGACGAGAGATACGTTTTATATGAGGATGATGTTGAAATTTCTCCTTTAACTTCTGGTTATAATCTGTGGCTGCTTTTTCTCGTGATGTAAGCTGAAAAAAAAATACGTTTTGATATTTTCACGAATGATGTGTTCTTTTTGCTTCAGTACAACAGAGTTAGGAAGAAACGTTTCCCCAAAAAACTATCAACATTTATGACATGTAACCAAAATTACTAATGTAACTGTACAGTTACATTAGACTGTACCCATTACAAGTTATGTTGATACCAGCTCTGCTATTTCCTTTTAGTCAGGCAGCCTACAATGTACTGATGGATGGATGCCACCAAGTGCAAAAGAGCAGTGCCTAGGGAGTTAGGTTCTGTGGACCACTGAGTTGGTCCACGTAACACAGAAAAAGCACTTAATGAATCACTCAAAAATTTTTTCTGTAAAAATTATTGAAACAGAAACAAAAGTGATGACATAATAATCAGCCTTTGTCTAACAATTATTAAGGATGACATGATTTAGAGGAATATTTAATGATGAACATAAACCTAGGCATAGTGTAGTACTTTAATAATCGTTAAACCTAAAATAAATTTATCTTTAATTACTTATTTTCATATCTTACTTTTCCTTCCAGGGCTAAGCAGAAAATAAACCACACTCAACCTTTCCTTAATAAACTTACTATTTGCTTCAGATATAAACACCCTGTATCTTTCTTATAGAAAACATGAGACATTTAGAAAAACATTAAGAACAGAAATCAACCATAACTCACAACCCAGAGGTTGCTAGTCAACAGTAATATCTGTTATATTTTCATAAAATCTTTTTTAAGTCTGAAGCTGTGTATTAAGTGTTTCACTGTGTCTTTGATATTAAAATATTAATACCCCACAGAGACTTGCAGCCTTTGATTTGCCTGATTACAATTCCTTTAACAGAATACGCATTCCAAGTTCTAAGCCTCTAGTCCCTACATCTTCTCTCCCTACCTCAAGGAAAATACAAAGAAACAAGAAGGCTCAAATGTGATCAAACGTTTGAATTAACAAAGGCCTCTGGGGGAGTTCCCTGGTGGTCCAGTGGTTAGGACGCAGCATTTGCACTGCTGGGGGCCCAGGTTCAACCCCTGGTCGGGGAACTAAGAGCCCACAAGGCATGCAGGGTAGCCACCAGCAAAAACAAAACAAAGAACTCTGAAGGTGCCTTTGACATGAAGAAAGCGAACTTCTGTACAACCTTGTCTGTTCCGTAGCTAGCTTATTTCCTTTTATCACAACTAAAGCACTTGAAATAAATTCTCTTTACAATATAATGATATTCAATAACACTAGAAACAAGTTGCATGACAATGACAGAAAATAGGATCTCTTACCACACCCAACTTTTCAGAAGCATTAGCTTTCCATAGACGAATGTTCATTTCATCAGATCCAGACATAATGTACTTGCTGTCAGCAGTCCATTTTACACAGATAACATGCTGCATTCTCTTTGTGTGATAGACTTCCCTACAGAAGAGGAACTAAGTTAAAACATTTAGGAATCTGGTACAGATTTTCTTTAACCAACTACCTATCAAGTATCAAGGTAACATTTTTTGAGTCCTGAAAGAGTATAAAAGAGAAATCAAAATACACTTAAATGTATTTTTACTGAACCATACTGCTAAGATTCTATGCTAAGTGCTGCGGAACTTATATAAAAAAGTCCTGCCCCCAGACAAGTTATAATCCAGTAAGAAAAAAGTAAGTATAAACAAACCAAGCAAAACTAGATATCCAGAAAAGATCACAAAATAACTGTGGGCATATAACACAAATAAACTACACTGAAGCTGGAGTAACAATAAGATCAACCACCACACTTCTCTGGGTTTCATTTCACAAAAAAAAAAACCTCAACAGCATTCAAAGAACACATCCTGATACGCTGATCCTAATGTCTGATTTCTGTTTTGGTCAAATTGTTGAAAAAGTTTAATTAATTAAAGTGAGAGTGGATGACTTGCATATGTGAAAAGAAAGAGAGGAATACAGAAGTGATGAGCTGAGGTAAGGATCATTTAGTAAACGGTGATGTCAAATATCATACCTATTTGGAAAGGTGTGAAACATGCTAAGTGAATTCACAGAAGATACTATATTAGGAAGTGTTAAGCAGAGCATTAAAAAAGCAAGTAAAAGACAAGGTCAGAAAAAATTAAAACATGAGACTCCTGGAAAAGTAAAACTTCCTTATCTGGATTAAGTGATTCAAAATCCACACTACAAAGGAAATATGTTCTGCCAGTTCGCACAGTAAAAGAAAACTCACATAGGATGATGAAATCAATAGATTTTGTTATCTATAAAAACATTGCTGAAGTACACTCAGAAAAGTAGTCTATTACGCTATTTCTAACAGATACATTTTGAGCTCTTGAATGAACATAAACCATATGACACAATTCTAAAAGAGGATGGTTAGAACGAACATACTGTTAAAAGAAAAAGTAGATCAGACAGACTGCTTTTTCTTCTCTCAGTGCTCTGCTTCTACAAGACTCAATTCGTACAACCTCTACCTATTTAAGATTCCCATTTCCCCATAAAAATATACTGAATTTAAATATCAGGAAATTCAATTAGGCTTTGGTAACCACTAAAAATAACCTGCATATATTACATCAGTTCATGTATTGATATTAGACCAGACAAATCCAGTGGACAGTTACTTGACCAACTAAGAATCCTCCTTAATGGTAAACCACGGAGTTTTAACTTCTAGATATGTTTCTGCTTGTACACAGAACAGATACATAAAGTTCATTATAAATTATACTACTAGTGGAGATAAATAATTTAAAAACTTAAATTCTTTACATAGTCAAGCTAAAAGAATTGTTCCATGTGAATGCAACTGAATTTACTTGTTTGCTAAGTAAATACTGAATGAAATCCATAGAAGTTACCTTCAAATATTGATTTAACTGTAGTTTTTGAAAACCTACTCAATTTTTTTTTTAAAGATTTATTTTTATTTTCTGGCTGTGGTGAAAATTTACTTTAAAAATATATTTTAGTGACTTTAAGTTCTTTGAAAGGAAAATATTTTAAAAAATACAGATCATTCAAAGCACTGCCTGTATTATTTGATGTTTCTGTAATGATAGGAAACTAGAGCAGACCATGGAAACAAACCAGAAGCAGCTTTCCAGCAGATGACGGCAACGGTCAGAGAGAGTATTGTTTATAACTAAACCCAACAGGAAGTAACACATATTAAATTGTGATTACGAATCTTCAAAAAACATCCGGAGACAGCTCCTAGAAATGGGATACTCACTTCAAACAATTTTGGAATAATCTGAGCTTTTAACTAGACTTGCATTTAATTGCCCACGCTGGTTTTAGAATAATCAGTTTGAACTCAGCTATGGGGCTCTTGGCATCACGGGTGCCTAAACTTCCCATTTCTTGTACTCCACCTTTGATCCTTATGTCTGCTTATGCATCTTATTAGAACTGTCCTTCTTAATACCTCTGGAGGTCCTGGTGTCAAGACATGATGGAGGGCCACACTCTCTTGATTCTTTTCCCAGAGAGGTGAGAAGAATAGAAACTATCAGCCTTGCCTTGGGCCTAACTGAACAATTACCAACAAATCATTCATGACAAGAATATCAAGTTAGTTTCAACAGTCACATAAGAACCAACCCCAGAGTCCAAAACAGAAAATGACAAATTGAAGATCAAAGTCACCAGAACATCCGCTCAGTATACTTTTGATTCAAATACCTTTTTAATCATACACATGATGATGACAGTTATCTGCTAGCAATTCATGATGATATGAAAAAGTTTAGGAATTAATATGGCTTCCTCAAGTCAGAGAAAGGAAAGATAACAACTATCACACGAAAAAAAACCA
This sequence comes from Oreotragus oreotragus, assembly GCA_006410675.1. Classification (NCBI taxonomy): domain Eukaryota; kingdom Metazoa; phylum Chordata; class Mammalia; order Artiodactyla; family Bovidae; genus Oreotragus; species Oreotragus oreotragus. The sequence continues at coordinate 85,209 of SJYX01016443.1, read as the reverse complement.
AAGAGTTAGACAAGCAGATTGGCTATGACCAAAAATCGTGTGGAGCTGTGTGACCCTGAAGAGGCTTGGTGGGCAAGATCTCTTGGTTGTGAACACAAGGCTGGGACAAGGGTGAGCCAAATGAGGTGCCTACAGTGTAAACTCTAAGGAGGCTGTCACTTTCAGGGTGATGCAGATACAAGCTAGGCACCTGCAAGACTTAGTCAGGAGGATGTGCCTGTGAAAACAAACATCACTTGCTCAGGAAGATCAGACCCCTTCAACTGTAGAAGCTAGGTTAGTTATCATTAAGAGTAATGATCAAAATTCTCATCACTGCACTTAAATGGTGAAATTTCTCCACCCTGTTATAGTTACACCATCAAACTAAATGCTCTTTCTCTAGCTTTACGTGAAGGAAGGGTCCCATAAAGACTGCTAATCAGTCTTTATAAAGCTGGGGAAACTGTTTCACCAGCTCCACACTGCTCTTCTCTAGCACAGATCATCACCTTCCAGCCTCAGTATACAGGTTCTCTGGTCTTTCTTTTCCTTGATTCTGCTTAGTTTTCTCCTTTCCTTTTCTACGGCTTCCAATCATTCTGTTATCTTTCACCATGTGCATTTTCTCCAACACTGAAGCAAGACGAGGTCACCCAAGTATACGTATAAATGTGTATGTATACATGTCTTGTATATGTTGGGTGGTTGCTCTCCCAAACTTGCTTCCCTGTTGGCTCAGCAGTAAAGAGTTCAACTGTAATGCAAGAGAGACAGGAGATGTGGATTTGATTCCTGGGTTGGGAAGATCCCCTGGAGAAGGAAATGGCAACCCACTCCAGTATTCTTGCCTGGGAAATTCCATGGACAGAAGAGCCTGCTGGGCTACAGTCCATGGGGTTGCAAAACAGATGGACATATGTGTATATATGACATATATACGTCATATATCATGACATATATATGTCATATATCATATCAGGCCCAATACTATGTATAGTATTTTAGAGAGAATATATGTTTCTTTTAAATTCTAATGTTTCTACTTTTACTGTATCAAAATGGAGGTGGTTATATCAGACTGAGTGACAACACCATAATCCTTTATCATTTTTATGGGAAGATATCTTCTAGTTTACTTGGATTTGCCTTGAACATGCATAATATGCTCTGTAAATCACAGCATACTAATATAGGGGGCTGTATCTTACAGGAGTTAATTTTTAAAGTCAGCAAAAACTCAAATGCAGTCAACAAGTATTCTTGAAAACCTTTAAATGCCAGTTTACTATAAACTACCTCAATACAGTAACATGTGAAATAATATAACATGGTGGTACAAGTATATTCACTACATTCAGTAATGTATGTAGTAGAGGGCCAACCTGTATGAAACAAAACATCTTCAACACTAGTTACATTCAATGTACACAAACAATGACACACACAGATAGGGCACAGGACAGCTGCGTTTTCAGATCTCCCATCTCCTGATCATTCCAGAGCAGGTATCTACTAGATGAGGATGGAGGGAGATTGTCCTGACCATTTAAACCGTTAACTTTTCTCTTTTTCATTTTTGCCTTAGTGTATGAGAGCTGAATTTAAATAAACATGAAACAACAAATGTGAGGTATTATTAACTGCTCTTAAACTGTATTAGGGGAAACTTTAAGTTCTTTCTTATCAAATTAAAATCTTTTTTAAAGTTTACTCTATCTCATGGCAGTGAAAATACTCTGCATGATAGTATCAATATGGATATATGTCCTTATACATTTATCCAAACCCATAGAATATATGATCCGAAGAGTGAATTCTAAGGTAAACTATGGATTTGGGGTGATTACGACGGGTCAGTTTGGGTTCATCCTACATTTCGGTGAGGTAACGAAAGTACCACCCTATGTGGAATGTTGATAATGGAACAGGCTCTGTATGCGTCGGAGCTGGGAATATATGGGAACTCTACTTTCCTCTCAATTTTGTTGTAAACCGAAAATTCCCCTAAAAATAAAAAAAAGCCTTTATTTAAAAAAATTAGTATAAAACACTCAAAAAGGTTTTGGCCTAAGGCAAACACTAAGATTTCACATCAATGAATTATATAAAGCTAAAAAGACTTTGATGCTGAGAGGGACTGAAGGCAGGAGGAGAAGGGGACGACAGAGGATAAGATGGCTGGATGGCATCACTGACTCGATGGACATTAGTTGAGTAAACTCTTGGAGTTGGTGATGGACAAGGAGGCCTGGCGTGCTGCGATTCGTGGGGTCACAAAGAGTCGGACACGACTGAGCAACTGAACTAAATATCCTGTTCAATGAATTTCTGCCCAGTAGGCTGATGTTTTTGCTCACAGATGATGCAGAAGGTGGCACCCCACATCACAACACCTGAGTGTGAGTCCCATCATATACACAAAACCAGTGTGTGTTAGTCACTCAGTCATGTCAGACTCTTTGTGACACCATGGACTGGAGTCCACCAGGCTTCTCTGTCCACCAAATAACCTTTCGAAAAAGATACATGCTGATCTAGGCAGGGAAAACAAGTCAAACAGAAACAAATGTTTACTGGTAGTCACATACCTGCTTCTACTTTTGTCCACAGGAAAGATCCGAATAGATTTATCAAAACTAGCTGACACAAACTCTCTCCCAGTGGGAGAGTAATCCACATCAAGCACTGCAGATACATGATCCATATGTACCATTACAGGAGTGTCCAGGGCGCGCATGTCAAAAGTATACAAGCTGTAAAAGAGGTTTTAATTATTTGATACAAGTTTTTGTTAAAAAAATGCACATGCAATACTGAGAGACAGTGAATTTGAGAGAGCTAGCTAACAAATAAAGCACATCTAAACAAACAGCTCAATTCTTCACACGGTAGATGGGGGATAGGGAAAAATATCAACAGTTTTATTATTCCTTAAGATTATATACTTACACACTTTAATCCTTACAAACAGAAATCTCATTGTAGAAAATGTGCAAACTCCAAGACCATGAAGAGTACAAAACTTGAATATAATTTCACTACCCAGAGAAAGTCAGCACAGTGTAAACGTTTCTTTAACCATGCTATTTGATTATGTGCCTTTTAATACAATTAAGATATTACTGTATAAAGCTCTATACTGATATTTCATGTAGCATATTATGAGCATTTATTAATCTCTAAACATATTTTAATGCTTTCATATGTAAATGAGTTAAAATAATTTATAATCTGTTTAAATTTATATTTAAATCTATTTGTTAATGAAGTTTCCAATGTTATATTGTAACTTTTGATATTTAATGGGACAGATTCCTACAATTAAAATTATTAAGTTCAAAGGCATGAGCATTTTTAAGGTTTCTGAGTTGGTAAATCACTTCCAGTGAAATCACACTAATTTATACTCAATCAGTGATACATGAGAGCAAGCACAGCTTTTCAAAGGGTATACTAAAATTAAAAAACTATACTTCGTGCACAATTGGCAAGAACAATGACTTCAAGATTTTCGAGGTTTAAAATTTTTTAATTGGCAGCTAGAACAACAGTGCTTAAAATGCACCAACATAAATGGTGGACAGTGGTGATACAGAGTTACTGTAACCAAGCTCCTAACATCAAAGTACTTCCAGATGCAAATATCAGCAAGGGGAAAAGTTTAAGGAGAAACAAGATATCCACAAAATTTTAAACAATCTCCCCACAGATATGTTATTAATCACAGAAGAAGAAAATAGTAAGTTCAGTGGGGAAAGCTGGTAGACACCACCTTAACCAAGTGATGAAGGTTAACATTACTAGTAATAAGATGTACCGACATTATGTACTCCTGATTTGATGCACCAAGAAGGGGATATCAGTTTTGTGGTATTCTTGCCAAAGATGCATAATCTCAATGAAATAATGAGAAAACACCAGTTAACCCAAGTTAAGGGCAGTCTACAATATAACTGACAAGTAAGTCCTTCTCAGAAGTATTAAGGTCATAACAGAAAAGGGAAGACTGAGAAAGTCAGTGAGCAGACTGAGATATGGAAATCAAATGCAAATGCAATGTAGGATCCTGCACTGGATCCTAGAACAGTAAAAGAACACTGGTGGAAAGACAGGTGATGGAATAGAGTCTGCAGTTTACAATACTGTACCAATGTTAATTTCTTGGTTTTGCTAATTGAACTATGGTGACCTAAGACATTAACATTTGGGGAAATTGTCTTACAGATACCTTTCTAACTTTTCAGTAAGCCTAAGATTACTTCAAAACAAAAATTTAAAAAAAAAAACTTCATAAAGATTATTTTCTAATACCATTATTAGAAAAAGCCACTGATGCTAAAGGTAACAATTTTCAAATAACCATGGAATTCTCATCAAGAGATGAGTCATTGCTTTCTTTTATGATCTTCAAACACAGGATCTTCTATAACACAGGACTGTCAATCAAGGTCATACTGATCACTGAGGTTAAATTTCTGAGCTGACAACTGCTGTGTATTCCCTATCTAGAGCAGGGAACAAGCCTGCTTCAACCAGGCTTGTTTTTAGCAAATTTTTGGGGTTTTTTCCCTTTTCTTTTTTTTAGTAAATTATGTTTTAATTTCTACATGAGAAAAAGGTTAAGAACTTATTAGAATTCCAAGCAGATCAACTCATCTGGATGCAAAATGTTTTTGTAAACAAAGTTTCAAGTCACAGGGATAATACAGTTCAACCCTATTACCTGATGAAACTATGGTATAGACTAGTTTATATGACTTGTCTAAATTTTTACAATAGTTACTGGTTGGGCTAGACTTGAACTTGGATTTCTAAATCACCACAGGATTATTTAAAGGGCAAGAAAAGAAATAAAATGTTAAAAGATATTTTACACAGCAAAATCGCTTTCAAGTAAGAGCAATTACAGTACTCTAACAGTCACTTCTTACAAGTGATGTACTCTTTGTTTCAGCTTCCATATATAATTATTTCCAAGGCAAAAATTGAGAAATTCTAAAGATACTATTTTTCCCAAATAGCTAATTAGAGCAAACTTTAAAATTTTAGTAAGATTGGTCAGCTGGACTTTTTTAAATTGCTTTTAACTGGAACAAGGGCATTTAATTTCAAACACTAATAAAGGCTAAAAGAACTTCTATTAAGTAGTTTGAGTTGATGAGCTGTACAGAAAAGTCATAAGTGATGCTTTTAGTTTAATACCACTAAAGCATCATGTAATAAATCCTATTTCTAAACTAATTTATGCTTTCTTAACTAACAGTAGTGGAAAGAACAAAGAATTTAAATACAGAAGATCTAAAGTTCAATCCAATAAAAAGTTTCCACCTTCTGCAAAAAACACGTATTAAGAATCCATCATATGCACGGCACTACAATAAATGCTTGGATTAAAAAAATATGAATAAGATATTCTTTCCTCATTAGGAGATTAAATTCCCTACACCAATACCCTCATCTATAAGAAGAGGATAACATACATGTCTTATTCACCTTATAGGGATATTGAAAAGACAAAGTGAGCTAATGTCAAATGCTTCAGCAAGTTTTAAAGCAGTATATAAGAAATCATAAAATTCCATCCAGGTCAAGAACATAAGGCTGCTAAGTTACTCCTTTACAAAGAGTCACAGATAAATGTATCTGTAAATATTAAGGTCAAGACTGAAACTTCAGTTTTTCCTTTTGTCTTACTGAAGTAACAGTGGTGGCTGATAACATGACAACATGGATAACAATCACCTGCCTACACATCTTGCAGGCAGGCATTTCTAGGTTCTTAAAACATGTATAATTCAGTCATTATTTACTGATATATGGTTAATGTCAGGGATTAGCCAACTTTTTCTGTAAAGGGCCGAATAATCAACATTTTTGGCTTTGTGGGTCATACGGGCTCTGTTGCAACTACTCAACTCAGGCATTATAGGACAAAAACAGCCATATTCCATACATAAATAAATGTGTCTACGGATGACCTAGAGATTGTCATACTGAGTGAAGTGAGTGAGAAAAAGAGAAATGTTTTACGGTTTAGCATATGGAAGTCTGCTCAGTGTCATGTGGCAGCTTGGATGGGAGGGGAGTTTGGGGGAGCATGGATGCATGAAGATGTATGGCTGAGTCCCTTTGCTGTTCATCGGAAACTATCAGAACACTGCCAATTAGCTATACGCCAATACGAAATAAAAAGTGAAAAATAAATAAATGTGACTATATTCCAATAAAACTTTACAGGGACAGGTAGCAGACAGCATTGAGTCCATAGATCAAATTTTATTGTCCCTGATCCGTATCATTTTGAAAACTAAGAATACTTTTTAAGAAGCACTTCTCTATTTTGGGAAATCTTTTTTTTTTTTTTAAGAAAACAAATGGTAATTTTCTAATGTGTATGAAGGAATGCTGCTGCTGCTGCTAAGTCCTTCAGTCATGTCCGACTCTGTGCGACCCCATAGACGGCAGGCCACCAGGCTACCCGTCCCTGGGATTCTCCAGGCAAGAACACTGGAGTGGGTTGCCATTTCCTTCTCCAATGAATGAAAGTGAAAAGTGAAGTCACTCAGTCGCATCCGACTCTTCGTGACCCCATGGACTGCAGCCTAGCAGGCTGCTCCATCCATGGGATTTTCCAGGCAAGAGTATTGGAGTGGGGCACCATCGCCTTCTCCAGTATGAAGGAATACTACCTAGGAAAATATATTTCATTAATAAGACATATACAGTTGAGTCACTTCTGATAGAAATTAAGTTATAAGAAAAGGGAAACTTACTTGTAATCTTCGTTTGCTGCAGTAAAAATGAATGCTTCCATAGGGTTCCAGCAAATTGTATTTGTTCTCATATCTAAGATGACCTGAGAAACATATACTAACCCATTACTATGAAATTAAGCCCCTCTAAAATGGATAAATTTCTACTTCATTTCCTTTTCTTCATTTTTCATTGATTTAAACAAATACTTCAGTAAACACCTATCATGTGCACAGTATCTGGCTCAGTGCAATAGGAAAAGAAAATCAATAATTCACTTCCTGAACACACAGGCAGAGTGCTAAATACTGAAAAATATAAAAATGCTTAATAAATGGTCCCTTGACCTCAAAAAGCTTATAGTGTAGTCGGGAAGATGAGACATATGTAACAAAAGTTCAACCCCAAAGTAGTAAAGTACTATTATTAACAACTGAGAAGGTAGGGTTGAAAGGGGCAGAAACGACTATTTATTAAACTAGTCGCTTGGTGCAGGGGTGGAATCCATTAGGAGATGGAGACTGACATATATACACACTACCATGTGTAAGACAGACAGCTAGTGGGAACGCCTGCTGCACAGAGCAGAGAGCTCAGCTTGGTGCTCTGTGATGACCTGGGTGGGTGGGATGCAAGGAATTCGGATGGAGGTCCAAGACGGAGGGGATGTATGTATACATTCAGCTGATTCACTTGTATAGCAGAAACCATCACAACATTGTAAAGCGACTATATCCCAATAAAAAAAAGACAAAAACCAAATAAACAAAAATTAGCACTGCCATGTTAACATTCTGCTAAACGCTTAATGTTTTATTCTTACCATTGGGCTGTAAGGCAGTTATTAATATCACCATTTCACAGAAGAAACACAGATTAAGTTACCTGCTTAAAGTCTTAACACCAAAGTTCATGCATGTTTTTCTCACCATATGACATGGATGAGCAAAATTTGGAAAGATTATTCTACTTATCTAGCTCAAATGTCAATCAATATATTCTACTTCTAATATTTCTGAGTTTATTACATGTTATAAAAATGATTTGGTAACAACAAAAATATTCAAAGCATTTCTGTTACATATGGCACAGAGATGTCTATTTTAACCGACTTGAAGTCCATTAACAAGGTAGAGCTCTTCTGGTACGCCCTCAATTCCAGCACTTGCAATCAACCGTATACTCGTTTACTTATAATGGCACTCCTCTCTTTACTAACAATATTTCCTCCCTCTTTATAATCAGCTTAAGGTTTCATTAACTCTGATATCTAAGTCCTGGAATGACTGCTTCAGAACTGCTGGGAAATCTGACACCTTGAACAGGATAGTGCTTGTCTAAATAAAATGTCAAACTGGTACCCACTGGTGTGTAACTAAACAAATAAAGGTGATTATCGCACCCACTCCAGTCCTCTTGCCTAGAAAATCCCACGGACGGAGAGGAGCCTGGTGGGCTGCAGTCCATGGGGTCGCGAAGAGTCGGACACGACTGAGCGACTTCCCTTTCACTGTTCACTTTCCCGCACTGGAGAAGTAAATGGCAACTCACTCCGGTGTCCTTGCCTGGAGAATCCCAGGGACGGGGGAGCCTGGTGGGCTGCCGTCTATGGGGTCGCAGAGTCGGACACGACTGAAGTGACTTAGCAGTAGCAGCATGTGAATTAGTTATAAAACTTTCTGGAATAAAATACCATGTGTGTCACTATGATAATCACAGGGCCTGACTAATAGGATGCAATACTTAAGAACTTTCAATTCAGTGAGTACAAACTAGATGTCTAAAATATTCTGGCAGTATGGAAAACAGAAGACTAGAGTACCTCATGGAAATTTACAGGTCTCTCAAAAGCAACAGGGAATTGAGGGAATACCATTATGACCACTTCGGGTTCTAAGAACATCTCTATTAAAAAGAATTTTTTTTTAATTCTGAAGAAACATTTGCTCTGTATTTTCAGTCACTTGATTCACAAAAGGATGCATTAACGACTGTATAAAGTAAAAGACAAATTGAAACTCACCTTTTTCAGAGGAGTAGCTTGTCTCATATCATATAGTACTATATTCCTGTCAGAAGCACAACTTCCCAAGAGAAATGTCTAAAAATAAGTGTAACAATTATCAGTTAAAAGCCAGGTTTGGCAGCAAACCATGTCCATTCCTGAACAAATGATTTAATTACCTTTAAGATACAAAGTTGTAACACTAAAGTCCATTGTAAGAGGGTACAACAAATCACTCATAATCTTGGCAACCAAAGCCAAAGATTTTCATGATTAAATCCCCATGTGTGTATTTTAGATATCTGAGATGATACTGTAGGTATTCTGCATTCTATTTTATAACAATATATTTTACTTAGACCTGTTTCCTGATCTTCCATATTATAAATAACACTTCAGTAAACATTTGAATACATTTAGATCTTCTTTTCCTAAGGGTAAGATTTTAGTAGTGGCATCACTCTAATCAAAAAGTATGAATAATTTTATGGTTTATGCTATTTAGAGGTAATGGTTTTTCCAAAGAGTTATAGCAGTAAGCATGGCAATGTGGAAATATATTAATTTTACTACACTGGGTAGCAATATTAAGTATCATTTAAAAATGTTATATCTATGGTAGTATTTCCTAAATATACAGTCATCCCTTGGTACCTGTGGGTGACTGGGTACAGGATACCAAAATCCAAGGATTCTCAAGTCCCTAACACTCGGCCTTCTGTAACCACAGACACAGAACCTGTGGATTTGGAGGGCCGACTGTATAAATTATTGCTTTATTAACAGTTAGACATTTCCTCATGGTTATTAACTCTCTGTATAAACTAGGCTGGTCCTTTGTCCAACTGTGGTTTTAAGATGTTTCAAATATTTATTTGTAAAGTCAGTTATAAATGTGTCACGTGGTTACATGATTCTTGTTATTACGTGAAAATAAGCTCTCCACCTACCAATGGAATCCCAAATCCCACCCCTTGTAGCACCGTTCCTCCTCACCCATCGTTCCTGATGTAACTCCTATCTTCTGCTTTTAGTATTCCCACCACAAGCATAAGAGGAACCAGAAGAGTTATTTACTAAAGTGCTGTAGAGCCTGCTACGTTTGTATATACAGTTCAAGTAAAACTCATAAAGCCAATGCTACCATCAGGATCTCAGTTCTTTCCCAAACTCTTTTTAAACTGTTTCCTCTCTGAGCTTTTTCCCTATTGAATGACTCCTCTCAACCTTTCTTAGTTTCTCATTATTTCACTCTAAGGTTTGACCAGGTACTGTTTTCAAAAAATAAAGACTTGAATTTGAGCAAAGCAAAAAATTCTACCAAGAAGGAAAGCTGATTTTAATGCTGTAAAATGTAGCAATTCTCAGAATAAACTTTTGGCTTTATCAGAATTCTCAGCTTCAATATTTTAACAGAAAATTAATTAGTGATGATTAGAGGAGACAAATACACTCCATTTGTTCACAGCAACATGCCCTCCCCATGAAGTTTAATATAGGGTCAGGGGAAAAGACATGCACATCGTGTGCTTTTAACACCAAGTCAAGGTCATAAGGTTAATAAAATACACATACACACACAGCTGAACAAATAAAGAGTTTTTATACAGGCTAATTTGAGAAACATGGTTGCTAGGTCATCGCTAATCATTAATTATGATTTTAGGATTGGCCATCAGCTCTACTGACACAGGTGTTCACCAAAACAGAGAAATGAAAGATCTCATTTACCCATTGCTGCTGCTAAGTCACTTCAGTCGTGTCCGACTCTATGTGACCCCATAGACGGCAGCCCACCAGGCTCCCCCATCCCTGGGATTCTCCAGGCAAGAATACTGGAGTGGGTTGCCATTTCCTTCTCCAATGCATGAAAGAGAAAAGTGAAAGTGAAGTCACTCAGTCTGTCCGACTGTTAGCGACCCCATGGACTGCAGCCCACCAGGCTACTCCGTCCATTGGATTTTCCAGGCAAGAGTACTGGGGTGGGGTGCCATTGCCTTCTCCGCATTTACCCATTAGGGAAGCAGAAATCAGTATCTGTTCCTTCTGTTTTGTTTTTTTAAACACCCTAACACCACCATGTTAAATTTGGGTAGCACCTTTTAAAAATATTCACATATATTATCACATTTAACACTTGCAACAAACCAAAGAAGTACACTGGAAGACATGATTAATCTCATTTTAAAAATAGACAAATACAGAGAAAAATTATGACTTGTGAAAGGTCAATGCAAAGGCTTACTGGCAGGAAATATAGTTCGAGCCTAGGTCCACAGCAAGGTAAGACATTAAATTTTCTCACAAGTCACTCGTGTTTGTAGCCTGCTTCTGCCCAGTGTCACTGTGGCCTGGTCTATAAGGCTCGCTTCAACAACCAAGGGGAACCCAGGGAAGGGAGATGGAGGATGGAGTGAGGAAGATACAGACAAAACAGACATTCTGTCCCAGCGATCGGCAAACTTTTTCTGTGAAGGGCGATAGGGGACATAGTTTAGGCTCTGTGGGGCCATATGGTTTCTGCAGTTTATTCAACTCTCCTTTGTAGTGCACTCAGTCACAAACAATACATGAGCAAAAGAGCACAGCTGTGTTCCAGAAAAAAACTTAAAAATAAAAACCAGAAACGGGCAGTGGCCTCACAGACTGCATCTTGCTAACCCCTGCTCTAACCTGAGGCCTCTCCCAGAAGTGTGTTTACCGGAGTGGGCTGAAGGAAGGGGGTATCCTCTGACTGATTTCTCAGCAGGACAAAGCCAAGCTCGCGTCACATTACCGCATCTCACTCTTTTCAAGAGCACTTTCCCTCTCAGAGTTTTGTCTGCTCTTGGCTGCGCTGGGCCCTCTCTGCTGTGCAGGGTTCCCTCTGGCTGTGGTGAGCAGGGCCTTTTCTCTGCGGCGGCTCCCCTTGTGAGCACAGGGTCTAGGGCACATGGGTGTTGGCAGTTGAGGCTCCCAGCCTCCAGAGCACAGACTCAATGGTTACTTTCTGGCACGTGGGATCTTCCTGGATCAGGGACTGAACCCAGGTCTCCTGCACTGGCAGGTGGATTCTCTACCACTGGGCCACCAAGGAAGCCCCTCACTCAGTCTTACACCCTGCTACTTTGACTCAACCTTTTATTCTTCCTTTTGTCAATTACAGTCTCTTAAATGCAAAACTTACAGATGAGAATTTTCTCTGGCACCATCTAACAAGATAATCTCCTGATAACGTCTAAAACCAGCTCATACAAGGTGATTTCCTTTTCTTACTTCAGGAAAAGGCATGTTGACTGAGTCTTCTGGACAGTGACTTTATCAGTTATGCATTCAGAAAAGGCTCAGGGAAAGGCCTGGAGTCCAGGAGCTGGCTTAGCCTTCAGGGCAACCTCCTTTACCAAGTTTGGACCTAAATAAACAGTAAGTAGGCTANGGTTTGACCAGGTACTGTTTTCAAAAAATAAAGACTTGAATTTGAGCAAAGCAAAAAATTCTACCAAGAAGGAAAGCTGATTTTAATGCTGTAAAATGTAGCAATTCTCAGAATAAACTTTTGGCTTTATCAGAATTCTCAGCTTCAATATTTTAACAGAAAATTAATTAGTGATGATTAGAGGAGACAAATACACTCCATTTGTTCACAGCAACATGCCCTCCCCATGAAGTTTAATATAGGGTCAGGGGAAAAGACATGCACATCGTGTGCTTTTAACACCAAGTCAAGGTCATAAGGTTAATAAAATACACATACACACACAGCTGAACAAATAAAGAGTTTTTATACAGGCTAATTTGAGAAACATGGTTGCTAGGTCATCGCTAATCATTAATTATGATTTTAGGATTGGCCATCAGCTCTACTGACACAGGTGTTCACCAAAACAGAGAAATGAAAGATCTCATTTACCCATTGCTGCTGCTAAGTCACTTCAGTCGTGTCCGACTCTATGTGACCCCATAGACGGCAGCCCACCAGGCTCCCCCATCCCTGGGATTCTCCAGGCAAGAATACTGGAGTGGGTTGCCATTTCCTTCTCCAATGCATGAAAGAGAAAAGTGAAAGTGAAGTCACTCAGTCTGTCCGACTGTTAGCGACCCCATGGACTGCAGCCCACCAGGCTACTCCGTCCATTGGATTTTCCAGGCAAGAGTACTGGGGTGGGGTGCCATTGCCTTCCCCGCATTTACCCATTAGGGAAGCAGAAATCAGTATCTGTTCCTTCTGTTTTGTTTTTTTAAACACCCTAACACCACCATGTTAAATTTGGGTAGCACCTTTTAAAAATATTCACATATATTATCACATTTAACACTTGCAACAAACCAAAGAAGTACACTGGAAGACATGATTAATCTCATTTTAAAAATAGACAAATACAGAGAAAAATTATGACTTGTGAAAGGTCAATGCAAAGGCTTACTGGCAGGAAATATAGTTCGAGCCTAGGTCCACAGCAAGGTAAGACATTAAATTTTCTCACAAGTCACTCGTGTTTGTAGCCTGCTTCTGCCCAGTGTCACTGTGGCCTGGTCTATAAGGCTCGCTTCAACAACCAAGGGGAACCCAGGGAAGGGAGATGGAGGATGGAGTGAGGAAGATACAGACAAAACAGACATTCTGTCCCAGCGATCGGCAAACTTTTTCTGTGAAGGGCGATAGGGGACATAGTTTAGGCTCTGTGGGGCCATATGGTTTCTGCAGTTTATTCAACTCTCCTTTGTAGTGCACTCAGTCACAAACAATACATGAGCAAAAGAGCACAGCTGTGTTCCAGAAAAAAACTTAAAAATAAAAACCAGAAACGGGCAGTGGCCTCACAGACTGCATCTTGCTAACCCCTGCTCTAACCTGAGGCCTCTCCCAGAAGTGTGTTTACCGGAGTGGGCTGAAGGAAGGGGGTATCCTCTGACTGATTTCTCAGCAGGACAAAGCCAAGCTCGCGTCACATTACCGCATCTCACTCTTTTCAAGAGCACTTTCCCTCTCAGAGTTTTGTCTGCTCTTGGCTGCGCTGGGCCCTCTCTGCTGTGCAGGGTTCCCTCTGGCTGTGGTGAGCAGGGCCTTTTCTCTGCGGCGGCTCCCCTTGTGAGCACAGGGTCTAGGGCATATGGGTGCTGGCAGTTGAGGCTCCCAGCCTCCAGAGCACAGACTCAATGGTTACTTTCTGGCACGTGGGATCTTCCTGGATCAGGGACTGAACCCAGGTCTCCTGCACTGGCAGGTGGATTCTCTACCACTGGGCCACCAAGGAAGCCCCTCACTCAGTCTTACACCCTGCTACTTTGACTCAACCTTTTATTCTTCCTTTTGTCAATTACAGTCTCTTAAATGCAAAACTTACAGATGAGAATTTTCTCTGGCACCATCTAACAAGATAATCTCCTGATAACGTCTAAAACCAGCTCATACAAGGTGATTTCCTTTTCTTACTTCAGGAAAAGGCATGTTGACTGAGTCTTCTGGACAGTGACTTTATCAGTTATGCATTCAGAAAAGGCTCAGGGAAAGGCCTGGAGTCCAGGAGCTGGCTTAGCCTTCAGGGCAACCTCCTTTACCAAGTTTGGACCTAAATAAACAGTAAGTAGGCTAATCTCGAACTCTTCCCTTAGATCTGTAAAGAATTAGAATTCACAATTTAGTCTTCTGAGCGAAGACGAATTATCACATAGTAGAAAAATAACCACGCGTATTATTTGGAAGCACTGATGTCCTTGTAATATAAAAATAATTAAAGAAAACAATACTCAACACTTCTTCTTCTGACCTCCGACAGAGTTAAGAATAATTAACTTTTTTTTTTAAAGGTAATCTGTGGAACATGGGGCTTCCCTTGTGGCTCAGCTGGGAAAAAAATCTGCCTCCAATGCGGGAGACCTGGGTTCGGTTCTTGGGTTGGGAAGATCCCCTGGAGAAGAGAAAGGCTACCTACTCCTGTATTCTGGCCTGGAGAATTCCGTGGACTGTATAGTCATGTATAATCATGGGGTCGCAAAGAGTCGGACACAACTGAGCGACTTTCACTTTGTGGAACATGAGGGAAATAAAACTGAAAGTTTCTTAGGATCATATGTGCTTGAGTTCTACCCCATGAGCACATGCGTACACTGCCTCTAACAGTGCTGAACACTGGTGTCTGGGGCTAAACTGTGGACTAACGTGTCGAGATCTGACCAAAGAAAGTGGAACTCAGACATAATCTGGAACAACGACCAAACGGGAGAGCATCACTAAAATTCAGAAAATTCTTGGATCACACATTCAAGTTTTTCCTGAATAGAGCTGAAATTATATGATAATAAAGAAACAATAAGCAGAACATATTTCAAAAAGGAGCATTACCTCAATTGGGTTAAATTTAACACTGCTTATACTGTCAAATCCCCAAGTCATTGAACATATAGGATTGGTTCTTTGTTCATCCCAAATGTCTACTTGCTGTCCACATGTGGCAAAAACAGCTTCTCTCCAGTGATGATCAATTCCTGTATACACTGTCTTTAAAAGCAGAGAGGTTGTTACAGATGAGTCTTTTCATTAGTACTTCAACTCTACAGAATATCTTAAAATATATTTCTCTACTCTCTCATGTGCTTAAGAAAATCCCTGTTCACTAAGAAATTTCTTTAAAGCCCTTACTTAAAGGAGAAAATTTTACCATAACAAGTGATGTTCCTTATCACACATTCTGGGAATAAAGAAAAATGTTAACATGGGATGTATTTAATTAAGTTTGAATACATAGCACTGAAGTAATTTTTAAATCGTCACTGGGTATTGAAGGATCTTGGAATCAACTAATGAAACACAAAAGGTAATTTCTAAAAAACTCAATTCCACATTTAACATATGAAATACTGATTCTCAGGAAAGAAACACAGATACAAACAACTGCATCAAAATTTAGAGAGAGAAACAAAATTAGCAAGCATGGATGCTAAGGTTGTTAAAACCAATAAAATCTCATAAATTTGGTATTATTTACTTAAAATATGTGACTCATCTATTCAGGGCCAGATTAAAGTCTACCTTTGTACTAGACAGTAAAAAATGTTTGGAAAGCAAATTAAAGGCCACTATTTAGCCAATACTTTAAGCTTTTAAGAACTCTTATCAGCATCTGCAGATTTAGAATTATTTCTATTTAAGTCTCTACAAACTTCTGCACAGTAAGAATTAACCCCCAGTACCACAGAGAAGGGGTAACACTAAATATTTCAAAAATCTTTGGAACTCCTAGCGATAAGACATTTTACAAGAATGAAACAAATTTCCTTTCAGGAATTACTAATTTTTTACCATCTACAAACTATTTCCATTTCATACTAATATACCACCTCCACATCCTTAAAGAACATTTAGATTGACCATTAGAATTCAGCAAAGTCCTGATCATGGGCCAAACCTCTCATTAAAAAAAAAAAACATTTAGAACTTCTTGAAGCCTGAAGAGCAGAACCTAAATATATACTAAATACTAAAATGACAAAAAAATTTTAAAGATGAAATATTTAAAGATTAATTCTAATTTTAGAAATTCCCTTAGTATCAAAACATAAGGATTAAAAAACATAGGTAGAGCAAATGATTCAAATTATTAAGTTATAACTAAACTATATCAAGTGATTTGCAGAATGTTGTTAAGAAATGTTAAATAAGATTTATATAGAAAGCATACTATTAAATTTATTAATTTCCTAAAGAATACTTTCAAGTAAATGCTGAGCTTTGAGAAAGAGCCATGATATAAATGAGAAGCTGAAGCACTATTTTTTTTCTGACCTTTTATCTTATAGATTTCCTCCCATGTTCTTGCTACAGGAAATGTTTCGCTGCCTCCTCTAACTAAAAATAGAAACAGAACCCTATTGCAACGAACACCAAAGAACTGTTCAAATTCTTTAACTGCAAAGACCCTTTGATTGCATTACCTATTGCTTAAAACAGGTAAAGTATTGCAGCCTGAAGTGTCTGATTTCTGATAGCTTTTTATGAAACTGAAATTATGAAATAATTGTAGGTAAAAGAGACGAATTCTGGCAGCCCAAGCACGGGTCAGTTATTTCTGTACCTTTCCTAATATTGTATGCAACGGCTCCTCCTCCTCTCCACAGCTTGGTCCATCCATTTTCCACTGCTTCACAGTTTTGTCATCACCAACCTGGAAATATTTACGATGATAATGAAGAACAGTTATCAATGGTAAACTTGCCAACACATACATCAAATTATAAACATCTTTAGTTTAAAAAATAACATATACCACATTCTTCCAGTACTGTATTTATTGATTCATTTATGTCCCATCTTGTTAAAGATTTGTGATAAACATATAAAATGCATAAAATTTAAAATAAAATAGGATGAATAGAGCAAAACAAGAGTTTAAGGGTAGAAATAACATTCCATCATAAAGACAGTAAAAGTTGCATGTTATAATAAGGATGACATTTCAAATTAGGAAGAAAAATGAATTACAATAAAACGGTATTGTGAGATCAGGTTAGTCATTTAAAAAGTAGAAACCAATGTGACACCTGATATAAAAATATAATTCCAGATAACTTTAAACGTAAAACATGCAACAAAATCCATAATCCACTAGAGACAAGGCATTTTTTTTTTTTTTTACTGCACAGCTGACTTTATTCACAGTCAAGCACAGAGATACAGTCCGTGCCAACCTATTTTGTGGATACTCTTGTTCTTTTATTCCAAGAAAAGTTTGCGCCATAAGACTTGGACTTTTAAAGGTCAAATTTATTAGGAGATTAAGAGGTGTATTATACACAGACTATAAATACTGCACAGCTGACTTTATTCACAGTCAAGCACAGAGATACAGTCCGTGCCAACCTATTTTGTGGATACTCTTGTTCTTTTATTCCAAGAAAAGTTTGCGCCATAAGACTTGGACTTAGGTTTTGGAATCTTTCTCTCCTCAACATTATAGCTCCATCCATTTTTTTCTGCAAAGGCAATTGCATCTTCTTTAGTACTAAAAGTCAGAACCAGGTTGGATAAGGGATCAGCCGTTGACGCCCAACCCATCAAAGGATTTTCCCATCTCTCTCTGGTATCAAACTCCATCTTCCATTTCTTTGTGTTGTTTACTCCAGACTGCATGTTATTGCGAGCAGGAACAAAGATCCTGGCTTTTCTAGTTTTGATATGCTCTTCTGGAACACCAGTTAAAGTAGTAATATCCAATTTTTCATCAACTGTTATGAGCTGCATGTCTTGAGTTTGGTCCTGTGCCAGCGGAAGTGCTCAACGACCTGGTCGAAACCTTGGAAACAGAAATGGCAGCTACACTCGCTACCCTTCTCCCCCACAACACTTGCCTCAGCGCCACTCGAGACAAGGCATTTTTATAATCTTGGCATGGGAAAAGTCTTTCTTTGTATGACTCAAAACTCCAGGTTTTCAAACTGTAAAATGTAGACTTCTGAAGGATTCTAAGAATTTTTCAGGAGTCCATAAGGATAACATTATTTTCACAATGTTAGTATAGGCATTGCTTGCCTTTTCACTGGAGCTGATGGTTACAGAGATGGTGAGAGAAATGGTGGGCAGAACTGCTAGAACCTTAGCCCAAATGAAAGTTAAGGAAACAAACTACGGTAATTAAGACTTTGGGACATGGCAGGTATGTTCAAGATATCACATAAACATCGAATTTACTACATTTTTTGGAATATATTTCCTCACGCGAGGAAAACAAACGGGATTCCATCAAACTGAAAAGCCTTTGCACAGCATAAAAAAACTGTCAACAAAGTAAAAATATAAGATATCTACAAACAATATATCCAATAACGGATTAATATCCAAAGTATACAAAGAACTCATACAACTCAACATCAAAAAAACTCAAAAAATAGGCAGAGGCTCTGAATAAACATTTTTTTCAAAGACACACAGATGCCAAATAGGTACATGAAAAGATGCCCAACATTACTGCTCATCATGGAAATGCAAATCAAAACCACAACGAGGTATCACCTTATACCTGTCAGAATGGAGAATGGTTATTATTGAGTCAATTCCTAGGTAGATTGATAAGAAGTACAGGGTCCCCAAGGAGGAGGAAGGGGTCAGAGTCCTTTAGGAGGAGAAAGGGGTCTGGAGATCTCAAGAAGGAGAAAAGGACAAATGTTTTTTTCCTACATTGCTTTGTCTTAGTCAATACAACAATGTATCTTGCTCCAGGATATGTTTCTCCTTAAGAATCTTCTGACTAATCCTGTCATCTTGAAATCTATATTATGGGAGTAGGTCTGGTAACATCTTTCTATTGTTAGTTCTAATCTTGTTAACTTAAGATGTATATTGTAGGAGGGGGTCTGGTAAAAGTATATAAGGCCTTGCATAGACTAGTGAGCGAGGGTGCTCTCTAGCCCCCTTCTATGTCCATGTCGGAAGCGTTCTCTGTCCCTTTTTCACTTTAGTAAAACTCTGCTATACAAAAGTGATCAAGGCTTGAGTGATCAAGGCTGGTCCCTGGTCCTGAAGCTAAATCTTCTTCGGAGATCACAAATCTGACATTGTTCACAGTAAGCTATCATTATCAAAGCCAACAAGTAACAAGTGTTTGTGAGGACGTGGAGATAAGGGAAGCTTTGTGCACTGCTGGTGGGTGTAAACTGGTAGAGCCACTATGGAAAACAGTATGGAGGTTCCTCAAAAAATTAAAACTACAACTACCATATGATCCAGCAATTCAACTCCTACGTGTTAAATGGAAGAAAACAAAAGCACTAATTAGAAAAGATATAAAGATATGTGCACCCCTATACTCACTGCAGCATTAGTAACAATAGCCAAGACAGGGAAGCAACCTAAGTGCTTAACAACAAATGAATGGATAAAGAAAATGTGTTCTGTAAACATAGTGGAATATTACTCAGCCTTAGAAAAAAGAATGAAATCTTACCATTTGAAAGAACACTGATGGACCTAGAGGGTATAACGCTAAGTGAAATAAGTCAGAAAAAGATAAACACTGTATGATTTCACTTACATGTGGACAATAAAAAACAAATGAATAAACATTACAAAATACAAACGGAATTATCAATATAGAGAACAAACAGGTGGTTTCCAGCAGGGAGAGTAGTGGGGAGATGAGAGAAATAAGTGAGGGAGATTAGAAGGTATGAACTTCTAGCTGCAAAGTATGTGTACAGAGTGGAGTATATAATCAAAAACTATGGATATCTATGTATGGTGACATATCACAACTAGACTTATTGTGGTGATCATTTTGAAATGCACAGAAATATTATCACTATGCTGTGCACAAAGAACCAACCTAGTACTGTAGATCAATTATACTTCTAAAACAAAAAAAAACTTACAGAAAAAAAGATGGTTATTTGTGTTTACCATAGGCGAGGGGTTGGGGCAGTGGGTACTGGAAGAAGGCAGTCAAAGGTGTAGACATCTAGTTATGACAAACAAGTACTAGGGATGTAATGTACATGACAAATATAATTAACACGATTGTATGTAACATAGGAAAACTGTTGAGACTAAATCCTAAGAGTTCCTATCACAAGAAAAAAACTTTTTCTCTATCTCTTTAATTTTGTATCTATATGAAATGATGAATGTTTAGGAAGCTTACTGTGATAATCACTTCAGGATGTATATAACCACTGTGCTGTACACTGTATGTAGTGCTGTATGTCAGCTACACTGCAATAAAACAGTTCCTAATTCTAAAAATAAAAATGTTTTTAAACCTAACAACTACTTTCAGTTATTTTCACTCTCCAGAGTTGACTCTATTATTGTTTATGCAGACTATTAAAACTGCCTCCAAACTGATCACTCATAGCCGTCAAATTAATCCTCTCAAAGCTCAACTCAGACTCTGTCATTTTCCTATTAAAAACTTTCAATGTACTTTCAATATTTGCACACCAGCAGCATTATTCGCAAAGGCCAAAAGGTAGAAATAACCAAAACATCCATTAATGGATGAGTGAATAAACAAAATGTGGTATATACATACAATGGAGCATTAGTCTTAAAAAGGAAAGAAATTCTGATACATGGTACAAAATGGATAAGCCTTAAGGACATCATATTAAGTGAAATTATCAGACACATAGGGACATACAGGGACAGAAAGCACAACAGTAATTACCAGGTAAATTACTCAAGGGTAGGAGGTAAGGGTGAGAGATGCGGAGTTACAGTGTTTAATAGTTACACCGTATCAGTTTGGAAGATGAAAAAGTCCTGGAGATGGATAGTGGTGATGGTTTTACAATGATGTGAATGTACTTAATGCCACTGAAATGTACACTCAAAAATGGCTAGAATGGTAAACTTTATGTTAAGTATATTTTATCATACACAAAAATCCTTCAATGACTTATTGCTAACCGACAAAGGAAGTACATATGACTCATCTTGTTCTAATCCCACTTCTAACTGTTCTACAGAATATTAGCTCAGTAATATGTATTTGGGCTTCCCAGGTGACACTAGTGGTAAAGAGCCCGCCTGCCGATGCAGGAGACCTAAGAAACGTGAGTTCAATCCCTGGGTCGGGAAGGTCCCCTGGAGGAGGGAACGGCAACCCACTCCACTATTGCTGCCGGGAGAATTCCATGGACAGAGGAACCTGGCTGGCTACAGCCCACTGGGTCGCAAACAGTTGGAAATGACTGAAACAACTTAGCACGCACACGTGTAATATGTAATTAAGTATTAAAAAAATGTTCCCCTGGAGGAGGGAACGGCAACCCACTCCACTATTGCTGCCGGGAGAATTCCATGGACAGAGGAACCTGGCTGGCTACAGCCCACTGGGTCGCAAACAGTTGGAAATGACTGAAACAACTTAGCACGCACACGTGTAATATGTAATTAAGTATTAAAAAAATGTTTAAGTATGGGAAAGGCGGGATTACATAAAGAAAACCAAGACTTATCTGAGTTTTAATGTTATTTTGCATTGTGAAAATCAGAATGGGCCTTGCATCACATAAATGAACTTACAAAATATTCAATTAGATTAGTTCTACACATGTTGAAAAGTTAATGACCTAATTGTATTATACTTACAGTAAAAAAAGATGTCCCACAAAAGCGAGTACATATTCCTCGTACAAAACCTTCATGTGCTTGTATCGTACGAATACATTTTCGTTTGGTCAAGTTCCAAATTTTAACCTATAATAAAACATACTAGGAAATTTCAGTGAAGTATAAATAACAAATGTTCAGGCACAGAAGTACTACATTCCAAGAAAAATAAGTTCAACAATGAAAAGGCTGTAAATCACTCTACCAGATGGTTAAAAACAAAATCCTCTAGATCAAAATAATACAATGCTGAACTTTCCTGGTGGTCCAATGGTTGGGGTTCTGCCTACCAATGCAATCCTAGTCAGGGAGGATCCCACATGGCATGGAGCAACTACAGAAGCCCACGCACCCTACAGCCTAAGCTCTGCAATGAGAAGCCACTGCAAGAAGCCTCAGCACCGCAACAGAGAGTAGCCCCCTTCCCCGCCCGTGGCAACTAGAGAAAGCCCACACACAGCAACAAAGACCCAGTGTAGCCAAAGATAGAATAAATAAATAAATGAAATAAAATTTAAATTTCACAGAAGAATGTCTGTTGGGCACATTGGAAAAAAAAATGCAATGTCTATGGATACGAACATCAACAAGCAGAAAACAGAATCTCTTAAATACTCTGTTGATTCGAGTGTAAAAGTGCTTTAAAGCTTTTCTTTTCTTGGCAAAGTGGGAAACAATTAAGTGTTGAATTGTTAATAACATACTCTGTGAAAAAAACTCACAGCTAAATATCTGTATTGTAAACATGCCTTATTACTTACTGTCAAAGAGCCAAAAGCGACTACATTTTTAATTTCTTAGGTTTAGATAAGAAACTACTGAAGTTACTGATTCAAAGAAAATTTAGTCTTGAGAATTAAAAGAAAACAGGACATAGAAAAATGAAATCAAACCAATTAAAACCCACAGTAACTCACAATTAAAGGCAGAATATCTGCAACACAACTATTTTCAGTTTAAAATGTCAGTGTTTAGTGATACTTGCCTCTCCATCACATGCCCCAGAAAGGACAGTAGCCAGGCTCTTTGGATTCTTTGCCAAGCAACTGACTCCATCTCGGTGACCATCCAGGGAGGCAAGGAATGGTTTCGCAAATACCCGTTCCAGTTTGGTAGCATTTAAAGCTCTTATATATTCTCGTGGGACCTCAAAAGGATGTAAGGTAGGATCATAGTTTCTTGGAACTGAAAATAAGAATGATTCCTCTTAATAAAATAATTTACATTTAATACCTCCTGTGGTATTCCTTGGCTAATCATTCAATATATTATTCAATAAGCCTTTATTAGGGACACTGACTATGCTGAGGACTAAAACTAAAAACACTGAAGACCTTTTGTCCAGAACCTTTCCAAAATGATCAGAAAGTGATAGAACACATACATCTTACAAAATAACTAGACTCTATACATACACACACACACACAACTTTTCCTTTTCTATGTCCTACTACGCTCTTCAACTGGGTTATAAGCCTTCACCTGCAGGGCTTCCGCTACATTCTTCATTACATTTCTTATACCAAGCACAAAACAAGTGCATCATAAACGTTTACTCAGCTGACCTCTTAAGCGCCTTACTGGGTGTGTGTATGCATGCTAAGTTGCTTAAGTCGTGTCTGACTCTGTGCAACCCACTGAACATAGCCCACCAGGCTCCTCTGTCCATGGGAATCTCTAGGCCGGGGATTCTCCTGATCCAGGGATCAAATCCATATATCTTGCATCTCCTGCATTGGCAGATGGGTTCTTTATCACTAACGCCATCTGGGAAGCCCCCTTACTGGGCAGGGAACACTAATAATCTCCAGTGCTGATCACTGTACAATGTTGCGATATGATGATTATACTATTTATTGAGCACTTTCAATGTTTGATTTTGTGTGTGCGTGTTAGTCACTCAGTTGGGTCCAACTCTTTATGACCCCATGGACTGTAGCCTGTCAGGCTCCTCTGCTCATGGAATTCTCCAGGCAAGAATGCTGGAGTGGGTTGTCATTCCCTTCTCCAGGGGACCTTCCTGGAGGAATTGAACATGGGTGTCCCACACTGCAGGCAGATTCTTTACCCTCCAAACCACCTGGGAAGCCCATCTGAACCCTACACATCCTTTAAAAAAAAAATTCAGCTTAAATCTTGTATCTTCTATAAATTTTTCCAAATACCCGTAATTATGCCCACCTCTAAATTCAATTCGGTCAACAATAAACATTCAACAAAGATATTTGGAACACCTCCCATATACCACAAGCACTCAGGACATCAGAGCAAACAAATTCATGGTACATATTTATGTATGTTGTTCTTATACATTTGTATGTTATCAGCTGTATTACCAACAGAGTTTTAAAAATACAGATTCCCTGATGCTCACACCCCAGATCTACGAGTCAGAATACTCAAATAAGTATTTGAGTACTGCACAAAATTTACAAAGACCACTTAAACAAAAAAATATATGACCAACCAGTTGCCCATTCCTTCATTCAGACATTAATAATGCAACTACTAGGTGCCAGGTGCTGTCTAAACACAGGGGGCATAGAAACACACACGAATGGGCCACTCTCTGCAAGCTCATTCTGATAAAAAAAAAAAAAGTGTGATAGTCACAATAATAATGAGACCATATAATAAACACTCTGATATTAGTATAAAAATATGAAATAGAAGCATAGGAGGGTGCTTACATGTGTACAGGATGGGGGGAGATCTGCAGGGGACAGAAACTGGGTAGAGGTGTGTGCCATCGCACGCCTGAAAGGCAGACAGACTAACAAGAGTACATGTACACTAGCTGTAGGAAACAGAGAAGGCAATGGCACCCCACCCCAGCACTCTTGCCTGGAAAATCCCATGGACAGAGGAGCCCGGTAGGCTGCGGTCCATGGGGTCGCCAAGAGTCGGACACGACTGAGCGATTTCCCTTTCGCTTTTCACTTTCATGCACTGGAGAAGGAAATGGCAACCCACTCCAGTGTTCTTGCCTGGAGAATCCCAGGGATGGGGGAGCCTGGTGGGCTGCCGTCTATGGGGTCACACAGAGCCGGACACGACTGAAGTGACTTAGCAGCAGCAGCAGCAGCAGCTGTAGGAAAAGTAGTCACCCATGAAAGGAGAGAGGAAGAGGCGACCAAGTTTACGGAGCAGGGATGATGTCAAGTCCGAGTGACATAATCTACTCTGCATTTTAAGAACACTGCTGTTTTGATACTTAACCTGTAAACATCTTGTGAGCAGAGACCATTTAGTTAGCATTGCTCACAATATATACTGATAAGCTATATGACTCAATCACACGGAAATATTGTTCCAGCGTCCCCTTCTATGGCTCACCCCTACCTCAAACTCCGAAGACATGGCCCTTCTCTTATGCCCTAAGTTTATTCCTGCCTTAAGGCCTTTGCACCTGTTATTCGCTTCACTTAGGACAGTCTATTCACACATGGTTGGTCAGTTAGCTATAATTCATTCAGTAGTCAGCAGGTTAACGGGGGAACAGACCTGCACAGATAAAACCCATTAATTTCATTTTAGTTATTCCCCCACTAAACTTCTCCACAAGAGTTTTTAAGAGAAAACTGACGGCTTTAAGTGTCACCTTTGTCTGTTCCCACATCCCAAAGTACGTAACTTTAGCAAAGTTGTCGAAAGTTAGAATAACAAGGAGAGGTTTAAAGAAGTTTGCTCAATTGTTAATTCCTTCACAATCCATGAGTTTGGCTCATTCAAGTCCACGCTCCTCCCAACGGGACCCTGAGAACAATCAGAGAGCAGCAGCTGAAAGCGGTGTGAAGTGAAGTCGCTCAGTCGTGTCCGACTCTTTGCTGCCCCATAGACTGTAGCCTACAAGGCTCCTCTGTCCATGGGATTTTCCAGGCAATAGTACTGGAGTGGATTGCCATTTCCTTCTCCAGGGGATCTTCCCAACCCAGGGCTCGAACCCAGGTCTCCTGCATTGTAGACAGACGCTTTACCATCTGAGCCACCAGGGAAAGTGGTGTAGACGGAATCATTTCCCCATATAACTAACTGCCACTGACCACTAGACAAAAGTTATGAGGAAAGGGATTTGAAGACAAGTGTCCTGCTACCCAGAACCAGAAGCGCTTTATAAACCAAGAGCCCTAGCGAAAGAAAACAGGTAAACGAGAGTGGAACACCGGTCTCCCCTCCCCAAACAGCTTTACTCGGTGGAGCCGAGGCCGGATCCAAAGCTAGCGGACTCCCAGCTAACTTGTCTCACCTCGGTGTAAGTCCAGTTTGGTTTCGCGGACATAGTGGTCGGGGTTCCGACTCAGCATCTTCACCTTCATCTTGCTGCCAGTTCTCCCAGGATCTCACAACCCTTTCTCTCCCGGCCCCAGTTACCGCCGCCGCAGCCGCCGTCTCCGCCAACACATGCCACTTCCGCTTCTTCCCGACTACTTCCTGTCATGTGACTTCCGCGGAGCGGAAACCGGCTTCAGGTGGGCTCTGCGGCGCCCCGTAGTCGTGCGGACAAAGGTTGGCCGGGGGGCGGTGCTTCGTCTGTGTTCGCAGATCCACGCAGTTCAGCCTAAGCCCAGCCGCGGAGGTGGGCGAGGCGGGGCGGGGCCTTGGCGGAGGCGCCCCGCCCCGCTGCCCACTCTCCCTTGGCGGCTTGACGTGCGGCGGCGCGGCTCCAGTCAGTCACTCGTGCGCCTAGGTCTCGGCTTCACCCTCGCCTCCGCGAGTGTGACTCCACGCGCGGGTGCCGGAAGTGGACTCGTGTCCTGCGGTTTCTGCTCCAGCGCGGCGACCGTCGCCACGGTGGCGGCCACTGCATCTCGTCCCACGCCCGCGGTATCAGCGGACCCTGAGCCCATGACGGGCCAGGGCCAGTCGGCGTCCGGCTGGTCGGCGTGGAGCACCACAATATTCCGCCACGTCCACTACGAGAATCTGGTGGCGGGCGTGAGCGGCGGGGTCCTTTCCAACCTCGCGCTGCACCCGCTTGACCTCGTGAAGATCCGCTTCGCCGGTAAGAGATCAGTCAGACCCTGGGCTCCTTACTGTCACCCCGAACCGAGGGATAAAGACGCAGAGGGAGGGCTTCGTCCTCACCTGCCTCTTGCGTACTGCAGGCGAGGCGAGAGCTGAAGAAGAATACGGTTTGCCCGGGCTCCCGTGGGACCAGATTTGAGGAAAGGGAGTCTGGTTTAAGTGGTCTGGCTGCCGGCGTCCCCTTTCCCTGGTACTGAGGAATGAGCAGAATGGATGTAAAAGTCTGAGAAAGGTCCTCATTGGTATAGAACTCAAAAGCTTGCTTTATAAAATAAGAAAGGGTT
The DNA here is from genome assembly GCA_006410675.1 of Oreotragus oreotragus. Lineage (NCBI taxonomy): Eukaryota > Metazoa > Chordata > Mammalia > Artiodactyla > Bovidae > Oreotragus > Oreotragus oreotragus. The sequence goes on along the minus strand of SJYX01016443.1, from coordinate 58,079 downwards.
GATCACATTTCAGGGCTTAAACCTCACACGTGCAAATCGTTCTCCCATGGAGATACAAGTACCCGCCACCCCCCACCCCCACCCCCAGCTTTTCGAAAGTTCTCTTCACACCACCTAGCTTTTAGGAAAGGCTTTCATTAGTAAGCCTTTTCCCGCTCACCCCCAAATCGCAAAGAATCGAAGAGGATTTTCGCCATTACAAAAAGAAGGCGAAAATCGAGAATAGAAAGTTCAGCGTTTGTTTTGCACCAAGCCCTTGAGAGGCAGCGTGCACCGCCAGCAGCACGGTACCACCAGCTCCTTTCCCGGAAACTACATTCAACATCTCAGCGTCAATCAGTCATAGCTTTGAACTGTTTCTGTGAGCATCTGTGCTTTATCTGGATTTATTTCGTGCATCCTTTAGCAAATTGCGTGTTAAGGTAATTGCTTCTTCACGTTATGCACTTTTGGCCTATATTAAAGCTTTCATGCTTTACTTTAGCATCGCCGGGAAACCTGTACTTGGAAATCTTAGAATAGACACGTGTTTGCCCTCTGGGCTGAGAGGGAAATCCTGGAGTAGGGAGTAATCACATTCTTAGGAATGGGGTTGGTACAGAATTCTTTTCAAAGTTTGTTGTCGTGTGTAGTATGGTGCGGGTCCTTGTGAAGGAATAAGTAGCTAGAATCCAAACAGTACAGCTTTTTATTTAGCTTTATTGAATTAAGTGCACTAAGTGAATTAACTGTATGGAAACTAAGAGAATACTTTAAAAGTTAAACTCAACATAAAATTCTGAAAAAGATAGCTTCAAAAAATGTCTTTCATAACTTTATTTGGAAACTATTTTCTGGCATTTCAGTTCTCTAACTGAAAGTGGGGTCCAGCTGCTCTCGGCTCAAAAGCAAGTAAAGAGGCAAAGTTGATAAAAAGGAAACTGCTTTATTTTGGAGGTTGGAACTGGGGGCAGGAGCAGACTCATATCCCAAGGCTGAATTCCCTCCCTGCAATTGACAATCAGTGGGAAAGGACGTTTATAGGCGGAGGAAGCAAGTTACGTGTGAAACCACAGGCAGCTGGACAATCATGTTGAAACTGGTCATGCAGCATAATCTTGATTGTTTTAAGTACAGCTAGTCTTCAGTTCGAGGGTCCATTTGTTCTTATTTCTTTGAGGCCAATTATGGCAGCTAATGGCTACAGTTTTGGTCATCATGTAATTATCTTCTGCCACCAGATGAGCGTTTCAGTATCTATAAAACTGCTTTAAGGATATGGCTCAGAATATTATCTGTAGCCCTTGAAGAGGAATGAAAGATCCTTGACTTTACTTAATGATAAACTATTAGTATTTGGTCCTGTTTTCCTTTGCTTCTGTATTTTCTCACTTTTTCCATTAAACTTATTTGACTAAAGTTTTTCTACAGACCGAAGGCTGGTGGAGGATGGAGCTGGAGAAAGGGAAGGACTAGACAGTCCTGCTGTATTTAATTACTACAGGTTAAGGTCTACCTTGAGAATTAGATCTGCAGAAGTGGTTTATCTCAAAGAGTTAGGAGATTCTCTTCTGTTCACTTGTATCTTAGCCTTTTAACGTTTGTATAGGATATAGAAGCACCTAAATAAAGTTCTTGCCCTCAGGAAACTTACATTGTAATTTTAGTCTGCTGCTGCTAAGCCGCTTCAGTCATGTTTGACTCTGTCCGACCCCATAGATGGCAACTCACCAGGCTCCACCGTCCCTGGGATGCTCCAGGCAAGAACACTGGAGTGGGTTGCCATTTCCTTCTCTAGTGCATGAAAGTGAAAAGTGAAAATGAAGTCGCTCAGTCGTGTCCGACTCTTGGCGACCCCATGGACTGCAGCCTACCAGGCTCCTCCATTCATGGGATTTTCCAGGCAAGAGTACTGGAGTGGGTTTCTCTTGCCTTCTCCGAATTTTAGTCTTGAGACTCAGTCAAATAAAAAGTAACTGTAGACAACATAAAATTTAGGTCAAAATGGAATAAATCCAAAAGTAGTCATAGACTGTTAAGAAAGTTATAGGTTGATGATGGCCATATATATCTGTATCTGTAAAAGTCTGATTAGCCTTGAGGTTCACCAGAGCAGGACTAAAATTTTGACAGCTGGAGAGGGAGAGAAACCATTGAAACTTAGTGAAAATTATGGAGGGTTCTCCCTAGAAGAGAACTCACAAAGACATGTAATTTCCATGGAGTTTACCACACATGCACAAATAAGAATTATGACAACAAGGAACATTCATTGAGTGTTTACTTGCAATAAGAGCAATGAACTAAGAACTTTTCTTGTGTTAGATCATTTACTACTCTGAACGACACTGTGAATTTACTATTCCCGATACACAGATGAAGATAATTAGAGTTGACTAACGTGCCCAAGTCGTAAGGTATCTGAGATTTGCATCTAGATCTGAGTTAGGTCTAACTCGAAACCCTCTGGCCCTTAAGCCTTACTTACCCCAGGAATTCTGGATTTGGCTGCAGGTGCAGACCTATATGACTTGGCATTTCTGAATTTTATGTGAGAGCAAAAGAGGGGATGGTTGAGATGGTCATTTTAGAGTGCTTGGCCTGGTGAGTTTAAGACAGTGCTGCGGCGCAGACCATGCCTGAGCAAAGAGGATTCTTGGTACCAATATTCTCGAGAATATTGGTAATATTAGTTAAATGGAGAGCATATTAGGAGACCAGTAGGACTGAAGTGACAGTTAAGGTAATCAAGATAGGAGGACAAAATTAAAGATCTAGGAGTTGAAGCAGGACTGTGTAACAAACCCCCAGTGTGGCTGTGCACAGCACAAGTGTGGCTGTGAAATGGTGATAGAAAAGAAAACTTAGGAAGATGAATAACTGAAATCAGAATATATACTTGACCGGCCTCCAGCACTAATGCTGGGATTTTTAATGCTTTCATTAAATTAAGCCCTTTTAATAAAATTACAATACCTAGTGATGGGGATGTTAGTCTTGACCATTAAACCAAACCTGCAATATTTCAATGAGTTCAGGTGCAAATTGGAATTCAGAGGTGTCCACAGTAGTCGAAGGAGTAGAAATCATTTCCTGTGAGAAATAACTAGAGGAACTAGTTTAACTTAGGACATGTAAGGGACTTAAGGTGTTTGGAGAACTGCCCTGTGAGAAAGGGAGCTGCCTTATTGCAGGTAATCTGAAAGGCAGAGGTTAGGTGGAAATGACAGGGAAGGAGGTTTTGGCCTGGCAAAGTGGGTGGTGCTCAGAAGTGAGACTGGCGATGAATACTAGTGGTTCAGCAGTTGGATGACAACGGCTAGAAAACATTCTTGTATTGGGTAGAAAGGTCACTTGAGGTGATGATTGAGGCCCCTTATTACTTCAAGATATCATTTTAAGCCATCAAGAATAGTGAGTGGGCGCCTCAACAAAGAATGTGAAGTAAAAATAGTAATTTTTTAAAATAACCTGAAATCCTAATAATGTATAAGTTAATCTAAGGAACCTAAATGTAGAGCACCCTTAACGAGACTAGCATCCAGTCAAGTTTTGTATGTATATGGTATTGCAGGACCTGATGGCATAAATAATAACTTACTGACTGCTTGCTATGTGCCAGGCATGCTTTTAAGACTTGCTTTTATGTATTAACTCACTTAATTCTCTCTTTTATGAGAGTTAGTTTCTGTTATTTTCTCCATTATGTGCATGATAAAACTCAGGCACAGAGTAATCTAGTAACCTACTTGGGGTTACAAAGTGTTGAAATAGGGATTCAAACTCAGGAAGTCTGATTCCATAGCTTTTGCTGTTAGACTGAAACCCCAAATGGGTAGTTTGGTATATCTAAAGGGTAAAATGCTAGAGGTTGAAATGAAATGATTCCAGGAAGTTAAGCTTCTAGACTGACACATCTTTTATGCCATGTAAAAGTGGAAACCAGGTCTGGATGTTAGGAATGAGGTCAGGACTGCTGTTCAGTTGCTAAGTCATGTCCGACCCTTTTCAGCCCCATGGACTGCAGCACGCCAGGTTTCCCTGCCCTTCAGTATCTCCCAGAGTTTGCTCAGACTCATGTCCATCAAGTCGGTGATGCCATCCAACCATCTCATCCTCTGTCACCCCTTCTCCTCCTGCCCTCAATCTTTCCCAGCATCAGAGTCTTTTCCAATGAGTCAGCTCTTCTCATCAGGTGGCCAAAGTATTGGAGCTTCAGCTTCAGCATCAGTCCTTCCAATGAATATTCAGGACTGATTTCCTTTAGGATTACTGGTTTGATCTCCTTGCTCTCCAAGGGACTCTCAAGAGTATTCTTCAGCACCACAGTTCAAAAACAGTTTGAGATCAGAACTGGAGTTGTAGAAACCAAAATCTGAGCGTATAAATTGAAACTACTTAGTGATTGAGAGACTACCCCTGTTGAGTGGGAAGAATGCCTAAAAACCAGCTTTTAAAGGATGGAGATGGTGATGAACAGGGAGGCCTGGCGTGCTGCGATTCATGGGGTCGCAAAGAGTCGGACACGACTGAGCGACTGAACTGAACTGAGGAAAGAAGGAAACTGCAAGAAAATTTAACGGCCAAAGAAGTAAGAGAAAAATCAGAAGAGAGTGGAACTAGTCCAGAGAAGTATGTTTTAGGAGGTAAACTATGTCAGATGCTGGTCAAGGGATAAAAAGAGAGGAATCCCAAAGTGCACGTGGAGGTCTTTAAATTGCAGTAGCAGGTGGAGGCCAAACCAGCCTCCAGTGGATTGAGAAGCAATGGCGGTGAGAAAGTCCAAGCTGAGATTGTAGTTTCCTCTTCCAGAAGCTTGACTGACAGAGGGGCACTGGGATCTGAAAGGAGACACTCAGGAGATGAGATATTTGAGTTTTTTTGTTAGGAAAAAACTAAAAATAAGGAAGAGATTGGAGATGGAGGCAAGAAGATAATTAGATTTCGAAGGAGTTCTAAGCAAAGAGAATCTAGAGCAGTCTCTCTCAAACTTTTCTGGCCACAACTCTCAGTAGGAAATTTTTTTTTTCTTTTTTTTCCCAAAACTTTTTATTTTGTTTTGGGGTCTAGTTGATGAACAGTGTTGTGGTAGTTCGGGTGAACAGTGAAGAGACTCAGCCATATGTACACATGCATCCATCCTCCTCTAGATGCCCCTCCCGTCCGGGCTGGCACATAACATTGAGCGGAGTTCCATGTGCTGTGCAGTAGGTCCTTGTTGGTGATCCATTTGAAATATAGCCGTGTGTACGTGACCTTCCCAAAGTCCCTAACTATCCCTTCTCCCTGGCAACCATAAGTTCCATTTCTAAGTCTGTGAGTCTCTAGGAAATAAATGTTTATCTTTGCTATCTGATGCGAGCACACACATATTACTGAAACAAGTTTCATAAAGCAATGCTTACTACTTGTGATGTCATTTATATTGTCTTCTACTCCAGTCTGTTGGTGGTGGTGGTTTTCGTTTTGTTCGTTTGTTTGTTTTTTTTAAAAATAGTCTGCTAAATCAGTTTCTGGACCCATCTGCAGCTTTCAAAATGCTGAGACAGAGTACAAATAGAGGGGATTGGTTTTATTTATTAAGAGGGACCAGCTCTTCAGTGTGACAGAGGAAAGGAGGGATAAAACTAACATGCAACAAATGAAGCAGGTTGTAATAGGGTAGTTAAAGTTAGTGTCCCCTGTCTGGGCCCCCTCTTGCTCAGCAAACTTTTCTGTCTTCCAGTTATGTCTGTTGGCCTTCCCTTGTGACACAGTTGGTAAAGAATCCCCCTGCAATGCGGGAGACCTGGGTTTGATTGTTGGATCAGAAAGATCCCCTAGAGTAGGACATGGAAACCCACTCCAGTATTTCTTGCCTGGAAAATTCCGTGGACAGAGGAGCCTGGTGGACTACAGTCCATGAGGTCGCAAAGAGTCGGACACGACTGAGCGCACATCCACACGATTGTGTCTGTCAGCATCTTTTAGTACTGTCATAGGCCATTGTAACAGTTACGCAGGGAGTATTTAGATGTGACTACAAAATTCTCAGTGGCAAGTGTTTTTGAGACAATTATGAGGCCATTTAGGCCAAAATATTCACTGTATTTGATTTATATAGTAATTGTAATTCGACTTTAGAGAGGCCCAAATTCAAACCCTCTTCATCTCAGTAACTGTGCAGTCGTCTGTTTTCTTGCCTCCAGGTTTTCCACCTTCAAATGCATTCCCCCCAGGGTGCCAGGGTCTCCTTTCTAAACACATATTTGATTATCTTAGGCACACCTGAACCCAAGTTTGAGAAATATGGGACTTTGATCATAGGTTTGATCATAGGCAAACATTCTTTGGTGATTTTTCAGGAATGTCTGCAATTATCCTGTCTTAGTCTGCTAGGGCTACCATAACAAAATACCACCGGCAGGGTGGCTTAAACCACAGAAATTGATTTTCTCCTAGTTCAGGGGGCTTGAAGTCCAAAATCAAGGGACCAGCGGGGGTGGTTTCCAGGTAGAGCCCTTCTCCTTGGCTTGCAAATGACTGCCTTCTGACTGTGTCCTCACAGGGCCTTTTCTCAGTGCTTAAACACCAGTACTAATGAATTAGGGTCCCGCCCTTAAATCCTATTTAATCTTTTTTGTTTTTTACTTTACAATATTGTATTGGTTTTGCCATACATCAATATGAATCCACCACGGGTGTACACGTGTTCCCAATCCTGAACCCCCCACCCACCTCCCTCTCCATACCTTCCCTCTGGGTCATCCCAGTGCACCAGCCCCAGGCATCCTCTATCCTGCATCGAACCTAGACTGGCAATTTGTTTCTTATATTATACATGTTTCAATGCCATTCTCCCTAATCAACCTACCCTCTCCCTCTCCCACAGAGTCCAGAAGACTGTTCTATACATCTGTGTCTCTTCTGCTGTCTCGCATACAGGGTTATAAACGACCCAATCAAAAAATGGGCCAAAGAACTAAATAGACATTTCTCCAAAGAAGACATACAGATGGCTAACAAACACATGAAAATGTGCTCAACATCACTCATTATCAGAGAAATGCAAATCAAAACCACAATGAGGTACCATTTCACGCCAGTCAGAATGGCTGCAATCCAAAAATCTACAAGCAATAGATGCTGGAGAGGGTGTGGAGAAAAGGGAACCCTCTTACACTGTTGGTGGGAATGCAAACTAGTACAGCCACTATGGAGAACAGTGGAGATTCCTTAAAAAAACTGGAAATAGAACTGCCTTATGACCCAGCAATCCCACTGCTAGGCATACACACCGAGGAAACCAGAATTGAAAGAGACACGTGTACCCCAATGTTCATTGCAGCACTGTTTATAATAGCCAGGACATGGAAGCAACCTAGATGTCCATCAGCAGACGAATGGATAAGAAAGCTGTGGTACATATACACAATGGAGTATTACTCAGCCATTAAAAAGAATACATTTGAATCAGTTCTAATGAGGTGGATGAAACTGGAGTCGATTTCCCAAGTACACTCACGTTGGGGGTTAGGGCTTCACTATATGAACTAGAGGAAGGATGCAGTTCTGTCCTTAAAGAGGCCCTTGTCCTTCTTCGTAAGCTCATTTCCTACCATCCTTTCCCTCTAAGACCTGTGCGCTTCAGCTGTACCATGTCCCCAGGATTCTCCCCAGCAGCTCCAGGTGCTATGATGCCTCATGTATTTGTACGAGCTGTTCACTTGTCTAAAGAGAAATTTTCTCTCCTTTTCCCAAAGAGAAGTTCCTAATCATCATCAGGACTCTCCCCTTTACCTGCTCCCTTGCTTTCCCGGTCACCCTCCTGCCTCTCTCCAGGGTCTCCTGTATATAGTGGTGATCGTGTTTCTTCCTTACTCCTATAGCTCTTCAGAGGTGTACCACAATGCTTATGACGTTGTTATGAGATTGTCCATTTTGCCCTGAGAGTTATAGCCTCCTCAGGGTCAGAGTTTGTGTCCTGCTAGGCTTATATTCCTTATTTGCCTGGCAATGATAAGGAATCAATACATTGTTTTCTT
>SJYX01016443.1:32873-48358 GCA_006410675.1 Oreotragus oreotragus | reverse complement strand
GTACAACAAGGCTGTATATTGTCACTCTGTTTATTTAAGTTATATGCAGAGTACATCATGTGTAATGATGGGCTGGATGAAGCACAAGCTGGAATCAAGATTGCTGGGAGAAATATCAACCTTAGAGATACAGACAATACCACTCTAATGGCAGAAAACGAAGAGGAACTACAGAACCTCTTGATGAGGGTGAAAGAGGAGAGTGAAAGGCTGGCTTAAAACTCAACATTCAAACAAGTAAGATTCTGGCATCCAGTCCCATCACTGCAAGGCAAACAGAAGAGGGAAATGCAGAAGCAGTGACAGCTTTTCTTTTCTAGGCTCCAAAGCCACTGTGGATGGTGACTGCAGCCACGAAATCGGAAGACGCTTGCTTCTTGGAAGGAACGCTATGACAAACCTAGACAGCATATTAAAAAGGAGAGACATCACTTTTCCAACAAAGGTCCATATAATCAAACCTATGGTTTTCCCAGCAGTCATGTATGGATGTGAGAGTTGGACCATAAAGAAGACTGAACACTGAAGAACTGATGCATTTGAATTGTGGTGTTGGAGAAGACTCTTGAGAGTCCCTTGGACTGCAAGGAGATCAACCAGTCAATCCTAAAGGAAATCAACTTTGAATATTCATTGGAAGGGCTCCAACACTTTGGCCACCTGATGCGAATAGCAGCTTCATTGGAAAAGACACTGATGCTGGGAAAGATTAAGCAAAAGGAGAACAGGGTTCCAAAAGATGGGATAGTTATAGGATTACTGAACTCAATGGACATGAACTTGAGCAAACTTCAGGAAACAGTGAAGGACGGGGAAGCCTGGAGTCCTGCAGTCCATGGGCTCACGAAGAGTCAGATACGACTTAGCCACTGAACAATAACAATGCTCCAAGAGCTATCCTATTTTGAATGTGTCTTCTGTTTCCTACAGGGAAATGGAATGAAAGAGAATGCCAAAGTTATAATACTGATTATGTTTTTATAAAATCAATATATGGTAAAACAGGATTTCCAAAAGACCACCCCCCTCCCCTACCAAAAAAGATTTCTAAAGCCTTTCAAAACTAAGATCTGAACAATGATATGATGGTGCTGCCTCTCACAGATATCCTATCATTCGTACAAACAGTCCTCTGGTTGGCATGTGAATTGTTTTTTTCTCTTTGCTATTATCGAAAGGTCTCTAAAGAAAATTCTTGTCAACAATTTGCACAAATCCTTAAATACTTAGAAGGGGAATTAGAAGGGGTTAAAGGGTATAAATTTAAGGTTACAAATTTCGCACTGTAACTGTCCGCCCAGAAAGTTTATACAAATTACAGTGCACTAGTCACATCCAGGCATGCCTAGTTCAGTGTGCCCTCACCCCTACTTCTGTGCATACTGCAACCTGGCAAAGAGACACTATATACCAGTGCCAGGCAAAGGCGGAAAGACAGTTTCTTTCATCATTAACCTTGACAATGTTACACCATGAAGTGAGATTAAAGGACACTAGAGGAAATGGCAACCCACTCCAGTGTTCTTGCCTGGAGAATCCCAGGGACGGGGGAGCCTGGTGGGCTGCCGTCTGTGGGGTCACACAGAGTCGGACACGACTGAAGTGACTTAGCAGCAGCAGCAGCAGCAGGGTACAGAATGATGTTGCCTATTACTGAGATATTTCATGCTCTATTTCTAGTATTAAATGACTTCTCAAAACAAAGGAATCATTGGTTCATATATGAATCAGTGATTTTGTGTGATTTCTTTTTGTTTTGTTTTTTTTTAACCTCAAAAGAAAAATTGTGTTGTGAGCTTGTTGAAAAGAAAACTTACTTAGAAGGCATTTAATACAGGAAAATGAGAGCCATGAAATCCAAGGGAACCACCAGAAAGATTCTAAAGTACACAGCAAAACATTTCTTGAGAACCAGTTACTCAGCTCCATCCCTTTAAACTTATCTTTTATAAAACTCCCAACAACCTTCGAGGTAGGGAATGTTTATCCCCACTTTTAAAAAGAGGATGCTAAAGCTCAGGAAGAAAACACCAGGTAGCTAATGTGGGAAGTTAAATATCAAAACCCTGGTCACCTAACAAAGCTTGCTGCTGCTGCTAAGTCACTTCAGTCGTGTCCGACTCTGTGTGACCCCATAGACGGCAGCCCACCAGGCTCCCCCGTCCCTGGGATTCTCCAGGCAAGAATACTGGAGTGGGTTGCCATTTCCTCTAGTGTCCTTTAATCTCACTTCATGGTGTAACATTGTCAAGGTTAATGATGAAAGAAACTGTCTTTCCGCCTTTGCCTGGCACTGGTATATAGTGTCTCTTTGCCAGGTTGCAGTATGCACAGAAGTAGGGGTGAGGGCACACTGAACTAGGCATGCCTGGATGTGACTAGTGCACTGTAATTTGTATAAACTTTCTGGGCGGACAGTTACAGTGCGAAATTTGTAACCTTAAATTTATACCCTTTAACCCCTTCTAATTCCCCTTCTAAGTATTTAAGGATTTGTGCAAATTGTTGACAAGAATTTTCTTTAGAGACCTTTCGATAATAGCAAAGAGAAAAAAACAATTCACATGCCAACCAGAGGACTGTTTGTACGAATGATAGGATATCTGTGAGAGGCAGCACCATCATATCATTGTTCAGATCTTAGTTTTGAAAGGCTTTAGAAATCTTTTTTGGTAGGGGAGGGGGGTGGTCTTTTGGAAATCCTGTTTTACCATATATTGATTTTATAAAAACATAATCAGTATTATAACTTTGGCATTCTCTTTCATTCCATTTCCCTGTAGGAAACAGAAGACACATTCAAAATAGGATAGCTCTTGGAGCATTGTTATTGTTCAGTGGCTAAGTCGTATCTGACTCTTCGTGAGCCCATGGACTGCAGGACTCCAGGCTTCCCCGTCCTTCACTGTTTCCTGAAGTTTGCTCAAGTTCATGTCCATTGAGTTCAGTAATCCTATAACTATCCCATCTTTTGGAACCCTGTTCTCCTTTTGCTTAATCTTTCCCAGCATCAGTGTCTTTTCCAATGAAGCTGCTATTCGCATCAGGTGGCCAAAGTGTTGGAGCCCTTCCAATGAATATTCAAAGTTGATTTCCTTTAGGATTGACTGGTTGATCTCCTTGCAGTCCAAGGGACTCTCAAGAGTCTTCTCCAACACCACAATTCAAATGCATCAGTTCTTCAGTGTTCAGTCTTCTTTATGGTCCAACTCTCACATCCATACATGACTGCTGGGAAAACCATAGGTTTGATTATATGGACCTTTGTTGGAAAAGTGATGTCTCTCCTTTTTAATATGCTGTCTAGGTTTGTCATAGCGTTCCTTCCAAGAAGCAAGCGTCTTCCGATTTCGTGGCTGCAGTCACCATCCACAGTGGCTTTGGAGCCTAGAAAAGAAAAGCTGTCACTGCTTCTGCATTTCCCTCTTCTGTTTGCCTTGCAGTGATGGGACTGGATGCCAGAATCTTACTTGTTTGAATGTTGAGTTTTAAGCCAGCCTTTCACTCTCCTCTTTCACCCTCATCAAGAGGTTCTGTAGTTCCTCTTCGTTTTCTGCCATTAGAGTGGTATTGTCTGTATCTCTAAGGTTGATATTTCTCCCAGCAATCTTGATTCCAGCTTGTGCTTCATCCAGCCCATCATTACACATGATGTACTCTGCATATAACTTAAATAAACAGAGTGACAATATACAGCCTTGTTGTACCCGTTTCCCAGTTTTGAACCAGTCAGTTGTTCTATGTAAGGTTCTAATTGTTGCTTCTTGACCCAAATATAGGTTTCTCGGGAGACAGGTAAGGTGATCTGGTATTCCTATCTCTCGATAAATTTTCCAGTTTGTTGTGGTCCACACAGTCAGAGGCTTTAGCATAGTCAGTGAAGCAGAAGTTGATATTTTTCTGAAATTCCTTTGCTTTCTTTATGATCCACTGAATGTTGGCAGTTTGATCTTTGATTCCTCTGCCTTTTCTAAATCCAGCTTGTACATCTGGAAGTTTTTGATACACATACTGCTAACGCCTAGCTTGAAGGATTTTGAGCATAACCTTATTAACATGGGAAATGAGTGCAATTGCCCGGTAGTTTGAAAATTCTTCAGCATTGCCCTTCTTTAGGATTGGAATGAAAACTGAGCTTTTCCAGTCCTGTGGCTACTGCTGAGTTTCCACATTTGCTGGCATATTGAGTGCAGCAAAAGGACTATTTACATAGATGTAAGCAGGTTAGTAGGACAAGGCTGTGTGTTCTCACCCTGTTCATTTAACTTATGTGGAGAGAACATCATGCACAATGCCAGACTGGATGAAGCACAAGCTGGAATCCAGATTGCAGGGAGAAATATCAATAACTTTGGATATGCAGACACCCCCACCCTAATGGCAGAAAGCAAAAAGTAATGGCAGAGCCTCTTGACGAAGGTGAAAGAGGAAAGTGCAAAGGCTGGCTTAACACTCGACGTTCAAAAAACTAAGATCATGGCATCTGGTCCCATCATTTCATGGCAAACTTGGGCTCCAAAATCACTGTGGATGGCAACTGCAACCATGAAATTAAAAGATGCTTGCTGCTTGGAAGGAAAACTATGACAAACCTAGACAGTGCATTAAAAAGCAGACATCACTTTGCTGACAAAAGTCTGTATAGTCAAACCTGGTTTTTCCAGTAGACATATGCAAATGTGAAAGTTGGACCATAAAGAAGACAGCATCAAAGAATTGATGCCTTCAAATTGTGGTGCTGGAGAAGACTCTTGAGAGTCCCTTGGACTGTAAGGAGATCAAACAAGTCAATCCTAAAGGAATCAACCCTGAATATTCATTGGGAGGACTGATGCTGAAGTTCCAATACTTTGGCCACCTGATGGGAAGAGCTGATTCATTGGAAAAGACCCTGATGCTGGGAAAGATTGAAGGCAAAAGGAGAAGAGGGTGGCAGAGGATGAGATGATTGGATTGTATCACCAACTCAATGCACATAAATTTGAGCAAACTCCAGGAAATAGTGGAGGACAGGGAATCCTTGCGACCATGGGGTCACAAAGAGTCAGAATGACTTAGGGACTGAACAAAAACAATGGATATATAGGAAAGCCACAAGGAATAATGCAGTGTTTGGGGCCTAGAAACAGTCTGGGCTGTTGTCATCTGAAGGGCCCCAGGACAGGGAGAGTCATTGGGAGAGGGCCACCTTGAGAGGAACTGTGAGCTTCAGTAGAGGAATGCAGCCTACCCAAGGCAGTCTCTGCAATAATAAATATTAATATCTGCAACTGCTCTCTTCTGTCCCTTTCATCTGCCAGGCTCATCACCAGCCCAACTCAACTAGAAGCTAGAGGCAACATCAGACTTCTAGGGCAGAACATGGTAGAGAAGAGTGGACTCTGGTTCTGGAAAGGGAAAATATTCAGGCTAGATCAGTTGAGCACATATATTTTGAGAGCTGGCAATGTACAAAGCACTATGATTGGAGTGTACATATTGCAATGAAAAAGTAGTCTCTGCTCTCACAGAGCAATGAGAAGCCAGGATAATTGAACAAAACAACCCCAGTAATTATTGCAACGAAGAGTATTTTATATGGTAGGGAATGTACGGTATGCCATGGGAAACCGCATCTAGAGGGTATGAAGGGATCCCCAAAGGAAACGATTGTTAAACTGAGACCTGAAAGAGGAATCAAAGTTACCTGTATGAAGGAATAGGTAGGAAGAGAATTTTCGTGGCAGACCATCAATAGCCTGTGCCAAAGTGTTAAGGTCAGAGGCTGTGTACGAACTGAAAACTGTTGAACATTCTAGCAATTTTCATCAAATATTTTGAAGTTTAGGCTTCAGTGAGCCAAGTACTCTGCAGTAAGTTCCCTAAGGCAGCTTTGTTGGAGAGAGAGAGAGAATAAAGAGGAGACTGGGGCTTGTGGCAGAAGGGTAATGGAGGGTCTTATGTAATGTGTTAAAGAATAATGTTCTTTATTGTTTGGGGTGTAGAATAGTTTTAAGTATAATAAATAAGTGACTTATTGAAATGCACATTTCTAGAAAGATTTCTCAACCTGCAGTGCAACTAGTGGGGCGAGGCAGCAAAACTGGAGATAAGAAAGCTAACTTAATTTCTGTTGCTAGTGATGGTGTTCTAAATGGGCAATGGCAGTGTGAACTGAGAGACATGGACGGGTCCAGAAAAGATTTGGGATGTAGAATCAACAGGATGTCTTAATTGGTAAGAGGTTGTGAAAGGAGGAGTGTCAAGGTTTCTGTCTTGAGCATCTGTATAGATGATGTGTTAGTTGCTAAACCAGGTCCAACTCTTGAGACCCCATGGACTATAGCCTACCAAGCTCCTCTGTCCGTGGATTCTCCAGGCAAGAATACTGCAGTGCAGAATACCATTCCCTTCTCCAAGGGATCTTCCTGAGTCAGGGATCAAACTAGGGTCTCCTGCATTGCAGGCAGGTTCTTTACCATTTGAGCTACCAGAGAATCCCTGTTTATTGACCAACACAGAGTAGTGAGAGTGTCTTCAGAAAGGATGGAGAAAACTAGTCCAGTTTTGGATTTGTTCAAGCTGAGTGTTTGTTAGTTGAATTATTTATGTAGATTTGAAGATCAACAAAAGGGTCTGGTCTAGAGGTAGAGGACTGGCACTTAATATCCACAGACAAAAAAGAAAGGGAGGAAGTATGGTACAATAAGGGCAGTCATCTTGGAGAGGTGGCATTGCCCATGGTTTTTATTTTCTTTATGCTTTCCTATTCAAGAAGGAAATGGCAACCCACTCCAGTATTCTTGCCTGGAAAATTCCATGGACAGAGAAGCCTGGGAGGCTGCAGTCTACGGCGTTGTGAAGAGTTGACCATAACTAGGCAATGGCACCCCACTCCAGCACTCTTGCCTGGAAAATCCCATGGACGGAGGAGCCTGGTAGGCTGCAGTCCATGGGGTCGCTAAGAGTTGGATACGACTGAGCGACTTCACTTTCACCTTTTATTTTCATGCATTGGAGAAGGAAATGGCAACCCACTCCAGTGTTCTTGCATGGAGAATCCCAGGGACCGGGGAGCCTGGTGGGCTGCCTTCTGTGGGGTCCCACAGAGTCGGACATGACTGAAGTGACTTAGCAGTAGCAGTAGCAGTGACTAAGCACATTCCTTCCTATACTTTGTAAATGTTCTGCAGCGTACATGTTTTGCTTTCTAAAACACCATTTTGAATGACTGTATGCTGAAAGTGAAAGTGAAGTTAGTCGTGTCCTACTGTTTGCAACCCTGTGGACTGTAGTCCATCTGGCCCCTCTGTTCATGGAATTCTCCAGGCAAGGATACTGGAGTGGGTTG
Organism: Oreotragus oreotragus; assembly: GCA_006410675.1. Classification (NCBI taxonomy): domain Eukaryota; kingdom Metazoa; phylum Chordata; class Mammalia; order Artiodactyla; family Bovidae; genus Oreotragus; species Oreotragus oreotragus. Next base: position 41,028 of record SJYX01016443.1, on the reverse strand, counting down.
CCATTTCCTTCTCCAGGGGATCTTCCCAACCCAGTTATCAAACCTAGGTGGCTCGCATTGCAGGCAGATGCTTTACTATCTGAGCCACCAGGGAAGCTTTCCCTTCTCCAGGGGAATCTTCCCAACCCAGGATCAAACCCAGGTCTCCCACGTTGCAGGCGGATTCCTTACCAGCTGAGCCACAGGGGAAGCCCAAGAATACTGGAGTGAGTAGCCTATCCCTTCTCCAGTGGTTCTTCCCAACGCAGGAATCAAACCAGGGTCTACTGCATTGCAGGCAGATTCTTTACCAACTGAGCTATCAGGGAAGCCCAATTGTATGCTAGTTTAATATTTATTACATGAAGAAGGTTTTAAAAAGTACTTCTATTGGAGATGTGAAGCATCTGAAAATGTTCTTGGTGAAGGATAACAGAAGTAAAGGTTAAAAAGTTTTCCCTAGGCCTGCTTTATTTTGTTACAAAAGGTACATCATTATTGTTTACTTTACATCGTCAAATTTGTATTGTTGAATTGTCGTTACCATTCTTCCCCTGTAACTACTCATAGCCAGTCTCGTTCTCTGCAGATAGCTACTATTAACCATATGCATGTTTCAGTCTATTCACTTTATAGCTGTCAGTCTTTCTGAATATTTAGAGTAGTCCACAGTATAAACATATCATAATTTATCTAAACATTTCCCTTTTTTTTATATTGAAACTACTTTCACTTTTGCCATCACAGAAGATGCTTCAGTGAACCTCGTTGTATGTGTATCTTTGTAAATTTGGGGCCATATTTAAATAGGATATATTTTTAATGGAACTTCTAAGTCAAAGAATAATTGCACTTGAATTTTTATTGAGTTCAATTTAGTCGCTCAGTAGTTTCTGACTCTTTGCGACCCCATGAACCACAGCACGCCAGGCCTCCCTGTCCATCACCAGCTCCTGCAGTTTACCCAAACCCATGTCCATTGAGTCGGTGATGCCATCCAACCATCTCATCCTCTGTGGTCCTCTTCTCCTCCTGCCCTCAATCTTTCCCAGCATCAGGGTCTTTTCAAATGAGTCAGCTCTTTGCATCAGGTGGCCAAAGTATCGGAGTTTCAGCTTCAGCATCAGTCCTTCCAGTGAACACCCAGGACTGATCTCCTTTAGGATGGACTGGTTGGATCTCCTTGCAGTCCAAGGGACTCTGAAGAGTCTTCTCCAACACCACAGTTCAAAAGCATCAATTCTTCAGTGCTCAGCTTTCTTTATAGTCCAACCCTCACATCCATACATGACTACTAGAAAAACCATAGCCTTGACTAGATGAACCTTTATTGACAAAGTAATGTCTCTGCTTTTTAATTTGCTGTTTAGGTTGATCACAACTTTCCTTCCAAGGAGGAAGCATCTTATTAGATAGTGTCAAACTTCTCTCAAAAAGGCCATGAAAATTTCCCTATAACAAATCATAAAGCTCTTTTAATTCTGAAGGTAAAAAAAGAGAAAAAGCTACCTTGTCTAATTTGTATTTTATTGGTGAGGTTGAAAACTCTTCCAGTGCTTTTTTATCGAATACAATATTATATATTACAGGTGTACAATATAGTAATTCACAGTTTTTAGAGGTTATACTCCATTTATAAAATATTTGCTTAATTTCTCATGTTTTATGTATGGCATTCTTTTTAAAATTTTTTATTTTATATTGAATATAGTTCATTTACAACATTGCGTTAGTTTCAGGTGTACAGTAAAGTGATTCAGTTATATATGTATGCGTGTATCTGCTCTTTTTCTATGTAGGTTACTAGAGAGGATCGAGTAGAGCTCCCTGTGCTCCACCCTTAGGCCCTTGTTGACTATTAATTTATATGTAGTAGTAGGTGTATGTTACCCCTGGCCTTCTAATCTCCCTTTACCCGTGCCTTTCCCCTTTGGTAACCACAACTTTGTTTTCTAAGTCTGTGAGTCTGTTTCTGTTTTGTAAATAAGTTGGTTGGTATCATTTTTCTAGATTGCACATGTGAGCAATATCATATATTTGTCTTTGACTTCAGTTAGTACGATAGGTCCATCCATATTGCTGTAAAAGGCATCATTTCGTTCTTTTGTATTATTTCATCGTGTGTATGTATATCTGTGTGTGTGTGTGTGTGCTCGGTTGAAGTCATGTCTGACTCTTTGCATGTATATATATATCATTATCTTTATCCTTTCATCTGTCATTGGACATTTAAGTTGCTTCTGTGTCTTGGCTATTGTAAATAGTGCTGCAATGAACATTGAGGTGCATTTATCTTTTTGAATGAGAGTTTTCTTCAGATATATGCCAAGGAAGGGAATTGCCAGATCCAAAAGCTTTCAAGTATAATTAGGTCCTCTTTGTTTATTTTTGTTTTTATTTTTATTACTGTAGGAGGTGGATCAAAAAAGATTTTGCTGCAATTTATGTCAAAGAGTGTTCTGCCCATGTTTCCCTCTTAAGAGTTTTATGGTATCCATTCTTAAATTTAGGTCTTTAATCCATTTTCAGTTTATTTTGTACATGATGTTAGGAAATGTCCTAATTCCATTCTTTTGCACATAGCTATCCAGTTTTCCCAGCACACTTATGAAGGGACTGTCTTTTCTCCATTGTACATTCTTGCCTCCTTTGTCACAGATTAATTGGCCGTAAGCGGGTGGGTTTATTTCTGGCCTCTCCACTCTGTTCCATTTGACCGTGTGTAATTTTCTGTGAATCAGCAGTTATGTAATTTTCCCATAAAATTTTTAGGGACTGTTTGTCATTTTCTTATTTGTGAATTCTTTTTTGTAAATTTAGATATATTACGTCTGTATTATTCTTTTCAATCTCTTCTTGGTTTGTGGAATGTTTCATAAAACAGAAGTTACTTAAAATAAGTGTTATCTTTTAAACTTCCAAAACATTCTTATGGAATTCTTATTTAAAAAACATAGTATATTGTATCACTTAGTTTTTGTTTCACCCTATCATGTTTTATTAATTCAGAATTTTTGAGAGAAAAGAATGGATGAAATTTTCTACTTTCTCTTCTGATGTTGATGTGTGTGTTGGTGGGGATGGTGGCAAGAGAATTTCCAGAAACATTTATTCCATTCTCTATATTTTCTTTCTTTATCACTGCTCATATTTTTATCCAAGTTTTTATTGAGAGCATACTAAACACTTAAAACTTGGATAAATATATGAATGTATTAATTTTAAAATGTCAAGTCTTAGAAAATAATTTAATCAACAAAAAATTATTTTCTTTTTAATTTACCTCCTTTATATGATTGTGTGACATATGTTTATAATTCAGAGCTAGAACTTTGCTTCCACCTAACTCTGTGTATCCTTTACTGCAGTGAGTGACGGATTGGAATTGAGACCAAAATATAAAGGAATTTTGCATTGCTTGACCACCATTTGGAAACTTGATGGACTACGGGGACTTTACCAAGGAGTAACCCCAAATGTGTGGGGTGCAGGTTTATCCTGGGGACTCTACTTTTTTTTGTGAGTAGCTCTGGGAGATTTTACAGTTGTAAATAAAAAGGAATTTTTATTTTTAATGATTTTTTAAAAAATCAGTTGGTAAAGCAAAATGAATCATTTAAGCAGTTTCTCTGACTTCAAGAGTTAGGAAGCATAGAATGCCTTATTAGTCTCATTTTCTGAAAGCTTTTATCATTTATCAGAGGCATTTGGTTTGGGAAAAAGTTTTTAATAGGAAGAAGGTAAAAGGAAGAGATGGACACTCTTCCAGAATCCATTTCTGCAAGATGAATCAGGAAGGTGGCTTCCCAAAATACATGTGATTCATACTGAAGTTGACAGAGCGGAAGTGGACAGATCTTGGAGCCCTCATCAGAACATGTATCACAGGACAGCCCTTTGGGAAAAGAAAGTCAAAACCAGTGCATGACTGAAAGAGTCTTGAGGCATGTTTCTTCTTATCTCCTGTTTGACCTGCTCCTTCATCTTCAAAGCGCGTTCATTTCCTCACTCCTTTACTGGCATCACCATTTTTTATTCCAGCCAGTGGATGCTTACTGAAGAAGCAGACACATTCAAGTTACTGAGTGTTCAAGAGTGAGAAACAAAGCATTATCACCCTACGATGGAGGAGCGTGTGCTGTCCTGAGCTTGCCTCTGATGTTCGAAACTGAATCCATGAATGGGGAGGCTTTTGTTTAATACATGGCATTTTAGGGAAACATCAGTTCAGTAGTTCAGTTGTGTCCGACTCTTTATGACCCCATGAACTGCAGCATGCCAGGCCTCCCTGTCCACCACCAACTCCTGGAGTTTACTCAAACTCATAACCGTTTAGTCAGTGATGCCATCCAACCATCTCATCCTCTGTCATCCCCTTCTCTCACCTTCAATCTTTCCCAGCATCAGGGTCTTTTCAAATGAGTCAGCTCTTCGCATCAAGTGGCCAAAGCATTAGAGTTCAGCTTCAACATCAGTCCTTCCAATGAACATTCAGGACTGATTTCCTTTAGGATGGACTTGTTGGATCTCCTTGCAGTCCAAGGGACTCTCAAGAGTCTTCTCCAGCACCACAGTTCTAAAGCATCAATTCTTCAGTGCTCAGCTTTCTTTATAGTCCAACTCTCACAGCCATACATGACTGCTGGAAAAACCATAGCCTTGACTAGATGGACCTTTGTTGGCAAAGTAATGTCTCTGCTTTTTAATATGCTGTCTAGGTTGGTCATAACTTTTCTTACAAGGAGCAAGCATATTTTTATCTCATGGCTGCAGTCACCATCTGCAGTGATTTTGGAGTCCCCAAAAATAAAGTTAGCCACTGTTTCCACTGTTTCTCCTGGTATATTTGCCTTTTCCTCTCTTGTGTCCTGTAGTTTACTTGATCTCTTATAATCTTATGACAGTATCCAAACCAACCTTAAAATGTTTTGTAAGTGAAAGCAAAATAAAAACCAGCCTTAATATTGTTTAAATATTTTTCCTATTTTCAGTTTATTGTGTTAATAACTTTAGCGTTGTGTGGATTCTTTAAAGAGAGTTTGTAAGGGCAGGCCATGTAAAGTTTAATGTGTTGAAATCATCTTATAATAAAACAGTATACTTGTTTTTTGATGAAATGGATTGGTCAAGTTTGGAAAGATTTATTTAGTTGAAGTCATCTTCCTGGAAGAAGATGGAAATTGGAGTTGGAGAAAAAAGATTGATAACTCCCTTAACTCAGAAGTATTTTGTGACTGTTTTCTGCCAAGTAAAGCAGAAATGTCAGTGTTTCATTCAAGTGTGGCTCAGCTAACCAGGTCTTCCCATCCACCTCCCATCACTTCACTCGTGCTTCTCTTTCCCCATACCAGTTTCTCCATACCTGGCTCAGTGTGCCTCCTCCACAGTGCCTTCTCTGATCAGTAGTAATTTCTAAATCTCTCATGATATCATCTGTGTTCTTTTCTTATGATTAACAGTTGTGTGATGAAAACATTTTACATATGTATTGCCAGCCTTCCATATTTGGGGGGAAAGATGGTGTAGTCTTCCAGTAAACCCATTATTTGAGAAAGGTCTTATTTTGTAGTTGGATTATGCATTGACTTCTACTTTTGGGATATTGTTACATTACCCACAGTTGAAAATAGCATTTCCTGCTTTGTGACCCCCATTCAAATATTTATCCAAGTGTTTCTGTTTTATTCTTCCAGTTACAATGCCATCAAGTCATATAAGACAGAAGGCAGAGCTGAACGGTTAGAGGCAACAGAGTATCTCATCTCAGCTGCTGAAGCTGGTAAGGCGGTGTGTGAAATATAAAACATCAGCTCCCAACTTGGTTTTCACTTTTGTTCTTTATTTGCCCTTTTTCCTGTGAACATCTGAGTTTAAATATGTTCCTCTTAACTATGCTAATCAGTTATCACATGAAATTTCTTGGAAGGCAGGTATACTGATGGATTACCCTGAGTAGATTTCAAGAATTTTGCTTATCACAAAGGATATAACATTTAGAGTGCTTATGACTCTGATTTAAGATGATTTGAGAGAGAGGGTGGAATGATTTGGGGGAATGTCATGGAAACATGTATAATATCATATAAGAACCGAATCGCCAGTCCAGGTTCCATACAGGACCCTTGGGGCTGGTGCACTGGGATGACCCAGAGGGATGGTACAGGGAGGGAGGTGGGAGGGGGTTCAGGATGGGGAACACGTGTATGCCCATGGCAGATTCATGTTGATGTGTAGCAGAACCAATACAATATTGTAAAGTAATTAGCCTCCAATTGAAATAAATTAAAATTTTTTTAAAAAGATGATATAGTATTCTTCAATTAAAGTAGGATTTCAATCTTTGAATTAAACAATTTAGTAGCCTTGTTTAATTGCCTCATGTATGTATAATATTCAGACTTATGGGGGTGCTCAGGGGTTGTACCTACAACTCTAAGATGTGATCCCTTAGGCACAGGGTTAATGAATGGGTAGGCATGGTTTTTGGTGGTCTTAAAACAAAGTAGGACTCATAAGTCCTGCTTTGATACCTTGTTATCTTGGTTGTTTTGGGGGTTGTTGGCGGGGGGAGAGTAGGAACATCATGTCACACCACACAGTTTGTGAGCACTTAGTTCCCCCACCAGGTGTGAAAGCTCTGAGTCCTAATCACTGGTCCACCAGGAAATTTCCCCACCCTGGTTTCTTAATGTTTACTGAATTTTTAAAATTTCAGATATATTTTTTAACTGAAGGGTAATTGCTTTACAGAATTTTGTTGGTTTCTACCAAACCTCAACCTGAATCAGCCTTAGGTATACATAGGTCCCCTCCCTCTTGAACCTCCCTCCCTTGTTTACTGATTGATTTTTTTAAGGCAAGAATTATCTTCATTTTTGAATACCTACCTAACTGCTGTCAGAGACCTGAGTCACATAGGACTCGATATTTGTTGAATAAAGGACTACTTAGGAAATGCAGCAAATGAGAAACCAAACCAGATTATTTATTTATTTATAAACGTGTCACTTTCTGTAAAGGATGTAAAGATTACTTTTGTCCTTATGTCGTCATTTAATTTTTGAGGTATAGTGGCTGCTCTGAGTGGGCTGAGGAAGATTGTGATACAGTTGAGGTGTATATATGTGTACACGTGCACAGATGGTTGAGATGCTGGTTTCCTGGTCCTTTTCCCCAGTCTTCAGTCCCTCTGCCTTGTACTGTGTCCTCTTAAGCGTCTGTATCTCTTCATCAGCATCTGCTTCCCGGGACCTCCATCTATTCTCCACACCTGGTTTAGGAGCCAGGACATCTTTGCTCTCCTCACACCTCTCAAAGGGAGCGTTTTACATTTTACCTCCTTTTAAATTTACTTCTCACTAACCACAGGGAGGACTTTTTAACACCACCAAAAACTATGTCTACCCATTTGTTAACCCTAGGTCTGTGCCTCAGAGACCACATCTTACAGTTGTAGGTACCACCCCCGAACACCCCCCATTCTTTATATAAACAGACTGTTCTTAATTCGGATTGTCAGAAGTGAGAAGGTACCTGTATGCTGAGTAATAATAGTATTTAAATCTGATTTCAGGAGCCATGACCCTCTGCATCACCAACCCACTATGGGTAACAAAAACTCGCCTTATGTTACAGTACGATGGTGTTGTTAATGCTTCACAGCGGCAATATAAAGGAATGTTTGATACGCTTGTGAAAATATATAAGTATGAAGGTGTGCGTGGATTGTATAAGGTAATAAATTATCATCAACATATTTCTAATAGCTGACAATTGTAATTTCCCTTGGCTCTGTTGTCTGAGTTCTGAATGACCTGTCAGTTTAGTCGCATCCGACTCTTTGCGACCCCATGAATCGCAGCACGCCAGGCCTCCCTGTCCATCACCAACTCCCGGAGTTCCCTCAGACTCACGTCCATCAAGTCGGTGATGCCATCCAGCCAACTCATCCTCTGTCGTCCCCTTCTCCTCCTGCCCCCAATCCCTCCCAGCATCAGGGTCTTTTCCAATGAGTCAACTCTTCGCATGAGGTGGCCGAAGTACTGGAGTTTCAGCTTTAGCATCATTCCTTCCAAAGAAATCCCAGGGTTGATCTCCTTTAGAATGGACTGGTTGGATCTCCTTGCAATCCAGGAGACTCTCGAGTCTTCTCCAACACCACAGTTCAAAAGCATCA
>SJYX01016443.1:0-32002 GCA_006410675.1 Oreotragus oreotragus | reverse complement strand
GGGATCAAACCCGGATCTCCCACATCATAGGCAGATTCTTTACCATCTGAGACACAGGGAAGCCCAGTACACCTTCCCAGTCCTGTATTCTAAATTGACATCAAGCAAGGAGTAGGGCATAAATATTTGGAAAACCAGTTCTCTCTTTTCTTCAACATTCTGTCCTCTACTGTCTTTCAAGAGAAGAAAACATAAGGGGTTGGAAGATTTAAATCTTAGGAAGGATGAAAAGATGTTCACATTCTAGTTACTTTCTGATAATTGATAATTGACAATTGATCTGTTATAGTAAGTCATGCCTTGAAACTAGAAAGTTAACGGAGTTACCATACAGAAGTTGCATGAAAGTAGATTAATGAATGGAAAGTGAGCTAGAATTTACTAGTGAAATGCAGAAACTTTCCATCTGGATCACTGATACAAATCTGGTCAGGTTGTTACACTACTTCTTACCATAATATTTGTAACAGCAAAGCTGAGGGTACTCTGTATTCCATGATCTTCAGGCAGATACTAGCTCAAAAATAGCTTTAGAAAATAGAGTGCATATCCTCTTAATGACTCACTCCAAATAAGCTCTTGAAGTACTTTAGTCCTATATTTGCTCATCTAAAATACTATATTATTTTCTTATATTGACTGCCTACGGCTTCATCAGTGAATAGTGAGTCCAAAAATTGATAAACAATTTTAAGTGCAAGTTAGTTGAGCTGTATTTCCATTATCCCAGTATTACGTGATCTTAAGCAGGTTGCTTAGTGTCTTCATATTTTGGCCTGGAGAATTCCATGGACTTTATGGTCCATGGGGGTCACAAAGAGTTGGACACAACTGAGAGACTTTCACTTTCACTTTAGTGTCTCTGGCATCTGTTTTTGCCCTCCATAAAATAAGCATCGTCTTTGTATTTATTAAAGTATAATTGACATGCAGTATCATGTTAGTTTTAGGTGTATATCACAGGGGTTTGTTTTATGTATTTAAGATCCGATTTACAATGTTGTGTTACCTCCTGAGGTTCTCAGTCACTCAGTTGTGCCCAGCTGTTTGCTGCCCCTTGGAATGTAGGCTCCTCTGCCCATGATATTTTCCAGGCAAGAATTCTGGTGGAGGGTGCCATTGTCTACTCCCGGGATCCTCCCAACCCAGGGGTCGGACCCACGTTTCTTGCATCTCCTGTATTGGCAGGCAGATTCTTTAACAGTAGTGCCACCTAGGAAAGTAATTCCGTTATGCATGTACATATATTTATTCTTTTTTAAGATTCCTTTCTCATATAGATGATCACAGAATACTGAGCAGACTTCCCAGTGCTATCCCTTAGGTCATTGTTGGTTATCTTCAGACATGTAGTAGTATGTGCATGTTCATCCCAAGCTTCCGGTTGATAACTACCTGCTATGTTTCCTCTTTGGTAACGGTAAGTTTGTTTTCTACATTGTTAGTCTCTTTCTGTTTTGTAGCAAAGTTCATTTGCTTCTTTAAAAAAAAGTTAGGTTCCACATGAGTGTCATCATGTATTATTTGTCTTTCTTTGTACGTACTTTTTGAAATTGTCAACATAATAACTCTAGTTACTATCAACATAACAAAATTGATACTACATTACTGACTATATTCCTGATGATGTACATTATATCCATGCAATTTCTTTATTCTATAATTGGGAAAGTGTACCTCTTCATGATTACCTATTTTTTAAACCCGTTCCCCCCTGGCCTGGGCATTGCCATTTTTTTTTTTTTCCTGCGTCCATAAATTTCTTCCTGATTTTCATTTGTTTTGGCTTTTAGATTCCACCTGTAAGTGAAATCACATGGTAATTTTTTTTTGCCATGTCTGACAGCATAATACCTAGTAGGTTCATTCATGTCATAAATGGCAAGATCTCAATCTTTTTCATTGTCAAATAATATTCCACTGTATATATTTACCACATCTTTTGTATCCATTCAACTATCAATGGACATTTGGGTTGTTTCCATATCTTGGATATGGTAAATAATGCTGCAGTGAACAAGGGATGCATATATCTTTTCAAGTTAGTATTTTCATTTTCTTTAGTAAATATCCAGTGGTAGGATTGCTTGATAGTATGATAGTTCTGGGCTTCCTTGTGGCTCAGTTGTAAAGAATCCACTTGCAATCCAGGAGACATGGGTCCAATTCCTGGGTCAGGAAGATCCCTTGAAGGAGGGCATGGCAACCTACTCCAGTGTTCTTGCCTGGAGAATTCCACGGACAGAGGAGCCTGGTGGGCTACAGTCCATAGGGTCGCAAAGAGTCAGATACAACTGGAGCAACTAAGTGCCCAGCATACACATCCCTCACATGTAGTCAAAGTCTTGTTATTTCACTGGATCTTGGGATGAGTGAAACTTCATGCAAGGCCTTTGAGAGAGGGATTTCAGTTTCCTTTAGCACTTTGGGACACTTAGATGTCAGGACCTTGGTTTTCCTAAGTCAAATGTATTGGGGGCTTACCTCTTCAGTGTTGATCTCAAGGGATAGGGGGCCTTAACCCTGTGCTTCTCCAGGAACAATGCTTCTCAGGTAAGATTTCCCCCTATTGGTGCTGGGCGGGGGGAGAAAAGGGGAGTTAGTGAGAGCATTTCTCTCCCTCTACTACTAATTTTGATGTGGTCATTTTTTATCTTTCATTGCATAGCAGGTGTTTAGCTAATCCTCATGTTCATTTCAGAAGAAACTGATCTATATGTAGCATATATTTGTTATGTCCATGGGAGAAGGTAAGTTCCTACACCACTATCTTGAACTTGCCCCTAAAATAAGTATCTTAATGGCATAATTTGTGTGGTTTTGCCATTAACAAATCACTCTCCCATGCATTATCTCAGTTCAAATAACAGTTCTCTCCTCACTACCTCCTTAAGTTGCTGTGGAAATAAAGCAGTTATTAGGTATAAAAAGCTTTTGAAATGTTAAAGAGGCTGGTCAAATGCATTCAGTAATAATGATTTCACAGTGTAACTAGAAAATACTCCATAGAAGACCCATGTTTCCATTGTTTAAGCACACATGGCTCTCAAACCATGAACACAGACATCCACTGGTTTTTTTAGCTAGTGAGCAGGAAATGGCAACCCACTTTAGTGCCCTTGCCTGGAGAATCCTGTGGAAGAGGAGCCTGGAGGCTACAGTCCACAGGGTTGCAAGAGTCAGACATATATGAAGCTACTGAGCATGCAGGAACATTTAACTTGCATTAGCCCTCTGCATCAGACAAGGCAAGGCAGCCAGTGGAGGACAGCTTCATCAGCTCCACGCCAAATGAAGTCTATGATGGGCTCCTTCTAAACAAGGACACTTTATAGATGCTATTCCAAGAAACCCACACAATGCAGAAGTGTTTTTCCTTTCACACTTCCCACTGGTATAGTAAATAGTAACTTTGTGCCAACCATTCATAAACTTCTATGCCACACACATCTAAAGTACCTATTTTGAGATGTTATAAGAAAACGCAATTTTTAAAACATCTCAGTGTTTTTCAGTTTTCACTTTTCTCTGTAAGCTCATGATTTAAAAGCATTTCCATAATGAAAAAGGCATTTGAAAAGCACATAATTATGAGCGGTTTTTGAAAAAAGGCAGAAGATGTAATTGAAAACTCCTATTCTTATGAAAGCAGCAATCTATTTTTGCAAATTTAAAAACTTTGCAGATCTAAAAAAAATCTTTTAAACACACAGTGGAGCAGTCTTAGTAGTCGACGACAGTTTCTGCCAGCATTACATGAGTTACTGGCCTACTTTCTATTTGTTGTCATTTTTAATGTTTTTAATATTAACAAATATAAATTGTTACAATGAAGAACTCTACAGATAACATTATTTAAATTAGTCAATTTTATGCTGCTTAAAAAATGATGTTGTATGTTTTTGCTTTTTTTTAATTAAATTATTTTCTATTGAAGGATAATTGTTTTACAGAATTTTGGTGATTTCTGTCAAACCTCAACAAGAATCAGCCATAGGTATACATATATCCCCTCCCTTTAGACACTCCCTCCTATCTCTCTCCCCATCCCACCCCCCTAGGTTGATACAGAGCCCTTATTTATTTAAATTAGTCAGTTTTATGCCGTTTAAAAATAAATGATATTGTATTTTTAAAGTGTAATAATATATAATATATATAATATAACAATTTAATAAATAGATTCCAGTCTTCATAGATATCAGAATATTAATGGTGAAAATTTATAAACTATATTGTCAACTCCTAAGAGCTTTCAGTGAAACCTATCAACTGCTAAACATCAATTTATGAGGACTTTAAAAATATTTATTAAAGTCCCTTTGTTACTTTCAGTGTACATGCAATATAGAACAATATTAGTGAAAATATGTGAAAAAAAAATGTCCTGAATTTGAAGCACATAATGATTATTGACTCTTCTGTTCTTATTTAAATATAGCAGCAGGCCCAGACTACCTAGAATTGCTTTCCTGAAAGCTTACAGATAATAAATGCTATCAGTAGAAGTCACCATTATATTTAGAGTCAAAAGATGTATTCTGTACTTCTAAGGTAAGTAGATCTATTTAAATCTGAAGATAGTGTTAAACTTTATACTATAGGGGAACTCTCACAAATACATCACAGATTTAAGCATTCAGTTCAGTTCAGTCACTGAGTTGTGTCCGACTCTTTGCGACCCCATGAACCTCAGCACACCAGGCCTCCCTGTCCATCACCAACTTGGAGTCCACCCAAACCCACGTCTATCAAGTCGGTGATGCCATCCAACCATCTCATCCTCTGTCATCCCCTTTTCCTCCTGCCCTCAATCTTTCCCAGCATCAGGGTCTTTTCAAATGAGTCAGCTCTTCACATCATGTGGCCAAAGTATTGGAGTTTCAGCTTCAACATCAGTCCCTCCAATGAACACCCAGGCCTGATCTCCTTTAGGATGGACTGGTTGGATCTCCTTCCAGTCCATGGGACTCTCAAGAGTTTTCTCCAACACCACAGTTCAAAATCATCAATTCTTCGATGCTCAGCTTTCTGTATAGTCCAACTCTCACATCCATGCATGACCACTGGAAAAACCATAGCCTGGACTAGATGGACCTTTGTTGGCAAAGTAATGTCTCTGCTTTTCAATGTTATCTAGGTTGGTCATAACTTTCCTTCCAAGGAGTAAGTGTCTTTTAATTTCATGGCTGTAATCACCATCTGCAGTGACTTTGGAGCCCAGAAAAATAAAGTCTGACACTGTTTCCACTGTTTCCCCATCTATTTCCAATGAAGTGATGTGACCAGATGCCAATCATAGTTTTCTGAATGCTGAGCTTTAAGCCAACTTTTTCACTCTCCTCTTTCACTTTCATCAAGAGGCTCTTAGTTCTTCTTCCTTTCTGCACCAAGGAGTAAGTGTCTTTTAATTTCATGGCTGCAGTCACTATCTGCAGTGATTTTGGAGCCCCAAAAAATAAAGTCTGACACTGTTTCCACTGTTTCCCCATCTATTTCCCATGGAGTGATGGGACTGGATGCCATGATCTTCGTTTTCTGAATGTTAAGCTTTAAGCCAACTTTTTCACTCTCCTCTTTGACTTTCATCAAGAGGCTTTTTAGCTCCTCTTCACTTTCTGCCATAAGGGTGGTGTCATCTGCATATCTGAGGTGATTGATATTTCTCCCGGCAGTCTTGATTCCAGCTTGTGTTTCTTTCAGTCCAGCATTTCTCATGATGTACTCTGCATAGAAGTTAAATAAGCAGGGTGACAATATACAGCCTTGACATACACCTTTTCCTATTTGGAACCAGTCTGTTGTTCCATGTCCAGTTCTAACTGTTGCTTCCTGACCTGCATACAGATTTCTCAAGAGGCAGGTCAGGTGGTCTGGTATTCCCATCTCTTTCAGAATTTTCCACAGTTTATTGTGACCCACACAGTCAAAGGCTTTGGCATAGTCAATAAAGTGACTACCCTTAAACTTGAATTTTTATTAATATTTTTTTGGACTGATAATTTAAATTCACATTATGTGGCTTGTGTCATATTACCTCTAGTTTTTCTATTCTATATTGTTTTTTGTTTCCTTAATTAAAATGCATATAGTAGAAACTTGAGACACATAACTATTTAGGCTCAAATGAAAACCTATTTCTAACCACTGTTACGAATCCACCTTTAATTAAATTATCTTTTCTGTACACTGTACTTATCTTTTCAAAAGACATTTTGTTTTATTTTACTTTCTTATTTTGGCCATGCCTCACAGCTTTGGGATCTTAGTTCTCCAACCAGGGTTTAAACCTCTCTCACCTTATGGCAGTGAGAGAGTAGAGTCCTAACTACTGGACTGAGGAGCAATTCCCTAAAGGACATTTTAAACTATACATGTGGCTCCCAATTTAAGTTAAAATTCATGTGGCATTTTCAGTACAAATAACTGAAGTGAAGTGGCAAAAATATAAATCATCTTATAAGCATTGTTAATGTCAAGCAGGCGCAGTGACAATTGTAATACGATGTACTCCTTTGCCTGAAGTATAAAAATGTTCTTTTTGACACTAGCATATCTATTGATTCAACTAAGTTTCCAAGACACACAAGTTCCTTCTGTCACTGAGTTTACAATTCTCAATATTAAATATGTGAAAATGTAAAACATTATACACCTTAAGTTTGTAGCAAAAGATATCAAGCTAATACAGGTTTGTCATGGAAAATTTAGAAATATAAAAACACAATAAGAGAAAAAGAAAAAGCATTTATAATTCCATCATACAGAGGTAACTACCATTAACGTTTTAATATATATTTCTTTCAACTTAAGTAATCTGTATGATTGCTTCATGCAATTTTTCTTAAGAAAAATACTACTGTAGATTAATCCTTTACAATTTAACCTGTATTTAAGTCATTTTGAAAAGTATAATTTCCATGTAGGCAGAAATCTTTGCCTGTTTTGTTCACTGCTGAATTTTAGCAACTGCAGTAGTGTATCTGACATCTAGAATACACTGAATAAATATTTTTGAATGAATGAGTATTGATATACTTCCTATTATAATTCTAGCAACCAAGTATGAGATGGACCATTTCCCATACCCTCATAAACTCTGGGAACTATTTTTTCAGTTTTGTAGACAGAAGATGGCATCTCATTACTGTTTTTGTTCTAACTTCTTTATTTCTATCAAACATATAAATTGCATCAAATCATGCTTATGTAGGCAAAAACACATTCTATAGAGAAAGAAACAGGTAGCCTAATTTTGGCTGAATGTCTCAAAATCTTAAAGTTTTGACCAAGCAAAATCTTGTTGGAAGATTATGTGTTTAGAAATCATATTCCAGTCTTCTAAGAAACCATATGACTTAGAGTAGTTACTAAACATACCTCATATTATAACATATAACAAGCACCTAAGTGCAGTTATTGCACTTTAACACATCACCAGACAGAGAAAATTTAAAAAAAAAAAAAGAAATGTTATGACTCCGCCTCATATTTTGCTCTTCCCCTAACTTTTGCAGAACTTTATCTCTTCTCTGGGACCTAAATTTAACTCATAGCCCAACACTTAAGCACAGTAGAAGTTCATTTTGAAAACAAAAGACCGCTCAAAGAAACCAATGTTATGCACTCCAGTCAAACCTCATGTGGAACCATAACAGGTCATGCAAAACAAGAGCGTTCGTAGGAATTGTGTTTCTCTGAGCATCTGCCTTTCTCTTGCTCTCACCCCTTTCCTCTCTTTCTCTTGTCCCTTAGTGTCTCCCTTAGTGTCTCTCTGTCTTAAATCCCTCTCCCTCTCTCTGTCAGCCAAGTGACTTCCTCTGCTTTACCATAGGCACGTGCTCAAACATGGCTCTGCAATGACTTTACGTTTTCCTATTCCAGCACTTGCTTAACTGTGCTCCAGTTCCACATTCCCTAGAGAGAGAGTCACATCCACCTATCTTATCTCTCTTCTCTCTGCCCCCAGTCCAACCTGCTATGATGACAGGAAGGACTCACGTAGTTCAAATATGGGACCTACTATCTACTATAGATATGGGACTATTTTTCAAAGAAAAGAATTAGGATTGGTAAATATTCCAAAAGGCATTTGTCACATTATGTCTGCTCTCATTAGATGCCAGGGTGCAAATATAGGTAAAAAGTGGCCCCTATTATGTAATAACTTGCTAAGCTGACTATGTAGTCTAATTCAATCTTCCAATCATCACCAATTTAAAAATCATTTTTGGTACTCAGAAATGTTTCTTTTTCTTTTTTTTTATTTTGATACTCAGAAATGTTTCTAATCTAGTTTTAATTCTACAACTAAACTTCTCTCTGTTTGTCAACTTAAGTATTTTGCCATTTGTCCATGTCAGAGATCTTGATTCCACAAAAGCAACATTTTTACAGTTTTTGTTGTTCTTGTTGTTCCACCAAGTATAACTTCCCATTTGTAGTTATTTTTAACTGAGGTGCTGAATCTAGCAATTTTAGTACTGAACCACAGTACTGTTTCTCTCAAAATTATCTGACTTTGCAAAAACTAAATAAATAAACAGAATTACCTCTTGCAATGCCACATTTCAAGCCTTTGGGAGACAATCCACTATTAACTGTGTTCTCTGTACTAAGCAAGATGATTCATCTGCACTAGTGACTTAATGATGTGTGTATTTTTTGCTATTTTCATTTTCTTTGCATTTTTCTGGTGGCTCAGATGGATAAGCGTCTGTCTACAATGCGGGAGACCTGGGTTCAATCCCTGGGTTGGGAAGATCCCCTGGAGAAGGAAATGGCAATCCACCCCAGTACTATTGCCTGGAAAATCCCATGGACAGAGGCCGGACCGTCCGATGTACATCAGGTACCCCAGCGTTCCTCAGCCTGTGTTGACTCGCTGAACTGAAGTGAAGTGAAACGCAAAAAGTTTAAAATGTAACAAGGGAACGTAAGATAACATTAAATTTAGATATTACCTTATTTGATTTAGTATAAGAGGAATAAATTCATTAAAGACTGTCAATTAGAAGGATCAGGATTGATCTCAATTAAACTCCTAATTCTTTTATTTAGTATAAATTTAATATGGATACTTTTTATTCGATAAATTTACTTCGGTAGAGGTAGTAATTATAGTTAGTGAGACCGGTTTGTAAGATCTAGTATATTACATACTATTTGCCGATTTAAACACGTTAACCACTACAATGTCATAGTAACGAAGGGGATAAGTCTATACAGGAGTTTAACACCGTTATACGCACTTTACTGTCGGAAGGAATTACTGACTACTCCTATCAAAGTAGTACCAAGGCCGGTGACACTACTCGTAGTTAGTGTCTCTTTCGGTTTCTACAGTTTAGACGACTCTACGAGAAATTAAGATACTAGGATCTTTCAGTGTTGACAGTCGTTTCTAGGTTCGTTAACAGATCGAACCACCAGGGATTGGAAAAGGTCTATCTTCTGAGTACTAAGGTGAAAATCAAAACAAACTCTTTTTTTACGTGTGTTATCGGTTTTACACCTTGTAGAAAACTCTGTAAAACTTGATAGAATTGGTTGGGAGACCAACGAATTCTTGACGATGGTATAGGTGTCTTCGTCGTTAAACATTAACTTTAAAAATAAATGACTAAATCATATTATGATATAATATCGATTAAATTATTGTGTGAGTTTTTATTGACGTTTTGTACAATAAATAAACCAGTTGTCTATTGTGAATAGAACGAAGTTTTTTCTCCTGTTGGTGACGAGACTTTCAAAATGAGAAATATTTTAAGTAAGTCTGTTATTTCCTTATCCAAAACAAAACAAAAAAATAAGAAATGAGTTGTAATACCTACCTGACCTAAGAGATAAAGTGGATTACATATTAGGTTTCTCAGTCTGTGCTGACTCGTTGATTGTGAAAGTGAAAAGTGAAAAAAGTATGTTTGTTCCGGACACTACAATATCTTTGGACGTAGATTCAATAGTGACATTGGAAGGGTGTTAAGTCCCTCCCATTTTAATACCGTATAAAGGGACTCCACACCATTTTATCGAATAAATAATGATGAAGGAGTCGTAGAGTGAGTGTCTACCAATCTAAAACTTTCTATAATTGATCCGAACACATCCGTTCATGTTATTAAACTGAAGTCCTTCGGTAATAGACTCGATCGGAGGGAGGACGATCCCGGGTTCCTCTACTAAATATCTTTACTTGGTCACTATTATGTTTAATATATTTTTAGAACATTTGTACAAATACTATATTATCATTTCCTGTTTAAATGGTTGTATATTATTTGAGTTCATTAGAAAAACTTCCCAAATATTAATTCCATTAGGCCCTTCACATTCCTACAGTGGCTTCCTAATCTATTAATTTTATAGTTCTCTTTACCAAATCAGAATTCTTACTTCCTTCAAAATTTTATTCAAAGTTTATTTCCTCCAAGAACTTTCCACCATAAACTCCATTTGATTTTGCATTTCCTCCAGAAGCTTTGTAAGTAAGATTTCAAATGTTCTATCATCATTTTCTTTTTGGTAGAGCATGTACAAAAATGGGGTCACAAAGAGTCGGACACTACTGAGCGATTGAAGTGAGCTGACCAGTACAAACATGCTTAAATATTCGGTTTGAACGTCTTCATGCTTTGTGATATATTAATCTGTGTGTGTGTATAATTTCTGTTACTTCCTTATTTCAAAGATGTGTGTGTGCTTGCTTCTCTCTCTCTATCTTGATAATGCTTCGCGTGAGCCTGAGGCATCATGGCTTATGTGTCTTTGCTTTTTGTCTTCACTTCACCAGGCAGGATTCAGTACCATTTATTAGTGTTGACTAAGCAACTATGTAATATATTTTTCTTAATGAATAGTGATGACAGACTTTGCAGTTTGCTTATTCAGTAATTCATATATTCAGTTCAGTTCAGTTCAGTCACTCAGTCATGTCCGACTCTTTGTGACACAATGGACTGCAGCATGGCAGGCCTCCCTGTCCATCACCAACTCCGAGTTAACTCAAACTCATGTCCATTGAGTCAGTGATGCCATGCAGCAACTCATCCTCTGTCATCCCCTTCGCCTCCTGCCTTCAACCTTTCCCAGCATCAGGGTCTTTTTCAAATGAGACAGTTCTTCACGTCAGGTGGCCAAAATATTGGAGTTTCATCTTCAACATCAGTCCTTCCAATGAATATTCAGGACTGATTTCCTTGAGGATGGACAGGTTGGATCTCTTTGCAGTCCAAGGGATTCTCGAGAGTCTTCTCCAACACCACAGTTCAAAAGCATCAATTTGTCCATGCACAGCTTTCTTTATAGTCCAAATATCACATGTATACATAACTACTGGAAAAACCATGGCCTTGACTAGATGGACCTGCTCTGCTTTTTAATATGCTGTCTAAGTTGGTCATAACTTTTCTTCCAAGGAGTAGACTCTTTCAATTTCATGGCTGGAGTCAACATCTGCAGTGATATCGGAGCCCAAAAAAATAAAGTCTCTCACCGTTTCCTCATCTATTTGCCATGAAGTGAGGGACCAAATGACATGATCTTAGTTTTCTGAATGTTGAGTTTTAAGCGACCTTTTTCAGTCTCCTCTTTCACTTTCATCAAGAGGCTCTTTAGTTCTTTACTTTCTGCCATAAGGGTGGTGTCATCGGCATATCTGAGGTTATTGATATTTCTCCTGGCAATCTTGATTCCAGCTTGTGCTTCAGCCAGCCCAGTGTTTCTCAAGATGTACTCTGCACATAAGTTAAATAAGCATGCTAACAATATACAGCCTTGATGTACTCCTTTCATTGAGGATGGACAGGTTGGATCTCTTTGCAGTCCAAGGGATTCTCGAGAGTCTTCTCCAACACCACAGTTCAAAAGCATCAATTTGTCCATGCACAGCTTTCTTTATAGTCCAAATATCACATGTATACATAACTACTGGAAAAACCATGGCCTTGACTAGATGGACCTGCTCTGCTTTTTAATATGCTGTCTAAGTTGGTCATAACTTTTCTTCCAAGGAGTAGACTCTTTCAATTTCATGGCTGGAGTCAACATCTGCAGTGATATCGGAGCCCAAAAAAATAAAGTCTCTCACCGTTTCCTCATCTATTTGCCATGAAGTGAGGGACCAAATGACATGATCTTAGTTTTCTGAATGTTGAGTTTTAAGCGACCTTTTTCAGTCTCCTCTTTCACTTTCATCAAGAGGCTCTTTAGTTCTTTACTTTCTGCCATAAGGGTGGTGTCATCGGCATATCTGAGGTTATTGATATTTCTCCTGGCAATCTTGATTCCAGCTTGTGCTTCAGCCAGCCCAGTGTTTCTCAAGATGTACTCTGCACATAAGTTAAATAAGCATGCTAACAATATACAGCCTTGATGTACTCCTTTCCTGATTTGGAACCAGTCTGTTGTTCCATGTCCAGTAATAACTGAGGCTTCCTAACCTGCATACAGATTTCTCAAGAGGCAGGTCAGATGGTCTGGTATTCCCATCTTTTTTCAGAATTTTCCACAGTTTATTGTGATCCACACAGTCAAAGGTTTTGGCATAGTCAATAAAGCAGAAATAGATGTTTTTCTGGAACTCTCTTGCTTTTTCAATAATCCAGTGGATGTTGGCAATTTGATCTCTGTTCCTCTGCCTTTTCTAAAATCAGCTTGAACATCAGGAAGTTCACAGTTCATGTATTGCTGAAGCCTGGCTTGGAGAATTTTGAGCATTACTTTACTAGTGTGTGAGATGAGTGCAATTGTGTGGTAGTTTGAGCATTCTTTGGCATTGCCTTTCTTTGGGATTGGAACGAAAACCAATCTTTTCCACTCCTGTGGCCACTGCTGAGTTTTCCAAATTTGCTGGCATATTGAGTGCAGCACTTTCACAGCATCATCTTTCAGGATATGAAATAGCTCAACTGGAATTCCATCACCTCCACTAGCTTTGTTCATTGTGATGCTTCCTAAGGCCCACTTGACTTTGCATTCCAGTATGTATGGCTCCAGGTGAGTGATTATACCATCGTGACTATCTGGCTCATGAAGATCTTTTTTGTATGGTTCTTCTGTGTATTCTTGCCACTTCTTTATATCTTCTGCTTCTGTTAGGTCCATATTGCTTCTGTCCTTTATTTTGCGCATCTTTGCATGAAATATTCCATTTCTATCTCTAATTTTCTTGAAGAGATCTCCAGTCTTTCCCATTCTATTGTTTTCCTCTATTTCTTTGCCATGATCCCTGAGGAAGGCTTTCTTACCTCTCCTTGCTATTCTTTGGGACTCTGCGTTCAAATGGATATATCTTTCCTTTTCAGTAGTTTGAGCATTCTTTGGCATTGCCTTTCTTTGGGATTGGAACGAAAACCAATCTTTTCCACTCCTGTGGCCACTGCTGAGTTTTCCAAATTTGCTGGCATATTGAGTGCAGCACTTTCACAGCATCATCTTTCAGGATATGAAATAGCTCAACTGGAATTCCATCACCTCCACTAGCTTTGTTCATTGTGATGCTTCCTAAGGCCCACTTGACTTTGCATTCCAGTATGTATGGCTCTAGGTGAGTGATTATACCATCGTGACTATCTGGCTCATGAAGATCTTTTTTGTATGGTTCTTCTGTGTATTCTTGCCACTTCTTTATATCTTCTGCTTCTGTTAGGTCCATATTGCTTCTGTCCTTTATTTTGCGCATCTTTGCATGAAATATTCCATTTCTATCTCTAATTTTCTTGAAGAGATCTCCAGTCTTTCCCATTCTATTGTTTTCCTCTATTTCTTTGCCATGATCCCTGAGGAAGGCTTTCTTACCTCTCCTTGCTATTCTTTGGGACTCTGCGTTCAAATGGATATATCTTTCCTTTTCACCTTGCTTTTAGCTTCTCTTCTTTTCACAGCTGTTCGTAAGGCCTCCTCAGACAGCCATTTTGCTATTTTGCATTTCTTTTTCTTAGGAATGTTCTTGATCCCCATCTCCTGTACAATGTCATGAACCTCCATCCATAGTTCTTCAGGCAC
This sequence comes from Oreotragus oreotragus, assembly GCA_006410675.1. Lineage (NCBI taxonomy): Eukaryota > Metazoa > Chordata > Mammalia > Artiodactyla > Bovidae > Oreotragus > Oreotragus oreotragus. The sequence continues at coordinate 17,995 of SJYX01016443.1, read as the reverse complement.
TCTGTCTATCAGATCTAGTCCCTTAAATCTATTTCTCACTTCCACTGTATAATCATAAGGGATTTGATTTAGGTCATACCTGAATGGTCTAGCAGTTTTCCCTACTTTCTTCAATTTAAGTCTGAATTTGGCAATGAGGAGTTCATGATCTGAGCCACAGTCAGCTCCCAGTCTTGTTTTTGCTGACTGTATAGAGCTTCTCCATCTTTGGCTACAAAGAATATAATCAATCTGATTTTGGTGTTGACCATCTGGTGATGTCCATGTATAGAGTGTTCTCTTGTGTTGTTGGAAGAGGGTGTTTGCTATAACCAGTAAGTTCTCTTGGCGAAACTCTATTAAAAATTACTTGTTGATCACCTCCTGGAGTGGCTGGCACTGTGCTAAGCATTTAAGATAAGGAAGACACTCTGGCCCTGTAGAATTTGCAGTTCAGATCAAGACAATACTCAAAGCAGTTGAATCTTGATGCTATCAGCACTATTTCAAGGTTCACATATTAGTCATAAAGACTATAGTATCACCCGTGCCTGTTTCCCTTGCTTTTCTCTGTAACCTGTTTATTGCTGTTAGCATAATAAAGGAACATGTAGATTATAGTAACTGTCAGAAATCCATATATTTTCAAAGGGAACTAGTGGTAGATCATATATTTATTGTCCTGACCTTGGAGCAGGTTAGAGAAGACACAGAGGAAAGGAATGTTACCTGCTGCCAACTATTGTTAAGACAGAACAATGGGAGATCCACCTCCCTGAGCACTAGTTGATGTATTGCCTAAAAATCTCTGGTAATGTCAGTCATAAGAAATATACCAGATAATATTTCAACAATAAAAAATATTTGAAGTTATACTCATCAAGGAAAAGCTTGAGAGAACTATATGATTCCTTAATTCTGTTATTCTTGCTTTCTACCTTAGAGTTTGCCAATATCATCATTAATATTTACTGCTGATTATTTATGTGTATCATTTGAATGCCAGCATAAACTTACAGATGTGCTGTTTTTAATGACAAAAATAATAAGTGAGATGGTGATTAAAAATATACTATAAGTTTAGTACCTTCATTAAAATTCCAGAGCTTTTTATAAAAGCAATAAAACAATGAATTAAAATAACAGATAACACACAGAAGTTTAAAAAGATAACACGTAGAAGTTGAGGATTTTTAGAAGTTCCTAAATTAAAGATAAAATGCTTCATTTAAATGAAGGCTAACTTTTAGAATTTGCTAATGGAATATGATCAAATAGGCAACTTAATATACAAGTAAAGTGGCTCTTAAGTTGAAATGGGGTAGAATATAGTGTATATATCTTAGGAATTTTATTTTACTTTATTAGCTAAAATTTTCAATTAACCAGATTTTAACTTACAAAAGGAAAAGGTAGATTACAAGAAAGCAAGCTTCTACTATGGATTTTATTTTATTTTATTTTTTTTGCTACGCTATGTGGTTTGTGGAATCTTAGTTCCTTGATCAGGGATTGAACCTGGGACGACTGGACCACTAGGGAATTCTGTGGATTTTTATTTTAAAGAAATTTCTAGTACACTTTGATCTAAATCCTTTATACCTTTTCAGTTCAGTTCAGGTGCTCAGTCATGTCCAACTCTCGCAACCCCATGGACTGCAGCACACCAGGCCTCCCTGTCCATCACCAACTCCTGGAGTTTACTCAAACTCATGTCCACTGAGTCAGTGATGCCATCCAACCATTTCATCCTCTGTTGTCCCCTTCTCCTCCTGCCTTCAGTCTTTCCAGGCATCGGGGTCTTTTCCAATGAGTCAGTTCTTCACATCAGGTGGCCAAAGTATTGGAGTTTTAGCTTCAGCATCAGTCCTTCCAATGAACACCCAGGACTGATTTCCTTTAGGATGGATGGGTTGGATCTCCTTGCAGTCCAAGGGACTCTCAAGAGTCTTTTCCAACACCACAGTTCAAAAGCATCAATTCATCAGTGCTCAGCTTTCTTAATAGTCCAACTCTCACATCCATACATGACTACTGATTTCACAATAACCATAATATTCATTATGGTGGTCTGAGATACTAAAGAATTTCAATTTTCAGGTACTTAAATAGATTCACTATATTGCACTTAATTTAGCTACAAAATCAACAGAATTTCAGTAAGGTGACACTCCTGGTGTACTAAGTAGTATCTGAGCAGGAGACAAAGTGAATTCCCTCCACATTGAAAGGCCAAGGCAAACACAGGGTTCATGACCACACTGTAAGCAGTCAGATTCCAGGCATAAACTGCTAGACACCTAAGAAAGAAAAAAGCTAAAGAAAGTAGGCTAATCATTAATTGTATGTGTTATATTAGTTTACTAGCGTGGCCATAATACCACAGACTGGGTGGCTTAAACAGCAGAAATTTTTTCCCTCATAGTTTTGGAGGCTAGAAGTCCCAGATCAAGGTATTAGTAGGTTTCGTTTCTTCTGAGGTCTCTCTCCTTGACTAGCAGCTGGCCAGATTTTCACTGTGTCTCACACTGTGTGTCATTTTCTCTGTGCTTGTGCATGCCTGATGTTTCTCTCTGTGTTAAAATTACCTCTTCTTATAAAAACACAAGTCAGACTCAGTTGGGGCTCACACTTATGGCCTCATTTTAATTTAATTAATTATTTGAAGGTCCCATTTCCAAGTATAGTCAGATTCTGAGGTTTTGAGGGTTAGGGCTTAAACATATCAATGTTGAAAGTGAAGTGTTAGTTGCTCAATCATGTCCAACTCTTTGGAGCCCCATGGACAGTAGCTCACCAAGCTTCTCTGTCCATGGAATTCTCCAGACAAGAATAATGGAGTGGGTTGTCATTCCCTTCTCCAGGGGATCTTCCGAATCCAGGGACTGAACTTGGATCTCCTGCATTGCAGACAGATTCTTTATTGTCTGAGCAACCAGGGAAGCCCATTAATGGGGGTAACAGTCCAGCTGCCAGCATGTTTGTAGTGAGTTGAACACTGTCCCCCAAGAGATATATCCACTTGGAATCTCTGAACATGAACTTTTCTGAAATAAGGATCTTTACAGATACAAATAAGGAAAAGATCCCTAGATGAATTATGTCATTGTGAGTTTGGACTGTAGTCTGCCAGGCTCCTCTGTCCATGGAAATTCTCCAGGCCAGAATACTGGAGTGGGTTGCTATGCCCTCCTCTAGGGGATCTTCCTGACCCAGGGATCGAACCCTCGTCTCTTAAGTTCCCTTCTCCAGGGGATCTTCCCAGCTCAGGGATCGAACTCAGGTCTCCAGCATTGCAGGCAGATTCTTTACAGTCTGAGTCAACAGAGAGCTGAACTGAAGGCAAATTACTGTAGGAGAGATTTGGCTTAGTAGAGCCTTGAGGGAAGAAATAAATCATAAGAACCCAGCTGATACAGGATAGAAGAGAAGGATGATCTGATCCCTCAGCCTCGGAGATGGGATGAAGTTGGGGGAAGGCATTCCCTAATAATATCAAGGGCAAATACCTCTTCTATCTGCCTCTTCTTCTCTGTAAGTGCCTCCACAAATCACTGCCTAAGCCCAATGAACTGAGCACCTTCAGCACAAAATCTCTAATTCATTATTGCTTCAAGATACTCTTATCTACTAGTTCCAAGCAGCATAAAGGAATGATTACAAAAGGGAGTCAAAGTGATAGTTTGAATCCTGACTTGGACATTTACTATGTGTGCCTACCAAGGAAGTTTAATTAGACCCCTTTAAACCTCAATTTTTCAGAACAAAATGTGTCAAATGGTACCTATCTCACATGGATGCCTAGAAGATTTCTGAGATAATAATATTTGGTGTATTACCTTGCACCTGGGATTCATCAGTGCATGGCAGCTGTGCTTTTTATTTCTCTGTGCGAATATCTGTATTCATTTCTTGAGGCTGCCTCAACAAATAATCACACATGGGTGGCTTAAAACAACAGAAGTTTATTCTTTCACAGTTCTGGAGGCAAGAAGTCCAAAATTAAGCTGTCAATAGAGTTGGTTTCTTCTAGAATTCATGGAGAAAATCTACTCCATGCTTCTCTCCTCTGTGCTTCTCTCTCCTAGCTTCTGTAGTTGCTGCCAGTCATTGGTGTTCCTTGACATGCAGACACAGCATTTCATTCTCTACTCTGTCTTCCCATCACCTTGTCCTCTGTGTCTCTGAATGTCTTCTTTTTTTTCTGTTACTTAGAGGGACACTCATCATTAGATTTAGTGCCCACTCTAACTCACGATGACATAATTCATCTAGGGATCTTTTCCTTATTTGTATCTGTAAAGATCCTTATTTCAGAAAAGTTCATGTTCAGAGATTCCAAGTGGATATATCTCTTGGGGGATAGTGTTCAACTCACTACAAACATGCTGGCAGCTGGACTGTTACCCCCATTAATGGGCTTCCCTGGTTGCTCAGACAATAAAGAATCTGTCTGCAATGCAGGAGATCCAAGTTCAGTCCCTGGATTCGGAAGATCCCCTGGAGAAGGGAATGACAACCCACTCCATTATTCTTGTCTGGAGAATTCCATGGACAGAGAAGCTTGGTGAGCTACTGTCCATGGGGCTCCAAAGAGTTGGACATGATTGAGCAACCAACACTTCACTTTCAACATTGATATGTTTAAGCCCTAACCCTCAAAACCTCAGAATCTGACTATACTTGGAAATGGGACCTTCAAATAATTAATTAAATTAAAATGAGGCCATAAGTGTGAGCCCCAACTGAGTCTGACTTGTGTTTTTATAAGAAGAGGTAATTTTAACACAGAGAGAAACACCAGGCATGCACAAGCACAGAGAAAATGACACACAGTGTGAGACACAGTGAAAATCTGGCCAGCTGCTAGTCAAGGAGAGAGACCTCAGAAGAAACGAAACCTACTAATACCTTGATCTGGGACTTCTAGCCTCCAAAACTATGAGGGAAAAAATTTCTGCTGTTTAAGCCACCCAGTCTGTGGTATTATGGCCACGCTAGTAAACTAATATAACACATACAATTAATGATTAGCCTACTTTCTTTAGCTTTTTTCTTTCTTAGGTGTCTAGCAGTTTATGCCTGGAATCTGACTGCTTACAGTGTGGTCATGAACCCTGTGTTTGCCTTGGCCTTTCAATGTGGAGGGAATTCACTTTGTCTCCTGCTCAGATACTACTTAGTACACCAGGAGTGTCACCTTACTGAAATTCTGTTGATTTTGTAGCTAAATTAAGTGCAATATAGTGAATCTATTTAAGTACCTGAAAATTGAAATTCTTTAGTATCTCAGACCACCATAATGAATATTATGGTTATTGTGAAATCAGTAGTCATGTATGGATGTGAGAGTTGGACTATTAAGAAAGCTGAGCACTGATGAATTGATGCTTTTGAACTGTGGTGTTGGAAAAGACTCTTGAGAGTCCCTTGGACTGCAAGGAGATCCAACCCATCCATCCTAAAGGAAATCAGTCCTGGGTGTTCATTGGAAGGACTGATGCTGAAGCTAAAACTCCAATACTTTGGCCACCTGATGTGAAGAACTGACTCATTGGAAAAGACCCCGATGCCTGGAAAGACTGAAGGCAGGAGGAGAAGGGGACAACAGAGGATGAAATGGTTGGATGGCATCACTGACTCAGTGGACATGAGTTTGAGTAAACTCCAGGAGTTGGTGATGGACAGGGAGGCCTGGTGTGCTGCAGTCCATGGGGTTGCGAGAGTTGGACATGACTGAGCACNACCCCGATGCCTGGAAAGACTGAAGGCAGGAGGAGAAGGGGACAACAGAGGATGAAATGGTTGGATGGCATCACTGACTCAGTGGACATGAGTTTGAGTAAACTCCAGGAGTTGGTGATGGACAGGGAGGCCTGGTGTGCTGCAGTCCATGGGGTTGCGAGAGTTGGACATGACTGAGCACCTGAACTGAACTGAAAAGGTATAAAGGATTTAGATCAAAGTGTACTAGAAATTTCTTTAAAATAAAAATCCACAGAATTCCCTAGTGGTCCAGTCGTCCCAGGTTCAATCCCTGATCAAGGAACTAAGATTCCACAAACCACATAGCGTAGCAAAAAAAATAAAATAAAATAAAATCCATAGTAGAAGCTTGCTTTCTTGTAATCTACCTTTTCCTTTTGTAAGTTAAAATCTGGTTAATTGAAAATTTTAGCTAATAAAGTAAAATAAAATTCCTAAGATATATACACTATATTCTACCCCATTTCAACTTAAGAGCCACTTTACTTGTATATTAAGTTGCCTATTTGATCATATTCCATTAGCAAATTCTAAAAGTTAGCCTTCATTTAAATGAAGCATTTTATCTTTAATTTAGGAACTTCTAAAAATCCTCAACTTCTACGTGTTATCTTTTTAAACTTCTGTGTGTTATCTGTTATTTTAATTCATTGTTTTATTGCTTTTATAAAAAGCTCTGGAATTTTAATGAAGGTACTAAACTTATAGTATATTTTTAATCACCATCTCACTTATTATTTTTGTCATTAAAAACAGCACATCTGTAAGTTTATGCTGGCATTCAAATGATACACATAAATAATCAGCAGTAAATATTAATGATGATATTGGCAAACTCTAAGGTAGAAAGCAAGAATAACAGAGTTAAGGAATCATATAGTTCTCTCAAGCTTTTCCTTGATGAGTATAACTTCAAATATTTTTTATTGTTGAAATATTATCTGGTATATTTCTTATGACTGACATTACCAGAGATTTTTAGGCAATACATCAACTAGTGCTCAGGGAGGTGGATCTCCCATTGTTCTGTCTTAACAATAGTTGGCAGCAGGTAACATTCCTTTCCTCTGTGTCTTCTCTAACCTGCTCCAAGGTCAGGACAATAAATATATGATCTACCACTAGTTCCCTTTGAAAATATATGGATTTCTGACAGTTACTATAATCTACATGTTCCTTTATTATGCTAACAGCAATAAACAGGTTACAGAGAAAAGCAAGGGAAACAGGCACGAGTGATACTATAGTCTTTATGACTAATATGTGAACCTTGAAATAGTGCTGATAGCATCAAGATTCAACTGCTTTGAGTATTGTCTTGATCTGAACTGCAAATTCTACAGGGCCAGAGTGTCTTCCTTATCTTAAATGCTTAGCACAGTGCCAGCCACTCCAGGAGGTGATCAACAAGTAATTTTTAATAGAGTTTCGCCAAGAGAACTTACTGGTTATAGCAAACACCCTCTTCCAACAACACAAGAGAAGACTCTATACATGGACATCACCAGATGGTCAACACCAAAATCAGATTGATTATATTCTTTGTAGCCAAAGATGGAGAAGCTCTATACAGTCAGCAAAAACAAGACCGGGAGCTGACTGTGGCTCAGATCATGAACTCCTCATTGCCAAATTCAGACTTAAATTGAAGAAAGTAGGGAAAACCGCTAGACCATTCAGGTATGACCTAAATCAAATCCCTTATGATTATACAGTGGAAGTGAGAAATAGATTTAAGGGACTAGATCTGATAGACAGAGTGCCTGAAGAACTATGGATGGAGGTTCATGACATTGTACAGGAGATGGGGATCAAGAACATTCCTAAGAAAAAGAAATGCAAAATAGCAAAATGGCTGTCTGAGGAGGCCTTACGAACAGCTGTGAAAAGAAGAGAAGCTAAAAGCAAGGCGAAAAGGAAAGATATATCCATTTGAACGCAGAGTCCCAAAGAATAGCAAGGAGAGGTAAGAAAGCCTTCCTCAGGGATCATGGCAAAGAAATAGAGGAAAACAATAGAATGGGAAAGACTGGAGATCTCTTCAAGAAAATTAGAGATAGAAATGGAATATTTCATGCAAAGATGCGCAAAATAAAGGACAGAAGCAATATGGACCTAACAGAAGCAGAAGATATAAAGAAGTGGCAAGAATACACAGAAGAACCATACAAAAAAGATCTTCATGAGCCAGATAGTCACGATGGTATAATCACTCACCTAGAGCCATACATACTGGAATGCAAAGTCAAGTGGGCCTTAGGAAGCATCACAATGAACAAAGCTAGTGGAGGTGATGGAATTAAATTCAAAAAAGTGTAATCTTAAACTTGTAATATGGGGATTAGCAATGAGGAAACTCAGTCAACCTCCCTATGGTCTGGTCGCCTTCTACACAAATCAGGAGAAATAAATTCTGTGTTTTCCACACCCCGTAGCATGTGTTAACGTTTGGCTAACAGTATCAGTGAAACAGTTTCAGCTTCTTGGAGGAAAAAGGGCAGCACTATGTAGATATATTAATTTTAACTGTCTTATATTAATATTAATAGCAAAAGCTTCAAATATTATTTTTATGAGCCCTTCTGATTTAGAGGTGTTTATTATATATACTCTGCAATTCTGTTATTTACATTGCTTTTCTTTAATTTTATTTTTCTCATATGTAATTTAAAGAATTTAATAGGAGATCCTGGTTAGGAAAGGCACTAAAACTCACATTCTCTTTTTTATACACAGTAAAACTTAAACCTCTGGGGATAAATATATTTTAAATATATTTGTAGTCACCGTAAAGCAAAGCTTGGTCTCTACTCCCTCTTTGAGGCTAAGAGCAATCCGCGTTTGGAAGGTGCCTCTGGAGTGACCCTGTTGAGTAGCGGTTGATCCAAGGCTATAAGAACACCTGTCTACCTGGCGTATCTGCCAACCTGTNTCTCTACTCCCTCTTTGAGGCTAAGAGCAATCCGCGTTTGGAAGGTGCCTCTGGAGTGACCCTGTTGAGTAGCGGTTGATCCAAGGCTATAAGGACACTCAAGCACCTGGCGTATCTGCCAACCTGTTGCTGAGTCTGTATTTGACTGTCAGAAAATCTCTTCTAATAAATAAAAATAAATGAGCACATGAAGGAACCAGATGCTATGGAAATAATTTTGCTCAGTTTGAAAATAGGTTTCATGAACTGCAATTTTTAAGAACAAGATTTGCCCCCTGACCAGGCTTTTATAATGGAAATGGAAACTCTTGTAAAGACGAAAGGAAGGTTGGTGTGTTTGAGTACCCACAGAAAGATGTATTTCCTAATGTGAGGTGACAGGTATGAAATGAGACCACAAAATTGTTGGCATTTATAAATATATTATTTATACTCTTTCCTGAATCCAGGTACCATACTGTGATTTTTTTTATCCAGCAGTGAAAAATCTGTGAACCTTGATAAAATTTAACCAAGGGTTACTGTACTTATATCATTACAAAAAGAGATCACTTTTATTGCTTGAGTTAAAAGTCTGTCCATTTTCATTTTAACCTTGATTTCTGCAAGTTTTCATCTGTAAAACTGTATCAAGGGTTGAACTTGATGTAAATTCTTCAGAATTGTAGGGCTAGCACACATTTTCTTTTCTGTTCTCTAATCACTTTCATATATTTTACTGTGAAAGGCACAGGATAAAGCAATGTGATCTAAAGATCAGAACGTTCTAGTTGCTTGTTCGTGTTGCCAAAGAGGCAACATTCCTGTTCCGGATTGAATTATTCATTGATTAGGCCTAAAACAGGCAAACTGATGTTAAAGAATACCGTCTATGCTCCTATTTCTTTCAGATGGTGTGTATACTTTGATCCTTACAGTGGCTTTATGAAGCAGAAAGTAACATCTCCATTTTTATAAATAAGAAAACAGAGGCTCAGAGAGGTTAAACAACTTGATCAAAGTCACACAGCAGACAAATGATATAAGGGAAATTCCAACCCCTGTCTTCCTGACTTCAAAGGCCCTGCTTACTGTATATTCCTTCACGACCTGTCTCTTATACACATCTAGATGTGTATAAGAGACAGGTACCAGACTTTCAGCTTTAGCATCATTCCTTCCAAAGAAATCTCAAGGTTGATCTCCTTCAGAATGGACTGGTTGGATCTCCTTGCAGTCCAAGGGACTCACAAGAGACTTCTCCAACACCACAGNCTTCCTGACTTCAAAGGCCCTGCTTACTGTATATTCCTTCACGACTGTGTATTCTAATAGGAGACCTCCAAGAAGGGGCATGCAGCCCCCTTCATTTTCTTCTCTTCAGTGAGAAGCTTCCATCAGCAACAATTGTGTGATAAATATACAGAGGCGAACCAGAAGTGCCCCTTTACTCACACTTTGCTGTGGGGAGAGTCAGACTCTCCCTTGAGAAAAAGCTTGAGAAGCCAGCCTGTATCTTCCTTTTTGTCCACCTCTCCAGCCCCATGGAATGCCTTCTCCCCATGGACACCAGGCTCCCTGGCCACCACATAGGTGTCCCGTGGCCACTCTTAGCCTTTATTCCCAAAGGAAGCCTCATTCTGTAAGCCGTTGTGGTCAGTCAGCAAGTATGTAGCAAGGATTTATGTCGGAAACTATAGCAAATCTGGAAGATGTAAGGAGAGATAAATAATGCACAGGTCCTGCTCTCCAGAAGTTCAGTCTTTGGGGCTGTGGTTTGTAGCTAAGCTGTGTCCAGCTTTTTTTGCAACCCTGTGGACTTGGGTAATCCGTCAGGTTCTTCTGTCCATGGGATTTCCCAGGCAAGAATACTGAGTGGCTTGCCATGCCCTCCTCCAGGGGATCTTCTCCACCCAGGGATCAAACCCATGTCTCCTGCATAGGCAGGCAGATTCTCTACCACTAAGCCAACAGGAAAGCCCCGTTTATAGTCTTACAAGGCAGGGAAATTCATTCACAGATAATGAACGACAGTATGACAGATAACGCAAGACAGTTATGAAGCAAAAAAAAAAAAACAACAGTAGACAGACTTTCCTGGTGGTCCAGAGGATAAGATTTCACTTTCCACTGCAGGGGGTTCAATCCCTGGTCAGGGAGCTAAGACACTCCATGTCTCCTGGCCAAAACATCAAAACAGAAAACAGAAACAATGTTGTAACATCTTCAATAAAAGCTTTAAAAATGGTCCATATCAAAAGAAAAAAAAAGAACATAGGGTGAGAAATGAACTACCTCTGCAGGATTAGATCAGGTTTCTCCATGGAGGTGAGCTTTCTGTTGAGTTTGAAAGCTGAATAGGAAATTAAATAGCTGAGCAAGACAAAGAGTAACATTTCAAAGCCAGAATTTCATTTATTCAATAAAAGGGCAGAGAGGAGTCCATGGACACGGCAGTGGAGTCCATGGGTTTCCTGTGGCCGTCCTAAGAAAGTATCAAACCTTGGATGTCCTAAACAATAGAAATGTATTGTCTCACAGTTCTGGAGGCTGAACGTCTGAAATCAAGGTGTTCCCAGGGCCACGCTCCCTCTGAGAGCCCTAGAGAATCCTGCTTTGTGTCCTCCTAGTTTCTAGAGGTTGCTGGCAATTCTTAGTACGGTGGCTCAGCTGGTGAAGAACCAGCCTGCCAGTGCAGGAGCTCCAAGAGACATGGGTTTGATTCCTGGGTCGGGAAGGTCCCCTGGAGAAGGCAATGGCAACCTGCTCCAGTATTCTTGCCTGGAGAATTCCATGGACAGAGGAGCCTGGTGGGCCACAGTCCACGGGGTACCAGTGGCTCAGACTAAGAATATAACATATAACATAATAAATATAATTAACACAGCTGTATGTTATATATGAAAACTGTTAGAGTAAATTCTGAGTTTCTCATCACAAGAAAAAAAGCTTTCCTCTTTCTTTAAATTTATATCTATATGAAGTGATTGATATTAACTAAACTTACTGTGATAATCATTTCCTGATACATGTTAGTCAAATCATTATGCTGAATATATTAAACTTATACAGTGCTATATGTCAATTATATCTGAATAAAACTGAAGAGAAATAAAAGTTAAATGATGTTTATCTTTATTTACAGTTGCAAAACTAGAAGATGTCCAAATTCCACAGCCCTATAAAATACTATTGTTGAAATTATCAAACTATCTTTTGCTACACTGGCTATAACTAAAGACTTGAGAACAAACTGAAACCCAGGTTAGAATTCAACATCTGAAACAGTCTTCTAAGACAGATCACAGAAGCTCTTCAGTCTCACTCTGATTCTCCATCAGTAGGGACAGCCCAACACAGGGAAGGTTAATCAAACAGCAGAGGGGAAAAAGAAACCATTCTACAAAAATCCAATGGTAGCTCCACCAGTTTAGAAACCTAGAGCTGAAATTGATTATATTCATGGTGTCCACTGTCAGGATCTTACAGAAAGCATAGCAAGGTAGGCACAAGGCAGTTAGGGTGAGCCACAAAAGAGACCCCCACCAAGGGCAGTGGGATACTCTTCTTTCTATTACTCAGCTGGCAGTTTGACCTCTCCTCATTCTATATAATAAAACTAAACTGTGCTGTGGTTTTCCTACCCCTGTCTTCCTGATGTAGGCTGTGTTTCTGACCTAATTTTCTTTGTGTTGTCCTGGCCTCTCTTTACGCCCTCAACTCCGTGCTATTTACCTGGATTCTTAACCTAGTGACCTAAGTGATCATTTCTCTAGACTCTATCTTCTAAACAATTAACCTGGTTGTAGGGCTCCAACTGGCAAGACTTTGGCTACTCCTGCTGTCACTCATTCTACCAGCTGCTTCTCTATTCCTTCTGCCCCAGACACCATTGGCCTAATGCCCTCCTGATAATGCTGGTGCTTTTGCTTTTGGAATAATCAGGCCAAGAGAAAGAGCTTCACAAAAAGAACTTTTGTGCTGGCAACTGTTAAGACAAGCCAGTCTATTCAGCAGGAACCAATCCAGTGAAGCAAGCCTGGCAGACAGAAAATGAAACAAAACCACAACATCACACAACAAGTTGAATTAATTAACTCAGTTATACTAGGGCAACCTTAGCTGTTGAGAGTGCAGACTCTCCAGTAAAATTGCAGGGTGCATATCCATCCCTGGCTTCTCCTAATTGCTGCAAGACCTTAAGCAAATTGTTTAAGTCACTTTCCTTGTCTGTAAAATGGGGATAGATGTGTTGGGAGGGAAACATTAAGTTATTCATGCAACCATCTACAATAATGCTGGCACATAAATGCTCAGTAGATTATTAATGGTTTGATAGAATCCATCAACCCATTGTCTCTAACTTAGATACAAAACCATCAGCTCACTCAAAAAATGCCCTGACCTGAAGCAATGAGAAGGAACCAGGGTAAAGTTTTATTATCTGTTTATATTAAGACATACTGTGAACCAATCTCTTCTCCAGCCCAGACCTACCCCATAGTAGGCAGATTAAAGGAGAAAATGAACCTAACCTGTAAAAACTGATTGATAACAAATGATTGATAAACAAAGCAGGTAAACAGAGCAGAGATATTAATCTCATCAGAAGTCCTAGAAATATCAGGCTTAGATTCACTCTACTCGACATACCAAGCAAATCTCAACAAGGTTACCATGTTTCTAAACAAGGAGACTCTTAGGGTGAAGTCACTTTAAAGAAAAGAGTGTAGCCAATGCATTTTTCTTCCAGATAATTATCTGACAAAATTCTTCTTTTTTTTTTTTCTCATCTTCTAAGCCAGGGTTATTAAATGCCTACTGAGTATTAAGTACTACTGGCTGCACATCCACTTTAAGGACAAAGCACAATGAGTTTCTGGCATCTTTAAATGGGATTTCTAGTCTATTTAGATACAGCCAAGTCTGAAGCAACAAGTTGTTGTTGTGGTTTTTTTTTTTTTTTTGAGCCCTGAGCTGTAGCCAGTGACACAGTGTAACTTAAAACCAACTTTTTGTTGTCATTTTTGTGAGGCCAAGTCAAGCTCTAGGTTTGACAATATTCCTGTTACAACTTGAATATCTTCTGGCCTGAATGACTACACTGAATAATCCTAACAATGTTGAGACAGGCACATGGTTTTTCAGACACAGAAAGTGTCCAGACAAACAGAGGGACTCAAAGTTTTTGAGCCCCCATAGTTCTTACTCTCTGTACCACATAGACTTNGTTTTTTTTTTTTTTTTGAGCCCTGAGCTGTAGCCAGTGACACAGTGTAACTTAAAACCAACTTTTTGTTGTCATTTTTGTGAGGCCAAGTCAAGCTCTAGGTTTGACAATATTTCTGTTACAACTTGAATATCTTCTGGCCTGAATGACTACACTGAATAATCCTAACAATGTTGAGACAGGCACATGGTTTTTCAGACACAGAAAGTGTCCAGACAAACAGAGGGACTCAAAGTTTTTGAGCCCCCATAGTTCTTACTCTCTGTACCACATAGACTTACCACTTGGAGCTCCAGCCATTTCAACTCCACATTGAGGAGTTGAAAGTTTCACCATCTGATAGGCATTCTCCCCTTCCTAGATGAAATATCTAGAGAATCAGCTGTGATGAACAGAAGCAGGGGGCTTTTGAGAGGAGAAAGGCATGCAACACAGCAAAAGGGATGAAAGGGGCTCAGATCTCAAAGAAAGTAATAGAGAAGGAGGGTCAAAACCTACAAGTTGAATGTAGAAAAGAAGAGTGATGGTTTTACAGAATAGAGTGGAAAAAGACACAGTTAAAGGTGTTCATTACCACAGAAAGAAAGGTGTCATATGGAAAAACATGCATTATAAGCCGGAGCGTTTTATTTTCAGTACACTGATAGTCTCACATCCTTTTGTGTGTTAAAAAACAGAGGCTAATTTGAGGCAAAGATGGGACAAGAGAATCCTGAGTGACAGGTTCTAGAATAGGGGTAAAGAAATTAGAGAGAAGTTGAAGAATGAAGTCAAAATAGATACAGGAAATAGGCTTCCCAGGTGGCGATAGGGATAAAGGACCTGCCTGCCTAAGCAGGAGGCTCAAGTGACATGGGTTCAATCCCTCAGTTGGAAGATCCCCTGGAGGAGGACATGGCAATCCACTCCAGTATTCTTGCCTGGAGAACCCCATGGACAGAGGAGCCTGGTGGGCTACAGTCCATAGGGTCAGATCCGGCTGAAGCAACTTAGCACAGTGATAAAGAAAGGTATATGATAAGAGGGCAAAACGCATTCAAAAAATAACCTTATGATTTCCTTTAAATTTAGACTCATGTTACCTTTGAAAGATAAACATTTTGTACAGTATATTTTAGCATTTTGAGTGCTAAGCACTGGGGCACTTAGTTTAAGGAGATGTAATTATTACATTTCAAGATTCGTATTCTGAAATCAACTTTAACATAGTAATGATTATATTCATCATATTCAGAACATAATAATTAGATATATTCAATTAAACATCATTAAGTACTACCTGTACTTCTTATATGACCTGTGATCTTTTGCACTCAAAATTTAAATGTACATGTGAATTTTACATAGACCTATCTACTTTTTCTCTAAAACTAACACATTAATAGCCCCTGATTGAATTCCCCTTAGAAGCTATATTTTTCTAAGAGAAATCAACTGAAGACAACTTTAAAATATTTCGAACCAAGAGGACTGCAATATTCAATCAAGTTAATGTTATCAGTGTGGTGATTATTTGAATATCTTTGATGTCAGAGCCATGCCTCAGAATTTCAAAATTCACTTTGCTTTGAAATCAAAGTGTACATGCTCTCTTCCTACTGTAATATAAAAAACATATATTAAAATTTTATCAAAAAATTGGACACACAAAAGGAAGGTGCAAACTTTGGCAAGGATTTTGATAAAAATTTAATTTGTTTTCAAATATCTTATTATCTATGAAATATATAAAACATAAGCTAACTGAATGTTGTATATATTTTCTATTTGTATGACAAAAGACTGAAATTTCACTCCCACGGGTTAACATTGGCATGTGCATTTTTTAAAGACAGACGTGTTTAACAATGGAAAAGTAATTGGGCCAGGATTTGGGAAGCCTATGCTAAGTCTCAATCCTGCCCTTCTCTGTCTCCTAGCTATGCAACTGGCATCATTTTCTTTTCTCTATAAAGCTGGTTATAATATGTTCCCTATTTAGTTCATTGAACATTAATAAGGTGGTTTCAAACCAAATCTATAAAATCATATGAATCATAATTAGTTATATAAATGCAGTTTTCTTAGGAGTTGTAAACAGCTTTCTCATTTAAAGGTTTGTTATCCAACATATGACTCTCTCTCTTCTTATTGCCAAACACTTATACTTTCTTCTACTAGTGGAAAAAGTAGAAGGGGGAAAAGAGAGATGAAAACATTTCAGTTTTTATTATCATACTTTAAACCATCCTGGTTGAAGAGTTTGAGAGAGGTGGTATTGAATTCAACACTTGAAATAAAATGTTTGATATCTTGTTTGTAGCTTTTGACTTTGAATGGCTTCAAGTGAAGAGTTAAGAATGGAAGCAAAGAATGCAACAAAAAATAACATTTCATAAATCTATGTTCCAGAAAGAGGATATTTTACTGTTAGAATCATTTTTTATTATTCTAGTCCTAGCATAACAGGGGATCAGGGATATTTATGGTATGAATGGATAAATGAATGAGTGTCTTTATGTTTACAATAAAGAAAAAACTTATACTTAATTATTTGCCATGGAGTCACTCTTACCATGAGTTTTTTCTGTCCCCAATTAATTGCTTTTCCTAGGATTTCTGATTTGTTGCCGTTTTGTCAAATGTAGGACCTATACTCATTTTTAAGTTGCTTGGCAAGTTCAGTAGCAACATTTAATCTCTTCTACTTAATCTAGACGTGAGATTTTCAGAAGCATCTTAAAGAGGAACTGAACTTAGAGAAGTTTTTTAAAAAGCCACTGGCCTTGCAAAAGAGTGATGTAAGAGGTAAGGAAGTAAAGATACAAAATTGAACAAATGAGTTTGGGGAGAAAGCCAGCCTTTTTGCAAAATAAAAGGAAACAGAAAAATTGAAGTACTTTTGACCAGCCTAATGAAGGGTTTTGAAATTGAGGGTCCTTAGAAGAAACCTGGAATTAGAACAAGTTAAAGAAGTAAAGAATGTAGGAAATGAATGGAGAGGGCTTGTTTGTCTAGGGTTGGTGCCTTAATAGGAAAAAGGCAGGCCAGTAGCAGTGGCTACAGCTAATAAATTGCCATGTTTGAGAATGGGGGCAGGAAAGCACAGTGCTAATGACAGCTAGAGAATTTTTTTAAAAGAGCACATGAACTAATCCAAAGGAGTTACTTAAAATTATAGTTCACCTTTCCTCTCTCTCTTTCTCAGAATTCTTTAAAGAGAAGAGGGAGAGGGAAAATAAAGGGGTAATTTATAGGATGTACCTTAGGAACGATTATTACAAGAATAAAAAAGAGAACTACTGACAAATGAAAGTGCATTAGAAATGCAGCAATTAAAAAGTTCTATGGGAAAAAGAAAAAAATCAGAGCTAACAGTCTTCTATTAACCTACTGTGACTTAGAACTCACATTTCACTTTTTTCTGTTACAAAGATCCCTGTTACCATGTGTAATACCACATGCAATTTTTATTGTTGTAGCCATGTATATCAGTAGACCTTAATTTGTTTTTGTATATTCCTTTTGCTCATCACTTTTAATTTTAGGTGATGAACCATAGCTACTCTGTTAGCAACTGGTATCTATTTTGGTAATATAGCAGTTATCAATAAGTGACAAGGAGAAACAATGAAATGTATTACAACACTGAAGGAAACAAAAGGAGAAGGATAGATGTAACTGGTGCTGAGGTGGACTTATTCCGGGAAAACTGAGATAGTATGTAAATGTGGGAAAGCAGAAAGTTAGAGATTGCAATGAGTGTGAAGAATCAGTTCTTAAGGAAATTAACCTAAATTCCTGATGGATGTTTAAGCATTCTATGAACACACGAAAGTGCATGTGTTTCTAAATGTTAAATTAAGATTTCACGCTTAAATTAATATTTGAGCATTAAATGCTCAAAATATCATGAGGAATCAATATCCATTAAAATACTCGGCATATTTGGCAATGTTCAAAACACTTCTCACGTTGTATCATTTAAAATATTTCTAAATTGTATAAAGTAGGAACTAACAAAATCTCCACTTTATAAATGAGAAACTGATGAACAGAGTTGTGAAGCAGCTTGCCCAAAGTCACGCAGGTAGTTAAGTGGCAGAAATTTCAAATGCAGTTTAAGTCTG
>SJYX01016442.1:480164-557577 GCA_006410675.1 Oreotragus oreotragus | reverse complement strand
AGTTGACTCATTGGAGAAGACTCTGATGCTGGGAGGGATTGGGGGCAGGAGGAGAAGGGGACGACCGAGGATGAGACGGCTGGATGGCATCACGGACTCGATGGACATGAGTCTGAGTGAACTCCGAGAGATGGTAATGAACAGGGAGGCCTGGCGTGCTGCGATTCATGGGGTCGCAAAGAGTCGGACATGACTGAGCGACTGAACTGAACTGACTCCTCTTCACATACTTTTGTTTTAGCCAGACAGACTTTGCTCTTGTTGAATACAACCAATACTTTCTTACCTTTGTGTTGATTAAATCATTTATGTTAATCCTTTTCTATTTTGTCTCTGCAGGTTCAGATTCTTCAAAGTACAGTTTCATATACTGTATCCTTATTCTATAATACCATTAACTGAAAAAACTATCCTACCTCTTAATTTTCATAGTGCCCTTGGTATGTACTCTTTAACCGTAACTCCATTATTAGACTAAAGGGTACAATGCACCTCTGTGGACTTAAAATCGTCTTAAGAGTTGTGGATGTTCAGTAATTATGGGAAGAATGAACAGTTGATTTTTAACCACCTATAGCAGCCTCACTAGCTTCCTCTAATGAGGAACGCAAATAAGCACACTCTTGACAAACTGTGTCAATTAAATCCTACAAATTTCATTCATTTCTAGTCCTACAAATGAAATGAATGTATGTAATTGTTATGGAAAAAGAAAACAGCACACTTAGTACCATGATGTAGTTATTCTTAGAATATAAATTAGCATTTACTGATTTGCATATTTAAAATCCAGACACCTATAAAACAACCTATAATAAACTCTAAATATACACAAAAAAAGTTTTGGTGAGAACATTAAATTGGAATAAATCTACAGTGAAACACAATAAAGCATTTACCTCAGTCATCAGGATTAACCCTCGATTGAATACAACAAGAAGTCTGTCTTCATCAGATTCTAATAGTATTCTGAAGGCACTAAAAAAATATATAAAGTCCAGTTTGAGAACTCTGAATCAGAACAGAACACTTACATGGGGGAAAAAATGAGTAAGTAAGCTGTCCTTTTGGTTCTCTACTTTCTTACCTAGAAAAAAGACAGCTACATCTAGTCCTTAGTAATTTAATTAAAAGGTAATATTTAAAAAGAAATCCTCAATGCGACCTGGGGGGGTGGACCCCAAAACTTCTGTTGGTGCTGAAAATAATCTACATAATAATCATCCATAAGTACGTTCATTATTCTTATTAACAGATTTCACTATTAGTACTGGAAACTGCTATTATAGAGTACAGTCAGAAATTCTACTTTAGTGAGATGTTTTTCTTTCCTTTTTAATAATCAGGAAAACTCCAAATTTTCTTTTGAAAAGGAGCTTTTAAGTAGCAAATCTTGGGAAAACAATGTTTCAAAATTAATGCTAAAATTTTGAAAGTTTCTTTAAAGAGTCTTGGCAAAAGCAGTTAATTTGATCTTATGTACTAACAAAGATTCAAACTTTAAAGTTTTCTGAAGAAGATAACCTTATCTATTGTGAGTTGATTACCTTACGATTCTACAGTGTTCAAGAGAGTACTGCCAAAAAAATGTGTGTCTAATAAAAGACGTCAGTCCCAAGTCTCAGATGCAATACACAGAAAAGAAGTTAATATAGACTTTATTTCTACAGTTAAAGGGAATTTGTGGCAGTTCCTTTATGGCTATCCAATAATTTCTGAGCTCTGGACAATTAACTGTAAAGATGATATTTTGTTATTTTGGCTAATTCCTATAGTTAAAAAAGATAGATCTGGGCTAAATAAAAGAAAAGTATCTTAACAGTGAAACTTATTCAGAGATGGAGTAAGCTATCTAGAGGCCTCTAGAATTGAACTGTCCAAGCATAAGTTAGGATGAACTGCCAAGAGAGAAGGATTCAAGCTTTAGGTGGAAGATCATACATTAAGGTTCCTTCTAACCTTAATGGTTCTGATAAAACACACAGAGACAATCCAAATCAAAAACTATTCAAAAGCAGCTAGCTAACTCTCAAAATACAAAGTCTGCCTAAGTGTCAAGAGGTTTAAATGTTTTCCCAATAACCTTAAAGAACTGGTAGACTTTCACTTATAAACAATTTAAATTATTTCTCTTTAAGTGTCAAAATGATGTTTCCTTACTTGGAAAAACAAAACAAGAACATCAAAAAACATCTTTTTACCTTATTAAAGTAGTCCAGCAGGAGCGGCCATCTAAGCAACGTAAGTAACAACTTATGGTTGTTTTCTTGAACTGTTTAATATCTTCTAATTCTTCTTCTCTCATATCTGGTCTCTGAGCTATGAACAGTTGCATCAGGTTAAATAGTTCTTCTACTGCCTGAAAAGGGTAAAAAGCATGGTGATGACCTTTTAGCCCTATAACATTTTACAGTATCTGTTTCTCATTTGTAAGTGTTTTGCTCATTTAGCTAGCTCTTAAAATTATACAAATTAACTTAAATTGCAGTGGCATTCATAAACAATTAAAAAATTAGCAATGGATTCTATTTTTAAAATTTAATATATTACTCACTGGAAGAAAATTATCTTAAAATAGAATTGCAAGATTAAAAACTACAAGTAAATACAGTTCAACTTTAGTCCTAAAACTATTTACATTACTAGTTTTGCAATGTCAAATGTATGTTCCAGAGACTCAGTGCCAATCTTTTGTCCCTTTTAAATGAGAAATTATTACTTTGTCACAAAGATTTCACATACCTCAATTACACCTGAATACTTTTTTTTAGAAACTCGTTGTGGCAATATCTAGAATGATCTTTCTAGACTGACTGACAGATGATCCAGTTCAAGTCACCTGATGATGAACCACTTTTCGTACTTAATATATTCACTTTCTTTATTATAGGCACTCTAACTTTCTTGACAAAAAATTAGGTTATTCTTTCTGGGTGAGAAAAGCAATTCACTATATTATGTCTAGGACTTCCCTGGTGGCTCAGAAAGGACAATTAAGGTCCTTTATTCCTTCAACAGGAAAAAAGTACAGCACCCAATTCAAGGATACCAATATTAAAAATACCATTTACTATAGTCATTTGATTGAGCTTTTATGTAAATCTTGAATGTCTTGAAAAAGTTCCTTCTTCTACACTCCCATCACCTCCCATTTAGCAAAGAATTTCTCCTATTAGCAGTTTATGGCCTTTGGGTTGACAACAGCTTGAAAAAAGGTTCTGCACTCTGCTTCCAACCTCCTTCCCAGATTTATACCCTCTTGGTGTAAACTTGAGTTTACAACAAAGAGTAAGAAGCAATAATGGAAAGAAATATCCAAGAGTGACAGCCTAACATGGAGACAGGAAAGTTTAATATAAAACCTATAGTCTGCAAAGAAAAAGGAATCAGACTTAGATGGTATATATTTGTGTTCTGACAGGCCCACCTCTTAACCATTTCATTCACTTGAATGTAATGTGAACAAGTGAATGGGCTTCCCAGGTGGCTCAGATGATAACGAATCTGCCTGCAATGCAGAAGACCTGGGTTTGATCCCTGGATCAGGATTTGATACCCTGGAGAAGGGAATGGCAATCCACTCTAGTATTCTTGCCTGGAGAATTGTCCATGAGCCAGACACAACTGAGCAACCCAGCAAGCAAACGTGAACAAAGAAACAAACAAAAAAAAAAACCCTAGGGACATTTTCAGCTAAGAAAATATTGTCTAGCTCACAGCTTAGCAAAGCATGTACATCTTGATAATAAATATCTAAATAGTAAATACTTCTTTACAACAATACCACAAAGCTGTATTTTCTGATTAGGTATATTTGAAAGACTCATTAACAAAACCACAAATTAACATAGACAAGTTCCATTAGAGAGAAAATTTCAATATCAAACTAAAAAAAATTATACACTTACCAGTTTTTTCCCCTTATCAATTTTATAACAACATTTTACAAATATAGTCAAGAAAACAAATACACCTTTAAGAACAGTTAATTAGACTATACTCCCATATTTTGTCACTACACCCCTCAAGGGGAAAAACAGGCATTTCCAATTAATTTGAGGATACAGATACAAGAGTTATCATTTTACTCACTCCAGGGTATTGGCTGGCATGTGGTGTAAGATTCTTAAAGGCCCACTGAATGTTCTGGTGAGAAGCCAGTTGTCGTGTAAATGCAGGAGACTGCTCACAGCAGAGCCTCAGAATGCCATAGTAGGCAGGCAGCATCCCACGGTTAAAAAGCACCACATCCTGATCATCATGGTCAGCAAGGATGTAATTGAAGGCAATGTTCTTGGTTACCACTGGGTTCTGAACAATAAGGCGGATATTCTCTGGACAGTCAGCACACACATTGTACCAAAACGAAAGCAAAGCCTGTTTATTGTGATTTGTAGCTATTGCTGGCTCAGAAAGTTTAGGCTGGAAAAGGTTCCACAAATCCATGAAATATGTGGAAAACATCAGCTTCTCAGTTTTGGAAATTAAACAGTAAGTCATAAAGCTAAAATAGGGCACTAGCTTTGTAGTGCCATGAACAGCAGCATCAACATAAAGTTTGGCTCTTGAGAGCAAACCAAGGAGCACGTTGTAGACCTGGTGTAGGACTACTGTTGTGTCTGGACTGAGTGGAAGGTCACGGGTTGGGATGTGCAAAGACCTTGTTGACCGGAACATCTGGCGGAATGAATTGCTTGGTATAAGGGACACCAGAAGATAAGCTGCAGCTATAAAATGTAAAACAAAACTGTCAGATCTTTATAAGGTATGAAACAGACTGAAGAGCAGTCACTAAACACAAAGCCACTCTTCCCTGTAAAAGTCAAAATGAATAGAAATCGAAGAGACATGAACATCTCTTAAAATATCTTTCTGCTCTACCACTCGTACCAGAGAAAGATCCCAAGGAATGACAAAACCAGACGCCTTCCATTCTGTCACTACTATTTTTAAGCGGTGACAATTGCAGTAACTACTAGAAAGCTTTAAACCTCTTTTGTTTAGCTTTCCCAAGATACAGAATTTTCCCATTTGTTTTATCATTTTATTTCTTCTCAGGGAATAACACAGTTTAACAGGAAGAACACAGCATTTGGGGCCAGAAGACCTATGCTGTCTGACAGGGTCAAATCTTTAATTTAAGGCCTTAGTTTTCTTCTTCCTTATCAATTATTACAAAATAGTATTATTTTGTAGATAATGGTAAACTTACATTATAAAAATAGAATGAGAATTATCTAAAAGAATTCTGTAGTATAAAGATTATATATACATATGCCAATTAGAGAACACCAACTTTCGAAAATCTTTAGAAGTCTTCTAGGCTCACCGTGCGTGCAAAGAAAAGAATCCCTTCCTTCAACATATCTGAAAAATGTTATTAAGCCTATGGTATAATTCTGAGAAGATGACTCATTAGTTGAGTCCATCTGTAAAAAGAGTTAGTATGAGCTAGGTACTTTATAAATATTATCTCATTTAATCCACACAATCATTCTGGACGTAAGTGATGATACATTGGAAAATTTGAATCTTGGAGAAGCAAAGACCAAGATCACACAGAAAAAAGAGGGGGGCCCAGATTTTGACCTTGAGAAATGATGATGATGATGATGACAATGATAATGGTAACAAAAACAAGAACTGCTAAAATTTATCAAATTCTTAAATTTAACAACACAGCTTTAAGTACTTGGTATTACTTTTATTATCTCCACTTTTACTCAGACTTAAAATATTAAGACTACCCAATTTTACACAGTATGGCAGAAATGGAATTCAAACACTGACTGTCAGACTCATGAGTTTATCTTACCAACATTCAATACAGAGCCTTCTCAAGGCATCTAACGGCTTAGCACAGCCCTTTTCAATACACCTACTAATTCTGTCTCCCACTATTCTGCTTATAATTTGATAACTTCCTTTGTACTGCCAAAGCAAATGATGTTAGGGTTTCTAAATTAACTGTATACTCTCTTACAGATTTACTTCAAATTAGACTTTACTTTTGCTCAACACTCCATTTTCTATATATTTATCAACTAACTATACACTGCTCTGGTTAGTCTGTTTCAGTTAGGCTCAATTTGGTATTTAAAATATAAAAACTTGGCATGTAGGTGTCATCTTGAATAATTTTGTATAAAACTGCAATTGAGAAAAAAATTTTTGATTAATTATTCAGTTTAAGTTAAATACTTTTAACCCAATATTTTATTGTGAAAAAAAATCTCAAATACCCTGAAAGGTTGAAACCACTCTACCAAATAAATGACCCATGGACCCACCACATAAATTCTGTAATTAACATTTTGTTTTGCTTTATCAGATACTTAACCATCTACTTATTTCTATAAAAGTTCCATGCTTTTAAATTAAAAGGTAAGTTCTGCTAGGGAGAAAAACACAACTTTTAGGTTATATCTATCTTTGAGAACAAACATGAAGGTCAATATGAAAGAACAGACCATCTTTCTAAAAACTGCCTTGCGAGAATATAACTTAAGAATTCCCAGTTCTAGAGAACTTATAATAAAACTTCATTTCTATGAGGTAACTCAACTATTCTAGGGCATCTATCATGTCACCATTTTTCTTTTCTCTAAACATTTTAAACAGTTATTCTTTACAATTTTGTAGGATTTAAAAGTATTTCTCTGTAGCTTTTCTTCTATACATGTTACCCTAATTCTTACTGAGTTATATTGACTCTATTTAAATATTTGACTCCTATGTTCAAACATTCAAAAGCATGCTTTCATATTTCTACAGCCTTCATTATTTTAATTTTTAAATGATGCAGAACTATTTCCTATCTAAACATCTAGTTTTAATTTTTCACAATTATAACTAATGCTATTGGACATTCATATATTGGATGACTTATACTAGAACCCCTGAAATGGTATTATGGAGGTGAAAAAGGGGAAAAAAAAAGTAAGGATCTTGGTACATACTGCTAAACTGCATTTTATAAGGATAATATTAACTTACAAAGTCACTGCGATGTATGAGATACTTTCTTCAGCACTATTATGTATGTTAGGTGTACCAGCTAGGTAAAAAGCTTTTCCTTCCCTTTTTTTGAGGGGGAGAAGGAAAGGCGGTTCAACATAGGTTTTTAATTGTTTAATGGTCTGGAGTCAGGACATAAACACCAACCAGCATCTGTGTCCACTCTTACAAATATCCCATTACTGTGGTGTTTCCTAAACTGACAGGGAAAAAAGCCTACGAGCAGAGCACCACTGGCAATCCATGTGTACCCATGACTGACACATGTTCTCCCACTTCTACTGTGACATTATTAATACAGTACACTTGTAGTGCACCAACACCGGCATATTACTATTAACTCAGTTCCACACGTTAGATTTTAATGGTTTTGTCCTAATGTTCTTCTGCTTCTAGGATCTCATTTAGGATACACCAGATTCAGATGTCATGTCTCCTTAACCTCCTCTTGACTGTGACACTTTGTCAGACTTTCTTTTGAAGACCACAGTAGTTTTGAGTAGTGGTCCATTATTTTTGTAGAATGTCCCTCAAATGAGTTTATGTGATGTCTATTGTGAGTAGACTCAGGTTATAGGATTTAGGGAGGAAAATCACATTATGAAGTAATCCTTGTATCACATTATACCAAGGGCACATGCTATCAGTATGACTTATCAGTGACACTTTTAACTTTAATTACCTGCCAGAGTTAATGTTTGTCAAGTTTTTTCACTTAAAAAGTTATTTTCTCTATCCGTAATACTCTGTTCCTTGAAAGCAAGACACTAAAGCTGATACTCAAAGGTTATGGAATTACACGCCACCTTTGGAGGGGAAAGATACACAAAATTTATTTGGAATTCTGTATGGGGGATGTGCCTCCTCATTTGTTTATTCAATCATTCATTTGTATTAGCATGGACTCATGGACATTTATTTTATACTTTGGATTACGATTCAGTGCTATGTTAATTATTTTTCGACCCAAATTGTTCCAGGTTTGGAGACTGGGAGATCTTCAGGTTGGTTCTATGTCCCTTCAATATAGCCTCATCATTGTTTTTGGAGCACTTCATTACTTTCTGGTTCTGTAAGATGCTCCAGGCTCATCTTGTTTATTCCCTGCCCCAGTCCTATAATTAGCCATTTCTCCCAGGAACTGTGATTCATTTTACCAGAAATGTTATTCAAAAACATGGATCTGGGTATTCAGTGTGCTTGCTGCTATCAGAGTGTCACTCATTGTTTGAGCTCTCAACAGAAAACTAGGAAATACAATTTTAATGACTAAATTGAATGATTAAAGAATTTTTAAGAATGAACCACTTTGATTTTTATTTAATACTATCAAAATAAAACACTGTGTGTATTTATGAGTAGTTTCCTATTATGTGAAATATCTATTTTTGCTATTTGTCCATATATCTTCCAAGATCTTTGCTTATTCCCTTCTGGCCTGGATACAACAAAGATAGTCATCATTTAACTCCCATAACTTTAGAGAATATTTTCTCTCAGCTTGTATTGTTTTTATTGCTACTTTTACTCTTAGCCTTCGTAAGTTATTTTTAAGACAAGATTTTCTGATCCTTTACTCTCTTCACTAATGCTCATCATGCTTTTGTGGCTCTACCAAAAAAGGAAACAAAAATGATAGTGGTGATGTCACCCAAGAAAAGACAGTTTCCTATACTTAAAAAATTTACAGATATTTGTAAAATACTGTCATAGGTTTTCAAATACTAATAAAACTTTGGCCTTTAAAACAGTATCTCAAACATAAACAAACTGTATCTCTAAGAGTCTTTTTGCATTATATACAATGAGCATACTGTAATCACCTTAAAAACAAAACTTGGAACAACAAATGGTTCATTAAATTCTGAATATTTGACTTACAAGTCCTGACTCTAGGATAATTGTGAGCCAAAAGAAACCGCTCAACCCAGTTTTCCATATTCTGTAGAACCCAGCTGTGTGCCAGTTTGTTTCGGGGTGTCTGCACTGCCAACCAATCCAGACACTGAGAAGGATTGTATTCAATCACCTACAAGTAAAATGACAAGAACAGAATATAAGTCTAAGTGAATGAGCAGTTATTCTTTCAAACTTACTTTTGGTATATACATTAGACACTTTAAAGCTAAAACAGTTTCTTGAAAACTAGAACCTGAAAGAAGTTTCACACTCGTTTTTTTCTCCCATTTTTAAAGCAATTCATTTTTATTAACAGGAATATGTTCAACATCAAATTATATTAACCAAGGATTCTAGCAAAGGACCAATAAGAGAAACCCAAGGACTTTTAGGTCTTAAGTTTACAAACTTATTTAAAAGTGTTTTCAGGGCTTTCTTGGTGGTACAGCGGATGGGAGTCCGCCTGACAGTGCAGATGACATGGGTTCAATCCCTGGTCCGGGAAGATCACACGTGCCACAGAGCAACTAAGCCTTTGCAGCACAACTATGACACTTTGTGCTCTAGAGCCTGGGAGTTGCAACTGCTGAGCTCACATGTTGCAACTGCCGAAGTCCAGACGTTCTAGAGCCTATGCTCAGCAACACGAGAAGCCACCGCAACGAGAAGCCCTCACACCACAGCTAGAGAGTAGCCCCTGCTTGCCACAACTAGGGAAAAGCCTGCGCAGCAACAAGAACCCAGCCCAGACAGAAATAAATACAATTAGAATTTTTTAAAGTATACATTAAGGTGCTTTAATTCTTTGAAGTTTCCATCTTTACTTTTCTTATTGTTTGACCAATCTGCTACTGTAATTGAGAATGAAAACTAGCTCAGTATACTGCTGGAAAGATTTTTTTCCTAGAAATAGGAAATCTAAGAATCTAGAGCTAAGGTTGGAAAGTTATGGATCACAGGACAAATTCTGTGGTTTGCTTATTTTTGAGTTTGTATTGGAACGTAGCCATGCCCACTCATTTATATTTTGTCTATGGCTGATTTTATGGTAAAACAGCAGTTGAGTGGTTGACAGAGACCATATGGCCCACAAAACCTAAAATATTTACTATCTGGCCTATCAAGAGAAAAAGTCCACCAAGCCCCTGGCCCAGCAAGTGGGCATTTCCAACACTCAGTAAGAAACTCTGTAACCTCAGCAGTAATTCTGGAAGAAAGGTAGTGGTTGCTGCTTCCTCTGTATTTTCTATCAACTACTAAAAGCAGCTAGTTTTTATTTCTAGGGCTTCTACCACTTCATGGAATCTTTGAGAGTAGGGGAATGAGAACCTCATATGGACTAAAGGTTGTTTATGATCCTACAAGAAAGTCTTTAAACATCTGAGACACTAACTAGCCAGGAACTCTTCTTTCTCTCGATCTTCTATGTAAAGCATCTTTTCTTCTCTTGACCTGTGACTTACTAAAACCATTTTGAGTTACCCAAGCAAGAAGAAACTTAGTACTTAAAATGGGAGTGATTGTGTTAGAAAAATAAATACTAGAACATCTACAGGACTTACCTCCCATATCCTCTGCAGAATGTAAGATGCAAAGGGAGGCATTCCTGGAGGTCCACCAGCAAACTCCATTAGCATAGTCAACAATTTAAAGAAAGGATTGGCTGCCTATAAGACATATACATGACAGCATATTTAAAGCTGGTGAATCAATTACTTTTGCTAGAAAACAAATGTAACTCTTCTACAGATCACATTTAAATCTGATGTATTTATTAGGTTAGAGAGATTAGTACTCATACATATGAACCTGAACTATCATAAAGCAGCAGATGAGCTCAGGATACAGTGTCAATTGCGTGGGAGCCACATGTAACAGAAAACGTAGTTTTCTGGATGTCAATTTGGAGGGGGGGGAAACTCTAGTTAATGAGACAACCATGTTTATAGAAAAATTTAGATTAAAAGTTTCCTGTAGCAACTTTTGCTCACTGAGGTAGAATCCCTATTAATATTTGAAATGTATTCTCAAAGTAGCTATAACATTTACATTTTGAAAAAAATACATACTTATCCACCTAAGCAGAATTTTAGTTAGTTCGCTTTCTTCCAAGGTACAATATGATATATGCTTCAAACCAAACAACTTTAAAGCTTAGTGCCTAGGTGACACACTGATATGTTAAAATTATATGTTAACTGGGAAAATGACATTTGTGATAAGACATGAAGAGGTAATTCAATTTCTTCAAGTTATATAGTTTAAAATAGCTTACTATATTATGGGGGAAGCCTTGATAAACTTTTCCTCAAGAACAGTTAGAAAGGTTGATCTGAAAGCATGGTCAGTGCTCACAGTAATTTGAAAAATATGAATTAACAAATGTCTACATACCTCAGGAGTCAATTTTGCTATTGACGTGAAAAGCATAGATACAATCTAAAACAAACAAAAAAAAGGGAGGGGGAGAATTTCAGTATATTCTTCCCAAAATTACCAAAAATCTTTGACTGTTTCTCAGTACTTACATGTTCTGCAAGTCGATTATTGTATCGACAAAGGCTGAAAATCAGATTACAAGTTTGTCTTATATTGATGCCATCGCGAATATGTTGAAACAAGAAGGGAAATCCCTGTCAAAAGCAAAAGTTGTTCATTTAAGAACTGTTTTGTTATTTTGGGGATTATCAAGTAGTCTAAATATTAAGAAGGTATTACCTTTCCTCCCGTTAATGCCGCCATGTCAGTCTGTGACAATGTCAAATGCCTGAAAGAAAACATTAGTGGAAATAAGTTTTTCTTTCCTCTATACTAATTTAGAGCCATTTGAGTCATGATACATAAAAACATTGTTGATTCAGTTACAAGTAAACCAAGACACCATCATAAAATGATTTTTGAACTTTCTGCTAGCTAGACTTGTTCATTAGACACCTTTTGGACAATTTTTCAAAATTCCAAGATTTATATATAGAAGTCCAAATCTATTTTTTTTCTATTAACTCAATATGTTCATGCACTAGGATGGATTTAATTTAGAGAGCTTTTCTGACATGAGGACCTTTAAAACAAAGCAAACTTTGAAGAAATAAAGAATTTCATTTTCAAGTTTAAAATTACTGCATATTTCTTCAACTTAGTAAATAAAACTTCAAACATATACAAAAATAGTGTAAGCATTCCAACAGTCAAATTACCAACTCATGGTCAGTGTTGTTTCATTCGTACCTCCTACTTAATCAATCTGAACTATTCTGAAACAACTCAGATATTGTTATCACTGAGCTCATAAATCAATATATATCTCAAACATAAACTTCAAAAATGTAATACTACCATTATTCACACCTAAATTAAAATTCCTTATTATCATACAAGATGCAGTCAATGTACAATTTCCTCAATTTCTAAAAAAAAAGTTATAATCTTTTTGAATCAGGATACAAATAAAGTCCTCTGTTGCCATTGGTTGAAATGTCTTTTAAATCTCTTTTAGACAACTGGTTTCCCCTCCAATTTTGTCTTTATCTTGCAATTTAATCTGCTGAAGAGTAGGTGATTTGTCGTGTAGAATTTCCCACATTTCCATCTTACTGATTATATCCTCACTGTGTTGTTTTAACATATTCCTCTGTCCCCATATTTCCTGTAAACTGGTAGTTAAACCCAGAAACTTGATCAGATCTAGGTTTGACTTTTTAATTAAGAATACCTTGTAAGCAGTGGTATGAACTTTCATCACGAGGCACAGTGAAAAGTTGTCCCTCTTTTTCTAATGTTTTCAGCCCACAATGATCATTTCCTAGATCCATTATTTCATTTGGGATGCAAAATACTAGTATCCCAATTCCAGCACTACCTGGTCATTTATTAGCTCAAATACCTCTATGACGACGAGCATGTCTCATTTACAATCTGGTTGCCATGAAGTATAATTCTTGCAGGTAAGATAAACACTTGATACTGTTCCTTTATTAATATGCTTTCAAAATTATCATTTGGTTTCTTAATATACTCCAAAGGTTGGCAATAATTTTTAAAATTTTGCTTTTAGGTATCATTATGAACTCATGGATGTAAACATCCGTGACATGTTTTAGTCCACTTGCAGTTTACTTCTTGTTATTATTGATGTTCAAGTTGTCCAGTCTGTGACCAGTAGATACTTCAAGTTGACTCTTGAGACCTTTTAACACGACCCCAGCAGTCTTTGATAGCCTCCCTGCTTTCCAAAATGACAAACTGTTCAAGGCTTCCCATTCATTTCTTGCCCAAAACCTGGAACTGGCCATTTTCCTAAGGAACCTTGATTTTTTTTTTTTTTTCAGTAGTAAATGATATCTAGATGCCAGTGGAACGCATTGATTTTGGGTTGGACAAAGTTTCTAGACGTTTTCAGAAAACGGAGATACATAATACATTTTTTGTTTGTTTAAGACAAAATATACCATGAACTCTACTGATATTGCCAAATTCAAATTTAGTGTTAAAGAAGATAAATAAACACTCTACAATTTTATATTGATATTACTCTTCTTTTTCTGAAAATCTTGGTTTTTAATGATGTTAACAATTATCTATTTACTTTATTCTATAACATAGTTTCAGAATAATAATTCTAATCATATTAATACTAACAATATAATTAGCAA
This sequence comes from Oreotragus oreotragus, assembly GCA_006410675.1. Classification (NCBI taxonomy): domain Eukaryota; kingdom Metazoa; phylum Chordata; class Mammalia; order Artiodactyla; family Bovidae; genus Oreotragus; species Oreotragus oreotragus. The sequence goes on along the minus strand of SJYX01016442.1, from coordinate 544,009 downwards.
AACACTTTAAGATAATTTTACAATTTTTCTTTGTCTTTCAGGTACATACCACTAAAAATAACAGTTAAATCAATGTGTTCTAAAGTCACTTTAATTAATTCTTCTCCAATGTTTATGTTACCAACTCAATATACAGTTAGTCTCATTTATTTCAGTTTGCTTTTGATTTTTAGGGACTGCATTTTATTAAGTTTGTAATTATATAAAACATTCACATGATTCCAAAAATAAATCTAAAAAACAAAACAATGTACTACATTCAAAGAAGTCAAACTTCCATTCCTGTCCCCTCCAGTCTGTTTTCTCCTCCCCCCAACCACTGGAAATTTGTTTTTAAAGTTTATTTTCAAAAACTTAAGTCTTCAATTAAAAAAAAAACCCTCAATTCTTGTCATTTGCAGTACTTATGCTCTATACGGAGATGCAAACAATGAATGAGTGAACACCGAATCATTGCTTATAGGGAAAACACACAGTTTCTTCCTGTGAACCTTGGGGTCATAACATTTTCATTGATAAATCAATATGTTACCTTGTTTCATATGTGTGCTTCTGTTTCAAGACACCTGATTTAATGTTGACCATTAACACATTCTTGAACTTGGGAACAAACTAGATAGCACTTGGCACTATGCTTAGGACCATTTTTAAACATCCGAATGACCAAATAAAGAGCATAAATGTGAAAAATGTGGCACATACTGCAAAAAAGTTTGTTTACAATATGAGAACTGAAACAAGAAGGCATAGTGTCACAACATCTGACCTCAGCTGGGGAAGGGTGTGGTCACATCAACTCCAAATTTTTGGTACATTCTGTAATCCACAAATGAATATAAAACTTCACAAGTATTGATTTGGGGATTACAAATAAATTTTAGTTAAGTAGGCAAATTTGGAGATCCATGTATAATGAGGCTTGGTGTGTGCACACACACAAATGAACGCACATGCGTGCGCACACACACACACACATACACACTTTCACTCATTTTTTCTCTCTCAGCCTCCCCTGTCTTAAAAAGTAGCACACTATAGGGAATGTTTTGGCAGTCCAATGGTTAGGACTCGGGGATCCTGCAAGCCAAACCATGCGGCCCAAAAGAAAAAAAATAGTATTCTATATATACTTTTGTCCACCTTCATTTTTTTCACCTTAGTAATATCTATCCTGAAGATCTCTTCATGGTAATATACAGATTCCATATTCTTCTTTTCTCTGCAATGCAGTACTCTTATAGAGGGGATGCTGTTTCTTCAACTAGTCCCATCTTTGTGGACATTTTCAGTCTTTTGCGGTTTATAAACACTGCTTCAATAAATATACATTTTTCTGTATTTTGGGAACAGAATCCCAGAAGTGGGGTTGCTAGGTTAAAAGATGAATGCACATATAATTTTGCTAGATATTTTACTGTATATTTCTTCAATGTATATTTCTAACATGACTCAGAGGCAAAGTAAAAGTTTGGTACAAAGGACTGAAATACTTATGCTACAAGAGTTGATGAATCATGTTATTATTTTTAAAAAATTGAGTAACAAAAGCCACTGAATTAAGAATGATAAAACAATTATCTTTAAAAAGAATAAAACCAAACATGCTTTAAGCATTTTGAATGTTGAAACATTTCACCTTTCTGAGCGAGACTGTTCAACCAAAAGAGCAACTAAAGCTATCATTTTTTCAAGGGCAGCTGGCCTGTATTTCTCTTCTGCCAGAGAGAGTATATCTTCTTCCTCCTCCTCCTCTTCTCCTTCTTCCTCTGACAACACTTCAACTTGAGGCTAGAACATAAACACAATTCATTTTTAATATATTTGCTTTTTAACATTAGGTTGACAGCAAATAGCTTCATTATTTTATACAGCAATGCAGGGTAGATGGTGGCAGGAACATGTATCATGAAAAATAACACTCAAAGGCCTAACCCTAACTTTAAAAGTCTAAATGACACTCAAGACAATTTTAGATTTAACAGGCAGAGCTGTAAAGAACAATAATTCCCAATACTGTTTTTACCTTACCTAAAGAGATAAATTCTTTAATAATAACTTTTCTTATAGGTAAGTTCTTTGGAAGATAAATCAGGATCAAAGTTCATATGAATATGATTAAAAAGTATTTAATAAAAATGTCAGTCACACAAATAAAGGAATCTATATTTGCAATTTTCAGAAAATCCAAACAGTAGGTATGTCAAAGAGATTTCATCAGAAGTTTGAAATACAATACTGAACAAGTAACCACCTAGACTGGAATTAGATAACAACAGTATATACCTGGAGAACCATGACCGCATAGTGGCTAATAGTTTTGTTCAGGAGTCTAATCACGGATCAAATGCTAACTGTTATCTAAAATAAGTTAACTTCTTTATGCCTCAAGTTCCCCGTCTGTAAAATGGAGATAATAATAGTACTTACCTCTTAGGGTTGCAACAAGAATTTAATAAGATAGAACATATAGAGCATTCAATCGAATATGGTCATTACAAACAATATACAATTGATTAAATACTTTCAGTATTATGAATAGACTAGCTACCTGAATTTTTGGAAGACTTACAAATTTAATACACAGCAAAGGGCTTTAAAAATGTGATCAGAAAAAACATTCACCAAAACACAATATGCTGACAGGAAACTAAAGTAGGTGATGGTCATTTTGCTAAATTTATTGGTTTTGATCCCGGGCCATACCAGTGAAATGTATTACTTGATTGTTTCTTCTTTCACTAGATCCATTAAAAATATCAACCAAACAAACTCCTAAAATTATTTAATATCAGGGCTGCTGCTGCTACTCCTGCTAAGTCGCTTCAGTAGTGTCCGACTCTGTGCGACCCCATAGACGGCAGCCCACTAGGCTCCTCTGTCCCTGGGATTCTCCAGGCAAGAATACTGGAGTGGGTTGCCATTTCCTTCTCCAATGCATGAAAGTGAAGTCACTCAGTCGAGCCCGACTCTTAGTGACCCCATGGACTGCGCCTACCAGGCTTCTCCATCCATGGGATTTTTCAGGCAAGAGTACTGGAGTGGGTTGCCATTGCCTTCTCCTAACATCAGGGCTAGAGGGGACTTAAAAGGAAATCTATTATCTTTCCATGGTACAACTTGAAACCACGGCCTCTAAATATCCCTGCTATGAGACAGAACTGTACTTACATTTTCAGGCCCTTTGGTTCCCATGTAAAAATGTACCATTGTAGATATGGCTTGCAATGAAAGCAAAAACTGGCTCTAAAAACAAAAATATTGATTTAAAAATATAAATACAATTATGTTTTAAATACTGAAAATAAGTATATAATATCAAAAATAAACAAGATACAGCCTCACCTCTTCTTCACCCATTTTGGCAAATTCATAAAGGAAAGCAAAATATTCTGTAAGATGTTTACTGTGAGGCTTTACACCGTGTTCCATAATTAATAACAGAGTTCTCACAAATCGAGTGACACACGAACGACCACCTATATCTTCTACTGAAGCATCCATATCATCAGACCTGAAACATAATTTTATGTATCTTAGAGAAACTATGAAGTCTGGGGATAGATATCCTGGGAGGAGAAATATTAAAATCTGAATTTATCATCTTTGTAATTATGAATACCACCAATTATAGCAATACAAACAGCTGGATTCCAGTTCTCTCTCACTGAAATCAAAACAAAAAGACTAAGTCAAAGTTCCCTGTAAAGGATTTCGAAAATGCAATTAAATAAAAGTAAAACAAAAATTTTCCTCCTTGATTTATATTATTATAGACTTTTTAAAACAGGAGAACCTAAATATTTCAGTGTGGATATTTAAAAATACTTTGTAGGCAGGTAATCAAAAAGCTTAAAATTTTCAGTTCAAAAGGTATACTTCTTACCCATCTTCCATCCCTGGCTGTAGATAGAGATGAGCGTGCACAGGTCTAAGTCTCTGAATTACATGTATACACAAACGCTGAAACATCTACAAGTGAAAAGATATGACAACCTAAGAGACAAGTCATGTCAGGTAACAAAGATACTAAAAAATGAACATGATAAAAAATTCTGTTGCTCATTTATGTTTTTCTCACAGATTATCTCTTGACATTCTAAAGCTTTCCTGGAGTCTCCACTACAGACTAAGGACAAAAAGGTAGAGTTAGCTTGAAAAGCAATGTTCAGTTTTATACTGGAAAAAGTAACAATAAACTATAGGTATTAGTAGTAGAGATTGCTAACTGCAAAGCTTCATGAAAACTTCTTTACTAGTAGAGATACAGAAGAAAGAAACCTGGCATCCATTTCTTTCAGAAAAGTGGAGTGGGGAAGGGTATCTGCTTATCAGCACCTCAATAACTAAGAGAAAACAATTTAAGTTTATTAAAAAAAAATATGAATTAAAAATGTCTGAGGTGGGACTTCCTTGGTGGTCCAGTAGTAAGAATATACCTTCCAATGCAGGGGACACAAGTTCGATCCCTTGTTGGGGAACTAAGACTCCATATGCTGCCAGGATACTGAGCCGGCACGCCACAACTAGAGAAGCCCCGTGTGCTGCAACGAACAGCCAGTGCAGCTAAAGGAAAAGTCTAAGAACTCGCTAAATAAGATATACAAATAGCCAGAAAGCACATGAAAAGATGTTCAGTATCATTATTTCCAAAGGAAATACAAACCAAAACCATGATATACTACTTCACACCCATTAGGATGGCTAAAATCAAGATGATAACAAATGCTGAAGAAGATGAGCAAAACTGAAACCTTCATAGATTGCTGCTGGGAATGTAAACAGGTGCAGACATTATGATAAAAAAATCTGATAGTTTCTAAAAATGCCAAACATAGTGACCATACAACCCAGCAATTCACTTCTATGTATATATCCAAAACAACTGAAAACATATGTCCACACAAATATCTGTATATGAATGTTCACAGCAGTGTTATTCAAGCTAGCAAAGAAGTGGAAACATCACAGATGTTCATCAACTGCTGAAGAGAGAAACAAAATCTCATACATGGAATATTATTTTGCAATAAGAAGAAATAAATTACAGATATAAGCCACAACATGCCATTCACAAAAAAACACATACTGTGTGATTTTCTTCAAGTGAAATGGTGAAAATAGGCAAATCCATAGAGATAGAAAGTAGATGAATGGTGGCCAGGGGCTGAAGAGAATCAACAGGATAAAATGAAAGTGACTGCTCATAGGTATGGGATTTCTTTTCAGGGTATTATAAAATTATAGACAGATAATAGTTGCATGTTTGGGAATAGGACTAAAAACCACTAAATTTTACACATCAAAAAGTTTTATAAGAATTATATATCAGGAATAACTTAAAGTAGCATCTTTCAGATTAAATTTTTGGTTTTGTATCATAAGTGGATATATGTGTTTTTTCTTTCTTGTTAATTTTTCCATTGGTTTAAGAAAAATAAACTGATTCATGTTATAGTTCAGAATCTGTCACAGAAATAAGTTATATACTATTCATTTAACTTTCAAGCCTATTACCGTACCTTACGATGGTTAGAGAATCTACGGAACTGAAAAAGTATCAGTACAATTCACATATCACACATCAATCCTGTGTCCCCAGAGTACAACACACGTAACTGACCAAACAGGCAGTTATAGCTATCTTCCCATAACCTGGAAATGTGAATTATTTTAATCACTTGAATGGAATGATAGCTGATTTGCCAAGAGGCTGGTGAAAATAAGAGCAAAGTGACTTTTGTGGTAAGAGGTCAATCTTTTCAATGCTTTCAATGCTGGGTTAAAGTATACTCATGGGTGAATTCAGAGTAATCAACTTGAAAACTACTTTTTTCAAAGAAAAGTTTTCTTACCTGCCTCACAATTTGATTAGGGCACTTAATTAGTATCTGCATTGGCCACCAATCATCATCAGCCATGCGGTCCAAAAACCACTGTAAGAAAATCATGTGATTTTTAATATTCAACCAATACTTGGGGATAAACATTACACAAGGATTTTAATTTTAACTGACATCTGAATTATTTTAAGTTCTCACCAAGACAGATTCTTCAACTGGTAGAAAGTCTAAAATCTAAAATGCCTAAAGTCATAATCACAGTCTTGTGAATACAGAATCCCATGGATGCCATTTGTACTGCAGTGCACAACCTACATGATAACAGCTGGAAGTGCGTAACCAAGTGGAATACTATTTTCCTCTTGGACTTCTTAAGTGTCACGCTGGAATCTTTCGCTCCTATCAGTAAGATAGGATCTGAGTATGACTCACTTTTCCTCTGTTTAAAACCAATTTATGTTCTCTTGATAACAAAAAACATTTTACACTTACTTAGCATAGACAATTTCCCATTAATTTCAAGATATCTCTTAATCACATATTTAACTCCTTTACTAAACTGTACTGCTCATTAATGCATATATATAATTGCTGACAACTGTAGAGAATTTTAACTCCTTGAGAGAGTTCCAGAAGCAAATCCTTAGAGAAAAAAACTAAAGTGACAACTTTATTTAAAAAACAACACAAATTTATGACCTAATATAGCTTCTCCATCTACCAGTTTCTTAAAAATCATGAAGATGAAGGGGAACAGAGGAGTATGTCAAAGAACACACAAAAGATGCTGTAGGTCAAAATCAGCATGTGGAAAATCCTGCAGAACAAATGACAAAGTGGTACGGAGCAGGAAAATAAGGTAACTACAGCTGCTCTTTGGTATGGAGTCCCAGCATATACAAGAATCTGCAAATACTCAAGTTCCATAGCTGACCCTCTGTATCTGAGATTCCTCTGCATTCTCAGATTTAACCAACCACAGATTGTACAGTACTGTACATATCTACTGAAAAAAATCTATGTATGAGAGGACAAACAGTTCAAAGCCCTGTGGTCCACAGGTCAACCGTATTATAGGTGAGAAAAGAGTTATAAGACAAAAGCAAAATGTGAAAAGGATCTTGTTTGAATGCTAATTCAAACAAACCAACTGAAAAAAACTCAAAATCTCTCTGAAAACCTATATAGGAAAAAAATCTTCAACTAATCTCATTGTACACTATGCTGCTGTCTCCCGTTTCTAGAAATTTATAAGACTTGCATTCCTAGAAAGATACATACCACTTTGCAAGACCATAAAAATGATAAACAATAGTAAGATGACGATATGGCTAAGTGATTTTTACCAGTGTGCATATTATCCTAAGGGATATGTTACTCTTATAAGGCAATTCTGGAAAAGATAAAATAGGACATAAACTGATCTACTGGGATAGATTTTCCTATTTTCCTAAGGGGGTAAGGGATCTACTATTTTACTCAAGGGGTAAGGGAGATATGTATTTTTTAGTATTTTCTAGTAACATGCAAAAGTAGTTAAGAAATATCTGGTACAGTCCTAAATTTTCTATACTTTTTCCTTCTGATACATGACAGGGAGAACACAAGAACTTTTAAGTAACTTAAAAATAAATTATTTACTCAGTGTAATGAAGCTGATGCATAATTATAAATTTCTCTTGTCTATCAAGTAACTTTAGGAATAACCGACACTGGGCTCTCTATGATTTATAATAGATAAAATGATTTTGCTGTAGCATCTAAGTGAAGAATAAAAGAAAACAAGAAATTGAATCTTAAGCTATGCACTGTTTTGTTGAATTATTCACCTCACCTCACAAGCTGCTTGACTATTATTAAACTGCTTGGTCAACAGTTCAATCCACTGAAGCATTGTGGGCTAAAAGAGAAAAAGAAGTCACTGGAGGTTTTAACAGCTATCTGATAAATGACATAAATAGCACAAAAGTTTAAAAAATAAAATATGCACCTTTTCTTTTGAATGAATAAATGTTTCTAGGACAAACGAAGTGCTTAACTGCAAGAAAAGACAAAGTTAAGCAAAAAAGATTTAATTAAAGTCATCAATTTTGAAGAAATTTTCTAAGGTTATACATATATTACTTACCTTTGCTGTCATTAAAGACACAGCTTTAGGATCTGGTAATGTACTGGGAATACAACTACACAACTGCCACATAAACCTAGAATTTGAAAATAATAGGTTAAAATTCTCACAAAGTAAGATTTTTAAAAAATGTGTAACAAAAGATCTATTAAAATCTACCAAACTTACCCAAAATATGTATGTTCAAAAATGTTTTTGTCTTGAAGAAACTGCATGTTATCATGCCAAATCCACTGAAGAAAAAAATGTTAACATGAGGTATCAGAAAGCATGTTTCATGACATTTTACCAATATTTTTATTAGACAGAATAAGACTTGCTCTAGAAACAAAACAAAACAAATACATGCACTTAAAATTCATGTTGACTTTTTCCAGGTAAATGGAATACGGAAGTAGTCACTAAACCTGATCCAATTTATCATTACTTATCTGGCTAACTCAAGCCATCACACTGTTTTTATTCTAAATTTATGAAAATTTTTGAAGTACGAACTCTGAAATTCCACCTGTCTGAAGAGAAAACATATAAACAAAACTATGTTACGTTGATAACACAGGAAAATGATGGTAGGTTGGTATTTTTATAAAGGTTTATGTTTAAAAATTGGAAAAAAAGTTATTCAGGTTCACAGATCTAATAAGAGGCAATTTATACGATAATCATGAAAAATTATTTCTGACATCTGTCCTATAGAATTGCTTTGTTGACTTTATTTTTTGTGTCCTTTCCCTCTCTGAATACCCTAAACATGCTCTAAGTCATTGACAGTCAGTTCCATAAAGTTATTTCTATCTGGAATAAATTTAAGTTTTGATTACTATCATTTTAAGTTTTGCTCATTTTTGGCTGCGCTGGGGTCGTCATCGCTGCACACGGGCTTGCTCTAATTGCAGAGAGCGGGGCTATTCTTCCTTGGGTGCCTCTCACACGGGCTTGCTCTAATTGCAGAGAGCGGGGCTATTCTTCCTTGGGTGCACAGGCTTCTCCCTGTGGTAGGCTCTCCTGTTGAGAGCACAGGCTCTAGGGCAAGGGCTCAGTAGTTACAGTACGCAGTCTAACTGCTCTGTGGCATGTGGGATCTCCCTGGACCAGATCACATCCATGTCCTCTGCACTGGCAGGCGGGTTCTGAACCACTCTACCACCACAGGGAGGTCCCCTATGTTCTGATTATAGGTATTACTCTCTTCATCCCTCTGAAGATTTGAAACCACCTCTACCTGCCTTCCCTGTCCACAACTCTAGTCCAGAATCAGGTCTTTAACTACGGGTCCTGCTTCATGTTATCAATATTTGAAAAAATCACAGACCTAATTTGGCCTGCTTCAGAGTTCTTGTTCCTCTAGCATTTCCAACCACGGCAGCAGTCTCTCCCCGGGGAGAGACTGATAGCATTTAACTATCCCAATTCAGTGCCTTTTCACAGCAATAGAGCCCCATTCCAAGCTTCCTGCTTTTAGCCACAAGCTCAGCTCCTGTGTCATAATTTTTGTCACCCTTTACCCCACAAGAATTTAACCCTCCACCACTACTGCTTTGGTCTTAGAGCCTGGTAGACCTTGGTTTCCACCAGGCTCAATGCTTTTCATTCTATTCCATTTTTGCCTGGAAAATTCCATGGCCAGAGGAGCCTGGCAGGCTATAGTCCATTGCATCGCAAAGAGTCAGACACAACTGAGCAACTGGGCACAACAATTTCTGTCCTACAGAACTATTCATTTTGGTTTTTGATGGCCCCTTTTACATTGTATCCATACAATATATGTGGAGCCAACTGAGTATGTCTAAGTATTAGATTACTGCATTACACTGATGAAAACATTCCTAGGTATTTTATATGTATCTGTCCAACTTCACCTTGGGCCACTCCTTCACCACAGCCACAGCCACAGCGATTATCATTCAGCTTCTAAAACATGCCAATAGGCTCTATCCTTCTTCAAGAGATTTATACATAACGTTCTGTTTGCCTGGAGAACTTACCACATGATTAATTTCTTACTGACTTTCAAGTCTCAGTTTCAGGTTAATTTAAAACATATCCAGATTACCTGCCTACCTCCAGCAATCCTGATCAACTCCCTACCATTTCTGAGCACTCTGCTTGTTCTATCCGTAACAATCACTACAATTTATCATGTTTGTTTACTTAATATATTTTATGGTTCTAAAATTTTCCATTTTCCCTTTGAGAAAGTCTGCTCCCAGCTATATTTCAACTGAAGAAATCTAAAGGACCAGATTCTAGTTTATGTCTAAAATCTATGTTGATGTTAAATAACACAATAAAAATATATTTTATTTAATTTTTAGTAAAATATATATACTGCCAAACATTTTAAATTTATAAGCTAAAACAATGATAGGAGAAAATGTTTGGTTTAGGTCTGCAATCAAAAATAATGCTGGGGCGTCCCTGGTGGTTCAGTGGTAAAGAATTCGCCTGCCAATGCAGGAGACAGGGGTTCAATCCTTGATGCAGGAAGATCCAACATGCTGCAGAGCAACCAAGCCCGTGTGCCACAACCACTGAGCCCGTGCTCTAGACCCTGGGGGCCACAATTGCTGAGCCCATGTGCCACAACTGCTGAAAGCCTGAATGCCCTAGAGCCTGTGCTCCAGAATAGAAGCCATCACAATGAGAAGCCTAGAGAGCAGCCCTACTCTCTGAAACTAGAGGAAAGCCCTTGTAGCAACAAACACCAAACACAGCTGAAAATATAAGCATTATTTTTTTAAAAAAGAGTAATGCAGTTCAGCTTGTTTTTCTATTATAGTAAAAGTCTGGGATTTTCTTTTGTCACAATGTAGATCAGTGGTCCTCAAAGAATGGTTTAGGGAGGTGAGAAGTGGTGGTGGGGTTGGGGGGAGAGGGGGTGTGGCATGTAAGTACAGTGACCTTCATAGGGTGTCTGTGAAATTCAAACATTTTATACAAGCAGCTCATGCAGCTCAATACCAGAAAAATGAACGACCCAATCAAAAAATGAGCCAAAGAAACTAAACAGACATTTCTCCAAAGAAGACATACAGATGGCTAACAAACACATGAGAAGATGCTCAACACCACTCATTATCAGAGAAATGCAAATCAAAACCACAATGAGGTACCATCTCATGCAGGTCAGAATGGCTGCTATCCAAAAGTCTACAAACAATAAATGCTGGAGAGGGTGTGGAGAAAAGGGAACCCTCTTATACTGTTGATGGGAATGCAAACTAGTACAGCCAGTATGGAGAACAGTGTGGAGATTCCTTAAAAAACTGGAAATAGAACCACCATACGACCCAGCAATCCCATTGCTGGGCATACACACCAAGGAAACCAGAATTGAAAGAGACACGTGTACCCCAATATTCACTGCAGCACTGTTTACAATAGCCAGGACATGGAAGAACCTACATGTCCATCGGCAGGTGAATGGATATTACTCAGCTATAAAAAAAGAACGCATTTGAATCAGTTCTAATGAGGTGGATGAAACTGGAGCCTATTATACACCGTGAAGTAAGTCAGAAACACCAATACAGTATGTTAACGCATATATACTGCAGCACTGTTTACAATAGCCAGGACATGGAAGAACCTACATGTCCATCGGCAGGTGAATGGATATTACTCAGCTATAAAAAAAGAACGCATTTGAATCAGTTCTAATGAGGTGGATGAAACTGGAGCCTATTATACACCGTGAAGTAAGTCAGAAACACCAATACAGTATGTTAACGCATATATATGGAATTTAGAAAGATGGTAACGATGACACTATATGCAAGACAGCAAAAGAGACACAGATGTAAAGAACAGACTTTTGGACTCTGGGAGAAGGCAGGGTGGGATGATTTGAGAGAGTACCACTGAAACATGTATATTACCATATGTGAAACATATGATCAGTCCAAGTTTGATGCATGAAACAGGGGACTCAAAGCCAGTGCACCGGGACAACCCAGAGGGATGGGGAGGGGGGTTCAGGGCAGGGGGACACATGTACAACCACGGCTGATTCATATCAATGTATGGCAAAAACCACCACCACAGTATTGTAAAGTAATTAGACTCCAATTAAAATAAATTTTTTTAAAAAGGATTCAAACAAATTTATTAGTAACACTAAAATGTTATCAGTCTTTAAAAAAAAAAAAAAAAACCACCTCATTCTCTTCTGATTGTACAATGGAGTTTTCCAGAGGCTCAATGATGAATGAAATCACAAGAGACCAAATGCAGAAGCTGTTATGAGACTCCAGCTGTCTTCCATTATATCAGGTATTAAGAGAGATTTGTAAAAAAAAAAAAAAGGTAAAACAGGGCCACTTTCCTCACTGAACTGTTTTGTTCTGAAGAACATTTTTTAAAAAATTTTTTATATCAGAATGTCCTGGGTTATTTTTTAAAATAAATTTTTAAAATTTGCTTTAATTTTAATATGGTTAATATTGATACATATAACCACATAAAAATGAATAGTTAAAACTCTAAGGTTCTCAATATTAAGCATATAAAGAAGTCCTGAGACCAGGAAGTTTGAGATGTAAATGAGCCATATACAGTTGACCCCTGTCGTGCTGTGTGGCATGCAAGACCTTGGTTCCTGGACCACAGATCAAATGCCCTGCAGTGGAAGGGCAGAGTCTTAACCTTTAGACCACCAGGGAAGTCCCTACAGCTGACGCAACCCTTAAACAATGAGGGAGTTGGGATTGCCAAAATCCTGCAGTACATATCTGTATATAACTTTTCTCTCCAAAATTTAATTACTGATAGCCTACTTGTGTTGACTGGAAGCCGTTGGACTGACAGCATAATCAGTTGATTAATACATATTCTGTATGTGTTATATACTTTATTCTTACAATATAAGCTAGAGAAAATATATTTACAGTACTGCATTGTATTCATCTATACTGGTATGTTTATGTTGTCTGCTTACAAGATGAACTTCAATACCGGCATCAATAGCTTTTTTTTTTTTTTTGACTGCACTTGGTCTCAGCTGTGGCAGGCAAGTCTTTGATCTCGGCTATAGCATGTGGGATGTTTAGTTCTGGCATGCAGGATCTTTTTTAGCTGCAGCATGTAAGATCCAGGTCCCTGATCAAGGATCGAACCTGGCCCTCTGCATTGGGAGCTTGGAGTCTTAATCACTGAACCATCAAGGAAGTCCCTCAATAGTCCTATACAAAACACTATAGATTATGAAAACTATACATCAAACATGAAAAGATAACATGAAAAAGAAATTCATATTTACTTATACATCTTGCATTTATTGGGGAAAAAAAACACATATAAGTAGAACTTTGCAGTTCAAGCCTATGCTGTTCATATGTCAACTGTACATCATTAAGATTTTATTTAAAATTTTACTTTACTTCAATAAGTGGGTTGACTATCATAAAATATTGTTAGGCCTCATCTAGAACATAGTCTACATTTATCTGAATACCTTGGAAACACAAAATCTTGCACATAATGATGATAATCTATAATAATTTTGCTATTATGATAGAAGTTGAAATAAATTTTTGTATAAACAAGTGAGTTTCATAGTTTGATTTCTCGTTCTGATGGTAAACGCAATTAAGGGGTTTGAGAGAAGGTAATATTCTTGGCACTGCATCAGAAAATTATAAGTACGCAAGATACCATTAAGAGTAGGGAACAAAATCTCCTCAGCTTTAAGACTTGACCGACACAGTGCAAAATACCAGTCAATCAATGAAAGTTTAATTGTCTTCAGAAATTAGCCTAACACTGTAAATCAACTATACTCAAAAAAAAAAAAGTTTAATTGTCTTGATGGAAGATTACATGTTTACCAGGTAAACCTTCCTGCAGATTTACTTTCTGTACTTTTGGCTAAGTCAGTTTATAACACTGATATAACAGCCTCAGCATGAATATCTTTTATAAANTAAAAAAAAAAAAAGGTAAAACAGGGCCACTTTCCTCACTGAACTGTTTTGTTCTGAAGAACATTTTTTAAAAAATTTTTTATATCAGAATGTCCTGGGTTATTTTTTAAAATAAATTTTTAAAATTTGCTTTAATTTTAATATGGTTAATATTGATACATATAACCACATAAAAATGAATAGTTAAAACTCTAAGGTTCTCAATATTAAGCATATAAAGAAGTCCTGAGACCAGGAAGTTTGAGATGTAAATGAGCCATATACAGTTGACCCCTGTCGTGCTGTGTGGCATGCAAGACCTTGGTTCCTGGACCACAGATCAAATGCCCTGCAGTGGAAGGGCAGAGTCTTAACCTTTAGACCACCAGGGAAGTCCCTACAGCTGACGCAACCCTTAAACAATGAGGGAGTTGGGATTGCCAAAATCCTGCAGTACATATCTGTATATAACTTTTCTCTCCAAAATTTAATTACTGATAGCCTACTTGTGTTGACTGGAAGCCGTTGGACTGACAGCATAATCAGTTGATTAATACATATTCTGTATGTGTTATATACTTTATTCTTACAATATAAGCTAGAGAAAATATATTTACAGTACTGCATTGTATTCATCTATACTGGTATGTTTATGTTGTCTGCTTACAAGATGAACTTCAATACCGGCATCAATAGCTTTTTTTTTTTTTTTGACTGCACTTGGTCTCAGCTGTGGCAGGCAAGTCTTTGATCTCGGCTACAGCATGTGGGATGTTTAGTTCTGGCATGCAGGATCTTTTTTAGCTGCAGCATGTAAGATCCAGGTCCCTGATCAAGGATCGAACCTGGCCCTCTGCATTGGGAGCTTGGAGTCTTAATCACTGAACCATCAAGGAAGTCCCTCAATAGTCCTATACAAAACACTATAGATTATGAAAACTATACATCAAACATGAAAAGATAACATGAAAAAGAAATTCATATTTACTTATACATCTTGCATTTATTGGGGAAAAAAAACACATATAAGTAGAACTTTGCAGTTCAAGCCTATGCTGTTCATATGTCAACTGTACATCATTAAGATTTTATTTAAAATTTTACTTTACTTCAATAAGTGGGTTGACTATCATAAAATATTGTTAGGCCTTATCTAGAACATAGTCTACATTTATCTGAATACCTTGGAAACACAAAATCTTGCACATAATGATGATAATCTATAATAATTTTGCTATTATGATAGAAGTTGAAATAAATTTTTGTATAAACAAGTGAGTTTCATAGTTTGATTTCTCGTTCTGATGGTAAACGCAATTAAGGGGTTTGAGAGAAGGTAATATTCTTGGCACTGCATCAGAAAATTATAAGTACGCAAGATACCATTAAGAGTAGGGAACAAAATCTCCTCAGCTTTAAGACTTGACCGACACAGTGCAAAATACCAGTCAATCAATGAAAGTTTAATTGTCTTCAGAAATTAGCCTAACACTGTAAATCAACTATACTCAAAAAAAAAAAAGTTTAATTGTCTTGATGGAAGATTACATGTTTACCAGATAAACCTTCCTGCAGATTTACTTTCTGTACTTTTGGCTAAGTCAGTTTATAACACTGATATAACAGCCTCAGCATGAATATCTTTTATAAATCCCTAACAATATCACTTAATATATTAAATGAAGAGAGCTTCATTACTACAAATGAGACACATTTAAAAATATATATATATATACATACATTTTAAATGCATTTAAAATACACTTCTGTATAATATGAAGCATAAGAAAAGGAATACTCTCACTCCTATCACCCAATCCAAATATATCACCGATCATACAAGTTAATTGTAAGCTTTCACTAACTCCACAAACCTTTTACCTCTTATTTTTCTTCAGTGTTACTAATAATTGTTTTCCACTCCCTTTAATCTCATTCACTTTATGTTCACCTGTCATATGTCAGTATTACCAAGACTATTTGTAAAATAAATAGTGTTAAGGTCTACTTTGGATTACAGATACTAATGATGTTTGAGCCTGCTTTTATATTCTAGAATACTTGCATAAATACTTAACATGCTTTTAAATTTTTGCTAAACTTCAGTTAACTCATACCTCTAGCAATTCGGATGAAACATCAAATTTGTACTCTCTGCCACTTTCTTCCTCTGGTTCCATGCGTTTGTAAAACAACATATATGCACTGTGGGTCTTCAAGAGGGGAAAAACAGTATATTTTCATTTTGACATAGTTTAACTATACAAGTAGACAATATGGAAGTCAGAAAACAATGTAAAATATATGAAGGAAATGGCTACCTTTTCAAAAGAGAAATCCATAAACTTATCTGTAACAGAATCATAGGTCTTCGTCTGTATAAAAAAATGAAAGTTTTCCTTCTTTAAGAAACAGGTACACTCAGCTGTATTTATATACAAAATATTTTACTAACAGATATTTAAAACTTTACAGTAATTTTGTAAACAGTTCTCAAATAGTATTATCACATAAAACTCTTTGACAGAAATTTTTGGCAAAGAAAAGATCAAAATATTTTTAAGGTATTTTACCACCAATATATAAAGTTAAATAAAACAGATTGCAATCTGAAAAACTACTTTTAAGAGAAGAGTTTTGCAAAGTTTGTTTTCTTTTTAATCTTTTTTTAGGGAACTATTCTAGGAATAACACCTAGAGATGCAATAGGTTTAGCTATGCCTTCAGTGGTAACACATTATTTACTTCCTTCTTCTATTCATTTTTGAAGTGTTAAGAATTTTTCTACTTCTCCTTTTCGATTCAGAATAGTACATAAGAGCATCAAAGAGCAATAAGAAAACCTCTTCATTAAAATCCAGAATGGCAACCAGTTATTCACAATAAACACAGTTACTAAAGGGAAACATAACTTTATCTGGGCTTACCTGTGAAATATAAATTATTTTTTAATACCTGATTTAGAGAATCAACAGGGAAAATTTAAAGTTTTCAGAAAATTGCTACCAGGGTAAAATGCATATGAAGAAGTGAAATTATTTTAAGACTACTCCAATCTGTCTTTTTTATATCTTAACTGCTAATTACATAAGAGATAACCCTTTTCTATCCTGTCACTAGTAATAATTAGTAATAATTGCTGCTATTGTTACAGAAAGCACCAAGGAACGATCTTTAAAGTTCAGCTTAAGCCAACTTCCTGGTCAAAGATTTCTCACAGTAAGTCAATAAAGAGCAATTTCTTCCTGCTCTAATCCCAAAGCATTTAAGTGAACAACTTATTCAATAATGTCTTGTATCAGTGTAATTTAACTCTTATACTTTTATTTTTCAATTTTAAGTCAACCTTCTTAATCAGTTGAAGAAATCATTAAAAAAAATTTTTTTTTTTTAAATGCCATGTCTGGTATCTGCTCCAAACTTAGTAACTATACTAAACAAATAGCAAATTTTAGATATAATTAGGAACTAAACGAAAGTTAAATGACTGTTTTTGGGTTTTATGATATTGTAAAGCACTTGGAAAGTCACAAACCACTTAAAAATTTTTGAATAAAACTTACCGTCATCTCTCCACCAAAACATTCAGAGGCAAGTTGAGCAGAATCAAAAGGTTTTACCTCAGCATCATTAAAAAGATACCTAAAGCAGAGCATATATGTATTGATCAAGTATTTATGTACTATATATAAATATATGTATATATGACTGGTTTAAAGCATGACAAGGCTGTATATTGTCAACCTGTTTATTTAATTTATAAGCATAGTACATCATGTAAAATGTTGGGCTGGATGAATCACAAGCTGGAATCAAGAGTGCTGGGAGAAATAACAACCTCAGATATACTGATGACACCACACTTATGACAGAAAGTGAAGAGCAACTGAAGAACCTCTTGATGACAGTAAAAGAGGAGAGTGAAAAAACTGGCTTAAAACTCAACATTCAAAAACCTAAGATGATGGCATCTGGTCCCATCACTTCATGGCAAACAGAAGGGTAAAAAGTGGAAAAAGACAGATTTTATTTTCTTAGGCTCCAAAATCACTTCAGATGGTGACTGCAGCTATGAACTTAGAAGACATCTGCTTCTTAGCAGGAAAGCTATGACAAACCTAGACAGTGTATTAAAAAGAAAAGACATCACTTTGCCAACAAAGGTTTGTATAGTCAAAGCTATGGTTTTTCCAGCAGTCTCCAGATGAGACAGCTGGACCATAAGGAAGGCTAAGCACCAAAGAATTGATGCTTTCTAATTGTGGTGCTGGAGAAGACTCTCAGTCCCTTGGACTGCAAGGAGATAAAACCAGTCAATTCTGAAGGAAATCAACCCTGAATATTCATTGGAAGGACTGATGGTGAGGCACTGATACTTCGGTCCCCTAAATGAGAAGAGTCGACTCATTGGAAAAGACCCTGATGCTTGGAAAAATTGAAGGCAAAAGAAGAGGGCAGCAGAGATTAAGACGGTCAAAGGAAATGCATTAATTTGAGCAAACTCTGGAAGGAGTGACGGACAGGGATGACTCAGTGACTAAACAACAATATGTACTTCATGGGTTGTGCGTATTTAATATTTAGATTACATGCTATATATTACAAATATTGATCAAACATTAATATGCAATCAATTCTAACTAAGCTCTTGTTTTGACAATTCTAGTCCACTAGAAATTGAGAATATAGTTTCACAACATAGTTATAACCACCTTAAAATGTGATAGATCTATTTATAACCTAGGAGTAACAAAAGAGCTCTTACAAGCGAGGAATAAAAAGTTTGCATAAATATAACATGTAAAGCTATTCAAAAGAAAATATTAAGAGCCTGGAAAACTTACAAATATAAAGGTATCATTTCAAAATTTATTTTCAAATGGATCAGAAAAAGTAAAAGATACCATAGACATGATGGCTTAAAGACAAATAGTTGAACAAAAGTATTCTGCTAAAAAAGTGAAGTTGCTCAGTCACGTGCAACGGTTTGCAATCCCATGGACTGTAGCTTACCAGGCTCCTCCGTCCACGCAATTTTCCAGGCACGAGTTCTGCTAGAAGTGAGGAAGTGAGGTCGCTCAGTCGTGTCCGACTCTTTGAGACCCGTGGACTGTAGCCCACCAAGCTCCTCCCTCCGTGGGATTCTCCAGGCAAGAGTACTGGAGTGGGTTGCCATTTCCTTCTCCAGGGGATCTTCCCGACCCAGGGATCAAACCCAGGTCTCCACACTGCAGGCAGATGCTTTAACCTCTGCGCCACCAATCCCATGGACTGTAGCTTACCAGGCTCCTCTGTCCTCAATTTACCAATGTACACTCTGTTCAAAGCAATATCCCCAATACTTAGAATAATGCTTAGAACAGCCCAACAGTATTCAAAGGCCAAAAACCAGCTATTAAGGACTGATTGAATGACTTCCAGCCATTAACTTGATAAAAGATAATAAAAAAGAATGTGTGTTAGAGGGGAAAAGTAAAGTGAAGAAAATGGAGTATGCAGGTAATTTCTAACTGGAATATATAAGGACTTTGTGGCCATCCACAGGTAAGATTCAGAAGGTGCAATATTGTCTATGACTCTTTAGCTGTGTGCAAAACTCTTGAGGGTCTTCATTTTTCTTGAGTAAGCATTTGTCAAGTTGTCAAAAGAGTGCAGAAATCTATAAAGCTTAAGAACAATGGATTCATTTTATCTTTTGAAAGCTGCTCTCATTTAAACTTTTTATGTGCCCCCTTTCCAGACATAGATAAAGTTTAGAAAACAAAAATCTGAAAACATATCTCAGGAAAAAAACTATCATAAGCTTATACTTTAAAAATTGAAAAAGATTTTTCTTTTAAATCCCAAGAAAAAAATATTTGAAACTCACCACTTATTGTTTTTATAAGCATGTGGGTTGACTATGTCTCTAATAAAGCTGTAATAGTGTCCACCGTCTGCTGTTCCTGTATGAACAGTCACTCCTATCAAGTCATACTCATAGCTCTCCGTGTCTTTTGAATGATCACTGACTTCCTTAAAACCTGAAATGATTTACATAAAATGGCAGTAATTTTGAAAATAGCACACAGCGACATCTTAGAATCACTTGATAGACTATACTTCATGCACAGAAATAGGCACAGATACTTCATATATTCAAACAGGCAGAAAACAACTCTATTTGCTGTCACTCACTATTTATAGCCTAAAACATTAAGGAACTTTTATACACATTACTGGAAAAACAACTACCTTGTTAGTGTATAACTAGGGACAATCTCAACATAACAAGTAAATGTAAATTTTTTTTTGGTTTGTTTAATCTGGCTATTCCTTTTGAAATAGATAAATCTGAATGAAACAGTGTTATTAGGAATAGGCAAACACAAGATCTGAAAGGTATTAACATATTTATGCCTGTTAGTCTATGTTAAGGAAAATGAAGCACTGTATTGGTAGCATGCTTCCAACTGTTTTATCAATTAATAAAAATCACTACGTATTAGAAGCTTTATGAACAAAGAACCAAAATGAAATATACTTCCAACCATAGAGATTTCAATTTGAAAGGTTATTATAATAGATACTAAGGAAAAAACTCCAGATGATGTATGATTTACAATCTTTATTTCCACCATCACACAGAAAGAAAAGGTGTAATTAAAAGCAAGTATGAAAGAGCAGATTTGATTCACCTGAGCGCACAATCTAATATGAAAAGTGAAGCAACAATTAGCTGAAGAGGAGGAAATGGCTGACAATGTCAGAGCAGTGGCTAAGGAGTTTCGGTATACTAGGATCTGATTCTGTGGCCTAGTAAACTCCTTTATCTTGGCATTTTTGTTATTTTCACGCATGGTGGCATCATGAAAAATACAGTGAAGCACAGTTACTATGCAGATTGCTATAATTTTACAAATGGTTTGAAAGCATTCTGGAAAGTAGGAAGTATATATACAATGTCAACTTATTTTCAAACTTACCTCTTTTTGATCACTTTCTGAAATTCCTAAACGTACTCAACTTTATTACAAAGTTCCCTCCCTTAACCCTGTATCCCTTCATAGTTACAATCACCATCCTCTCTTTTCAAAGAAAGATATGTTATTCTCTTGAAAGAGTAGTGCTCACTCATTGCTTATATCTCTCATTTCCAGTTTAGTGAAGAATAAAACATTCATTGGATGCTCATTAAGTGCCCGGCAATACAGTATAAAGATTAAAATATGGTTCTTTTTCCTAAATCTTATAATATGGTGGCTCTTCAAATCTCAAAAATTTCAATCTGTAGAACTTTCTATACAAACAAAACACCACCAGGCCTCTTATGTAAACTAGAACTTCTCTCTGCCAAAGAAGAACGGAAAAGTTAAGGGCTAAACCAGTTGTTTTCTTCTCTCCTATCGTCTATTCCCATTCTGCTTAAATGTCACCTTCTCTTGAAAGCAACCCTGTGATTCCCCTCAACCAGTCTGACAACACTTCATGTTAATAATCCCCTATTTAAAATATGCCATGCCCAACAGACTTAAGTTCTTCAAGACCAGGAACCATGTTTATCTCATTCACTGTGTCCCAAATGCCTGCGCCTGAAACACAGTCCTGCTGCTAAGTCGCTTCAGTCGTGTCCAACTCTGTGTGACCCCATAGACGCAGCCCACGAGGCTCCACCATCCTTCAGATTCTCCAGGCTAGAACACTGGAGTGGGTTGTCATTTCCTTCTCCAATGCATGAAAGTGAAAAGTGAAAGTGAAGTCGCTCAGTCGTGTCCGACTCTTAGCGACCCCATGGACTGCAGCCTACCAGGCTCCTCTGTCCATGAGATTTTCTAGGCAAGAGTACTGGGGTGGGGTGCCATTGCCTTCTCTAGCAACACAGTCTTGGTAGATACAAAATGTTTATTGGCCAACTGTCTGAATATACCATATTGTCTTTAGAAACATGTTTCTAAAATTCAATTTAATTTCCTTAAATGTATATTTAATTATAATGTTGTAATTAGGACTATCTTGTCATGGCAACTTACAGTAAACATAGGCAAGAGAAAGAAATTTTGCATTACCTTCTTTCCTGTCACTCTTTCCCATAAGGAAATCTTCTGTGTAGGGTGTCATATCCAAACGTAATGGGAAGGAAAAGTGTGTATTCACTTTTTCTTTCATCATTGTGACCATATTAAATGTATACCTCATAGTATTGAAACTCAGAATCCGAGGCAATTTCTTAAAACATGCTCTGAAAGACAAAAACAAAAGTTGTTAAAAATTATCTTTCAAAAGTATTCTAGCTATTATCAATTACATTTATACTACACTTATTTCCATATTCAATTCAGAGTAATAATAAATAGTACTCTGAATCACGCTCTTATTAAATCTATCAATCTATCTCCTTCTTACATGACTATCTATTCTGAAAGAACTTCCTCACATCTAGATGGGAAAAAAAAATGAAAAACTCCTCCCATGATGAGGATGGGAGAGCAAAGCACAGTCTTCTGAATTAGGTAAGATTATTTGGGAACCATTAGCATAAGAAACACAAGCTGGAATCAAGACTGCCAGGAGAAATATCAATAACCTCAGATATGCTGATGACACCACCCTTATGGCAGAAAGTGAGGAGGAGCTAAAAAGCCTCTTGATGAAAGTGAAGGAGGAGAGCGAAAAAGTTGGCTTAAAGCTCAACATTCAGAAAACGAAGATCATGGCATCCGGTCCCATCACTTCATGGGAAATAGATGGGAAACAGTGGAAACAGTGTCAGACTTTATTTTTTTGGGCTCCAAAATCACTGCAGATGGTGACTGCAGCCATGAAATTAAAAGACGCTTACTCCTTGGAAGAAAAGTTATGACCAACCTGGATAGTATATTCAAAAGCAGAGACATTACTTTGTCGACTAAGGTCCGCCTAGTCAAGGCTATGGTTTTTCCTGTGGTCATGTATGGATGTGAAAGTTGGACTGTGAAGAAAGCTGAGCGCNGAAACAGTGGAAACAGTGTCAGACTTTATTTTTTTGGGCTCCAAAATCACTGCAGATGGTGACTGCAGCCATGAAATTAAAAGACGCTTAGTTCTTGGAAGAAAAGTTATGACCAACCTAGATAGTATATTCAAAAGCAGAGATATTACTTTACCGACTAATGTCCATCTAGTCAAGGCTATGGTTTTTCCTGTGGTCATGTATGGATGTGAGAGTTGGACTGTGAAGAAGGCAGAGCGCCGAAGAATTGATGCTTTTGAACTGTGGTTTTGGAGAAGACTCTTCAGAGTCCCTTAGACTGCAAGGAGATCCAACCAGTCCATTTTGAAGGAGATCAGCCCTGGGGTTTCTTTGGAAGGAATGATGCTAAAGCTGAAACTCCAGTACTTTGGCCACCTCACGCGAAGAGTTGACTCATTGGAAAAGACTCTGATGCTGGGAGGGATTGGGGGCAGGAGGAGAAGGGGACGACAGAGGATGAGATGGCTGGATGGCATCACGGACTCGATGAACGTGAGTCTGAGTGAACTCCGGGAGTGGTGATGGACAGGGAGGCCTGGCATGCTGCGATTCATGGGGTCACAAAAAGTCGGACACGACTGAGCGACTGAACTGAACTGAACTTAACCAGGTAAAGAAATTGGCCATCGAATCAGATTGCCTGAGTTTGAAGCCTATTGTTGCTTGCCTGTTGATGACAGGCAAATGACATTGCCTGTTATTGAAGCCTGTTGTTCAGAGGCCAAGCTCCTCTGTCCTATGCTGTCTCCTGGAGTTGGCTCAATGCATGTCCACTGAGTCAATGATGCTATCTAACCATCTTATCCTCCATCAGTCCCTTCTTATTTTGCCTTCAGTCTTTCCCAGTATCAGGATCTTTTCCAATGAGTCGGCCTTTCACATAAGGCAACCTAAGTATTGAAGCTTCAGCAACAGTCTTAGTTGGCTCAATGCATGTCCACTGAGTCAATGATGCTATCTAACCATCTTATCCTCCATCAGTCCCTTCTTATTTTGCCTTCAGTCTTTCCCAGTATCAGGATCTTTTCCAATGAGTCGGCCTTTCACATAAGGCAACCTCAGTATTGAAGCTTCAGCAACAGTCTTTCCAATGAATATTCAGGGTTGATTTCCTTTAGGATTAACTGGTTTGATCTCCTTGCTGTCCAAGGGACTCTCAAGAGTCTTCTCCAATACCACAGTTCAAAGGCATCAATTCTTCAGCACTCAGCCTTCTTTATGGTTCAGCTTTCACATTCATACATGACTACTGGAAAAACCATAGTTTGACTATACAGACCTTTGTCTACAAAGTGATGTCCTTGCTTTTTAATATGTTGTCTAGGTTTGTCATAGCTTTCTTTTCAAGGAACATGTGTCTTAATTTAACGGCTGCAGTCACTGTCCACAGTGACTTTGGAGCCCAAGAAAATAAAATCTGTCACTTTTCCCACATCTGTTTGCCATTAAGTGATAGCCAGATGCCATGATCTTAGTTTTTTAATGTTGAGTTTTAAGCCAGCTTTTTCATTCTCCTCTTTCATCCTCATCAAGAGGCTCTTTAGTTACTCTTCACTTTCTGCCTTTAGAGTGGTATCATCTGCATATCTGAGTTTGAAGCCTAGTTGTTACTTAATTTATATTGGGCAAGATTTTTTGGCATCACCGACTCGATGGACGTGAGTTTGAGTGAACTCTGGGAGTTGGTGATGGACAGGGAGGCCTGGCATGCTGCAATTTATGGGGTCGCAAAGAGTCGAACATGACTGAGCAACTGAACTGAACTGAAGATTTTTTAACCTCCCTGGGCCTCAATCTTCTCATCTATAAAATGAGAATTACAATGATTTATGCCATTCAAATAACTTTATGCACATAAAACACTTAATGCTTATAACATTGTAAGCTCTCAATAAATACTAACCATCGTCACCTCCATCACCATTATCATCCTCACCATTATTATTTTAGCAATAACTGACCTTACAGTATATGGTCACGTTTACCATTGACAAAATATGCAAAGTAGAAGTGGAGATTAGAAACAAAGGCTGGTTTAGCTTCTGCCTCCAAATGGGGGCAGGGGGTGGGGAACACTAAAGGCTAAGAATTGGATTATAAAAAGGACATTAACTTAGATGATTTGCTACAGTCCCGGCCTATCTCACCTGAAAGTATTAATAGAGCTTTATACTTACAAAAATAAGTGACAGCTAGGTTTAAACTTTTTCATCTTCTTAGATGCTGGAACATATTATGGTAAGTTATATTATTTTTTTCAACTGTCAGTGTCTATTCTGAGCCTTTACAACCTACACAGAAGGAAAAGCATGAAAAAAAGACAAACAGTAATTTATGTAAGAATTTCATGGGTAAGAACTAAGTAAATGAATGTATAATTTATAATTTGCCATATTACATTGTGATGCATTTAAAAATGATTATTCTGATTGATGATTTTGAAAATTCCAGGTAGCATTAGACTTCATCCTTCTCTACAGTATTTCTTTAAGTACTATGTCTGAATCCACAAATATTTATCTTTCTTTGGTTAGCATCCAACTGGTAACCAATGAAATGATCTTACGTTATTCTAGGACAGGAGCCAGGAACTTGATCTGATTGCATAAAGCTACTCCATTCCTCTTTGTGTAAAATATATTCAGCTCCTGGTCCCTAGATATTTAGCTGAGAAAGCAGTTAAAATTGTTCCCTTTGGAATTCCTTGAGTGTCACTCAAATAAAAGAAAAATAAAATCAACTCTAGTATGTCTGACACAACTCAACAAGTGCGTGTGTCTCCATGGCTTCCACAGTACCACCTTAATCAGAATTACCCGTGACACTTGTTTAAAATCCAGATTCCTGGGCCATACCAAACACATAAAGAATCAGAATATTTTTTAAAAAGGGAGAAAAATGAGAACAATAATTTCTAGGTCAAGGAACTGGAATCTGCATTTTAGCAATGTGTAATTCTCATGCATATACTGAAGTTTTGTAGGTCGCTCATTATTGTCCAATTCTTTGCTTCCTATGAACTAAAGCCCAGTTGAAGCTGAAGCTCCAATACTTTGGCTACCTGTGGCTACCTGATGTGAAGAGCTGACTCACTGGAAAAGACCCTGATGCTGGGAAAGATTGAGGGCAGGAGGATAAGGGGGTGACAGAGAGTGAGATGGTTGGATGGTATCACCTACTCAATGGACATGAATTTGAGCAAACTCTAGGAGATAGTGAAGGACAGGGAAGCCTGGCTTGCTGCAGTCCATGGGGTCACAAAGAGTCAGACAAGATTGAGCAACTGAACAATAACGATAACAATAGTGACATTTAAGTATTTCTCTATTAACATACCTTTGAGCTTGTTCACTCTTTCTGATCAGTTTCCCCCAGTGCAGATTAACTGGGCAAATGTAAAAGAGCCTGGCACTGAGGGTATGATACATACTCAGAGCAAAGAGCTGGATGACCTCAGCATCAAGGGACAGTTTTCTTTTCTTTTCAAATGATCTCACAGGTGGCAAGTGGAACTTCCCCAACCAGGGATCGAACCTTTGCCACCTGGAGTGGAAACAGAGTCTTAATGACTAAATCATCAGGAAAGTCCAAGGCACGGATATTTTTGATCACCAGTGTTTTCTATTGAAAGACTTGCAGTGAAGAGGAGAAATGGTGGAAAAGTCTGTACATACCAAGGTGAAGTAAAACAGGTGTAAATTTAAAAGCCAAATAGCACTGTATTTCATGAAAAAGTCAAGTCCCTGGTCCCACCTGCCCCCACTCCTGTTTTGCTTGCCAGAGTCAACTCTTATAACTGTCTGTTTGCATTGTCCTCTGCACTTTCTTAAAAACAAAAGTTTGTATTACTATTTCTTTTTTTGTTATAAGGTTTTTTTGACGTGGACCTATCTTTTAAGTCTCTTTTGAATTTGCTACTATATTGCTTCTGTTTTATATTTTGGTTTATCGGCTATGAAGCACGTGGGATCTTAGTTCTCTGACCGGGGATTGAACCACCACCACCCTGCACTGGAAGGCGAAGTCTAAATCACTGAACTGTCAGGGAAGTCTCTATACTGCTATTTCAAGACCTCCTCATTTTAAATATTATACATCAATGACTTTACTGTGCCTGAATACAGCTCTTTTCTCATTCTCCCTCCAACCCTTGCCTCTCAATATAATTGTATCACTACTTTGGATTAAGTAAATATTCAGAATTTTCATCATTATGACCTCATAAATATCATTCAAAGATAAGTCACACCATATACTATGATCATGTTTCCATTTTGCTACTGCTTTACATTTTTCCTAGAGTTAACATTTGCCTCTTCATGTTCTTCATTCTGTTTCCTATGTAACTATCACTAATTCATCTCTAAATCCTGCCACATGTCTTTAAAACTCTTATCACCATGATCATATGCATTGTATAATTGCTCAGTTTTATGTTCCAGAGTGCTACTTTCTCCTTATCCATCCTGGATTGGCTGCTCTCTAAAGTAAGCCTTGAGCCTAGGATTCTTTTTTTATTTTTTTATTTTTTTTTGGTGTCATGGAAGGATTCCTTTCACTCCTATCCTGTGTTGGAACACATGGATGTTGCACAGCCAAGAACAACACTCAGTCACACCACTGGACTGTTCAAACAGTAACCACCATCCCCCCGACACACCACCATCCTGTGCATCTAACCCCTGCTGTTTGGTACATAGGACTTTAGGAACCAGATGGTACATTCATTCTCAACAGGGGCAATATTGCCTCAACAGCAGCAAAAATTGTTTGGAGGAAGAGGGAGGCTAAGCAAACTTACTCTTTAAAACACAAAACACACATCTAGTACATAGATATGTAGTTTATTTGTGGTATTTAAACTAAGGGGGCAAGTCTAAAAAGGCTCTTTAGGAGATCAATAAGAAGAAGAAAAAGATTGAGAAACACTGACCTAGGACAGCCTTGGTCACCGATGCCCCAGAATTTCAGGTACCCCGTGTAGCCACCACTCAACACTTCTCCACCCTTCAAGTCTCTCGTGGGTGAGTTTTCATGATGAGTCCTTGGTAACATGCAAAACTGTTGCTGCAAGAGAGTCTGGAAAATACTGTTTTAGCTTTCTTGGGTCTATAGCATAGGGAGGCTGTCCTCAATCAAGATGTGCGTGACATCTGCCAAAGTGAAACTGTGCAACTCAGTCTGGGACTTGAACTCACAGACTGTGACTCACACCCAGCCAAAACCCAGGGTGAAATTTGAACCAATGGTCTTTTAACTGAGATCATACATCTGGTCTCAGAACTTACTGAAGCTCAGGTACTTTATGTCTCATTGCAGAAAGAATTCAGTGAGAGAGAAAGTGATAGGTAAGAAGTGGACTTATTTAAACAGTAACATACTCCACGAAGGGGCTTGCATGACTCAGTGAAGATGAGTCATGCCATGCAGGGCCACACAAGGCCCATGGGTCATAGTGGAGAGTTCTGACAATCCATAGTCCACTGAGGGAGAGAATGGCAAATCAGTCCAGCATTTTTGCTGTGAAAACTCCATGAACACTGTGAAGTCAAAAAGATGTGACACAAGAATATGAGCCCCCAGGTCAGAAGGTGTCCGATATGCTACTGGGCAAGAGAAGAGGGCAATTACTAATAGTTCCAGAAAGAATGAATCGGTTGGGCCAAAGTGGAAACGGTGTTCAACTGTGGATGTATCTGGTGGTGGATGTAAAGTCTGATACTGTAAAGAACAATATTGTATAGGAACCTGAAATGTTAGGTCCATGAAATAAGGTAAATTGGATGTGGTCAACCAGGAGATAGCAAGAGTGAACATCAACATCCTAGGAATCAGTGAATTAAAATGGATGGGATGGACAAATTTAATTCAGATGACCACTATATCTAGGACTGTGGGCAAGAATCCCTTAGAACAAATGGAGTAGCCCCCTCATAGTCAACAAAAGAGTCTGCAATGCAGTACTTAGGTGCAATCTCAAAAATGACAAAATGATCTCAGTTCTTTTCCAAGGCAAAATATTCAAATAACAGTAATTCAAGTCTATGCCCCAACCACTAATGCTGAAGAAGCTGAAATTGAATGGTTGTATAAAGACCTACAAGACCTTGTAGAACTAACACACACACACACACGCATGCACAAAATATATATATATATATATATATCTCCTTTTCATCATAGGCTGAAATGCAAAAGTATCAAGAGATACTTGGAGTAACAGGGAAGTTTGGCCTTGGAATACAAAATGAAGCAGGGCAAAGATTAACAGAGTTTTGTCAAGAGAATACATTGGTCATAGCAAACACCCTTTTCCAACAATACAGCAAGTGACTCTAAACATAGTCATCACCAGATGGTCAGTACTGAAATCAGATTGATTATATTCTTTGCAGCCAAAGATGGAGAATCTGTATGCAGCTAGCAAAAACAAGACATGAAGCTGACTGTGACACAGATCATCAACTTCTTATCACAAAATTCAGGTTTAAACTGAAGAAAGTAGGGAAAACTACTAGACCATTCAGGTATGACCTAAATCAACTCCCTCAGGATTATACAGTGGAGGTGATGAATAGATTCAAGGAATTAGATCTGGTAGACAAAAATGCCTAAAGAACTATGCACAGAGGTTTGTAACACTGTACAAGAGGTGGTGACCAAAACCATCCCAAAGAAAATGAAATGCAAGAAGGCAAAGTGGTTGTCTGAGGATTCTTTACACATAGCTGAGGAGAGAAGAGAAGCTAAAAGCAATGGAGAAAGGGAAAGATATACGCAACTGAATGCAGAGTTCCAGGAAACTGCAAGGAGAAATAAGGCCTTCTTTAATGAAAAGTGCAACAACCAGAAGAAAACAACAGAATGGGAAAGAGTAGAGATCTCTTCAAGAAAACTGGAGATGCTGAGGGAACATTTCATGCAAGGATGGGTGCAATAAAGGCAGAAACAGTAAGGACCTAACAGAGGCAGAAGAGATTAAAAAGGTGGCAAGAATACAC
Organism: Oreotragus oreotragus; assembly: GCA_006410675.1. Lineage (NCBI taxonomy): Eukaryota > Metazoa > Chordata > Mammalia > Artiodactyla > Bovidae > Oreotragus > Oreotragus oreotragus. Next base: position 514,151 of record SJYX01016442.1, on the reverse strand, counting down.
AGAAGAACTATACAAAAAAGGTCTTAATGACCCTGATAACCACAATGGTGTGGTCACTCACCCAGAACCAGGCATCCAGGAGTCTGAAGTCAAGTGTACCTTAGGAAGCAAAACTACAAAGAAAGCTACTGGAGGTGTTGGAATTCCAGCTGAGCTGTTTAAAATCCTGAAAGATGATGCTGTGAAAGTGCTAAACTCAATATGTCAGCGAATTTGGAAAACTCAGCAGTGGCCATAGGACTGGAAAAGATCGATTTTCATTCCAATCACAAATAAGAGCAGTGCCAAAGAATGTACAAACTACTGTAAAATTACACTTATTTCACATGCTAGTTAGGTTATGCTCAAAATCCTTCAAGCTAGGCTTCAGCAGTACGTGAGCCAAGAACTTCCAGATATAAAAGCTGGATTTAGAAAAGGCAGAGAAACCAGAGATCATATTACCAACATCTGCTGAATCAGAGAGAAAGCCAAGGGAATTCCAGAAAAACATGTACTTCTGCTTTATTGACTACACTAAAGCCTTTGTTTTGTGGATCACAACAAACTGTAGAAAATTCTTAAAGAAGTGGGAGTACCAGACCACCTTTCCTGCCTCCTGCAAAACCTGTATGAAGGTCAAGAAGTAACAGTTAGAACTTTACATGGAACAATAGACTGGATCAAAACTGGGGAAAGAATATGACAAGGTTGTATATTGTCACCCTATTTAACTTCTGTGCAGAGTACATCATGTGAAATGAGCTGGATGAAGCACAAGCTGAAATCAAGATTGCCAGGAGAAATATCAACAACCTCAGATATGCAGATGATACCATTCTAATGATGGAAAGTGAAGAGGAACTAAAGAACCTCTTGATGAGGGTGAAAGAGGAGAGTGAAAAAGCTGGCTTAAAACTCAACATTCAAAAAATGAAGATCATGGCATCTGGTCCCATCACTTCATGGCAAATAGATGGGGAAACAGTAGCAGCAGTGACAGACTTAATTTTCTTGGGCTCCAAAATCGTTGCAGTGACTGCAGCCATGAAACTAAGATGCTTGCTCCTTGGAAGGAAAACTATAACAAACCTAGATAGCATATTAAAAGGCAAAGACATCACTTTGCAGGCAAAGGTCCATATAGTCAAAACTAGGGTTTCTCCAGCAGTCATGTATGGATGTGAGAGTTGGACCATAAAGAAGGCTGAGTGCTGAAAAACTGATGCCTTTCAATTGTGGTGCTAGAGAAGACGCTTGAGAGTTCCTTGTACAGCAAGATCAAGCCAGTCAATCCTGAAGGAAATCAACCCAGCATACTTAATGCAGGTCTTTTTTATTCATTCCGGGGTACTTTGTGGATCCTTTCATTCCAGAAACACATGATCCTCAATTCAGAGAAATTTTCTTTTTTCCCTTGATATTTTTCTCCTCTTCATTATCTCTGCTGTCTTTATGAGATTCTTATTTGTAAAATACTGAACTTCTGGAGTGATCTTCAGATTTAATTTTCCCCTATTTCTAGCTCTTCATCTTTTCTTCTATTAATATAATACTGTCTCAGTTTTATCTTCTATTTCCTAATTGATTTTTTTCCTTCAAATATTTTGCGTTAAATCATTCACAAAAATTATGTACATTTCCCCCACTGAAAATTCTTGTAATGAAGAACTGTAACAAAATGAGATAATAGTGACATACATTTCATACATTAAAATAATTTCCTGTTAAAAGAAGGGGAATTTTAGGAATTCTGCCATCCAGTGGTTAGGACTCTGTGCTTTTACTACTGAGGGCCTGGGTCCCATGCCAAGGGCCTGGGTTCGATTCCTGATTGGGAACTAAGATCCCACAAGCCACACAGCACAGCAGAAAAAGAGAGGAAGAAAGGGAATTTGAGCAATAAAAGAAAACAGGCACTCAGAACAAACCCAGATATATGTGCAAAGACATACCCATCAACTAGCTGACTGCGTTATATTTTTTGCATAACTATTAGATCCACCACTTATGAAATATAAGTGAGAACATTAAGAAATGTGAGACTTACCTCATGCTTCTATTTCACAAAACCAGCACTAGACTCATTTTTTTAAAATTTTAATTGGAGGCTAATTACTTTACAATATTGTGGTGGTTTTTGCAATACATTCACATGAATCAGCCATGGGTGCACATGTGTTTCCTATCCTGATCCTCCCTCCTACCTCCCTCCCCATCCCATCCCTCAGGGTCATCCCAGTGCACCAGTCCTGAGCACCCTGTCTCATGCATCGAACCTGGACTGGAGATCTATTTCATATATGATAATATGCATGTTTCAATGCTATTCTCTCAAATCATCCCACCCTTGCCTTCTCCCACAGAGTCCAAAAGTCTGATCTTTACATCTGTGTCTCTTTTGCTGTCTTGTATATAGGGTCATCGTTAAATGTTAACTGTTTCCAAAGTAAAAAAGCAGATTTAATTTTTAGAGCCTGCTGGGCAGGTTTTACTGAAATAGTGGATTTCAGTATACTTACAAGGAGAATCTGACTCAGCTTATGGTAAAATAGCATGGTAATCAAAAGAACATCAAATACATATCACTAATATTTATTAAAGTATTGATTTTAACCATGTTCTGTTTGAACTGCATGCTCATTAAATCAGCCAAGTTTATACATCATAAGACATAACACTATAAGAAAGAATTATGAATTCACCCAATGATAATTTCTAAATACTGACCCCAAATTCACATTTGTATACTTGCTAAGAATTACAGTTTATGTAGAAAAGAAAAACAAACAAACATGCATCTTTATAATTTAAAATATCTCATGCTACACATAAGCAATATTCAGATTTGGTTCTGGACCATGTTAACTACTTCCAAAGTCATATTTATATCATCAAGCCTTTCTTATAAAGATAATTATTACATGTATGAATTTTTTAAACTTACAATAATATTTCTGATGCCCAAATTCCCCCCATTAGATATGAAAGTATAAATCTATCCGATTAAAGATATTTGTCAAGATTTGGGATCTAAACACTTTGCCAGGCAAACAATTTAGTGAAAAAAATTTGACCTTCAACTAAAATGAAGTCTCATAATAAGCCACTGAACTTCCCAGTTGAGATATATCTTGAGTTTCTACAGAAGATACACACTTCATTTAAAAGGAAAATGGTGGGTTATAAACTCACCAAGGTATTGAAAATCCATTAGTTTCAGAAAAACTAATAGATGCTGAAGATGTGGGCAGTGGGTTATAACATGGATATAAACTTCACACAATATTACTTCTCCTTGATGGTATCTCTGTAGAAGGTAAAATGCATCTTTGACCCTGGGCAGTGGTCTCATTTAATGGCTTGTGTGATACATTTGATTCTCTATATACAAATCAAGCATTTACTCCCTAAGATATCATATTCACAAAGTCAAAAATTATACTTTTATTTACGGAAGTAACAATGACAGGGTGATGCCATCTAACCATCTCATCCTCTGTCATCTTTTCTCCTCTTGCTTTCAATATTTCCCAGCATCAGGTTCTTTTCCAGTGAGTCAGCTCTTTGCAATCAAGTGGCCAAAGTGTTGAAGGTTCAGCTTCAGCATCAGTCCTTTCAATGAATATTCAGGATTTACTGAATATTTAGGATTTACTGGTTTGATCTCCTTGCTCTCCAGCAGGCTCTCAAGAGTTTGCTGCTAACAAGATTGAAATTCTGAACAATATTATCATTCGTGGCCATTTTGATGTCTGTAAGAGCTTATGGCATAAGATAAAATTCTCTTCAATCTTTAAAAAGTAGCAATGCAAACAACAACATCAATCATGGAATGTTCTCCAGTATCCCCAACGTAAGTTAAATTAACCAATATAAAGCACAAACACAGTGATGTGGTAGAGGAAAACTAGGTCTCAGGGGTGACACATATTATGCAAAAGAAGACTATTCCTTCTGCTGCTGCTGCTGCTGCTGCTGCGAAGTTGCTTCAGTCGTGTCCGACTCTGTGCGACCCCATAGACAGCAGCCCACCAGGCTCCCCTGTCCCTGGGACTCTCCAGGCAAGAACAATGGAGTGGGTTGCCATTTCCTTCTCCAATGCGTGAAAGTGAAGTCACTCAGTCGTGTCTGACTCAGCGACCCCATGGACTGCAGCCTACCAGGCTCCTCCGTCCATGGGATTTTCTAGGCAAGAGTACTGGAGTGGGTTGCCATTGCCTTCTCAGGTCAGAGCTATTTTAACTGACTACACACTTTCCCATCTGGAGAATTAAGTAAATCTGATCCAATCTGAATGGATAAGCAAAATTAGCATTAGTGATCCCAGTATAAAAATTTTAGAAACTCCACTTACGTCTTTAAAACATCCACAGTTGACAAGATCAAGGTGAATCCAGCTCACTGATAGAGTTTTTTGAGAACAGGTAAAAATTCATAAGTGCATCAAATTAACATTTCCTTAAGTTTTAATTGTGCGTGTGTGTGTTCAGTTACTAAGTCGTGTCCAACACTTTGCTACCCCATGGACTGTAGCCTGCCAGGCTCCTCCGTCCATGGGATATTGCAGAATTTTGCATTTTACCCAGAAAATATTTGTGTTTACTGAAGCTGCTACTGCTAAGTCACTTCAGTCATGTTCAGCTCTGTGCAACCCCATAGACACCAGCCTACCAGGCTCCCCCGTCCCTGGGATTCTCTAGGCAAGAATACTGGAGTGGGTTGCCATTTCCTTCTCCAATCCATGAAAGTGAAAAGTGAAAGCGAAGTTGCTCAGTCGTGTCCGACTCTGAAGAGATAATAGAAATATGCCTAACAGTATTTCCGTGAACTGCAAACCTCCTTAACTACACGTTGAATCTCAGTGCACTCAGCACCCTTAGTTCTCATACACATTATAGGAGCTTTGATGATTGGAAAGCAGGATGCTTAGTTAATAACTTTTTATTAGCTAAAATTTTGTTTATAGGTACAAACGAAACTTAGAGTATATTTTCTTATTTTATCAATGGATCAAATTTTTTTGAAAAGGGATGAGACTTTTAAAAATTCTAATATTGGGAATTCCCTGGTGGTCCAGTGGTGAGGACTTGGCGCTTTCACAGCCCTGGGCCCGGCTGGGTTCAGTCCCTGGTTGGGGATCTAGGATCCCACAAGCCATGTGACATGGTCCAAAAGATTAAAAAAATAAAATAATAATAAAATCCTAATATGATGGTAGATATTAGATGGATATGAAATAGACAAAGGTCAAATTAAAAGAGAGCACATTTCAACCAATGAAATAGAGGGACTCCTTTTATGTCCATTATTTTAAACTTTCAGTAACAAAATAGTATTCAAATGAGCTTCAACCTGAAAACTGAGCAACTGTTAGCCCTGGGAGGAGGGGAGAAAGACTAAAACTCTTCCTTTGGGTTTTTGCTCAAAATCATCAGTAAATAATAAAGTCAGAAAGGAAGAATTAGTAAGTGAACATCAAACTGCCAAGGACCTCTGCCATGTTTAATCCCCACAGCCACGTATCTCACACTCATGTTTCATTAGCCACAGGGGAGTGTGGGAAGAGTGTGGATAAATCACTGTGAAACCAATTCAACTGCTGAAAAAAGACAACTCAAGTGCATGGGGTGAGGAGAGTCAGCTTTCCCAGTTCGCATTTATCCCAGTATTCGTGGTAAAGAAAAAACGTTGCCAAAATGAGACAAACAGAAGTATCTGTGTGTGGTTCAACAGATTTGCTCAAAATGTCACTTCTAAGATTTTTGGACTGCCAAAGTTGTTGAACTGTTTTTCATAGCTCCAGCCTGATATGCTATTAAGCATCTTTTTCTTCACACTTTTCTCTTTATACCTGCTATGTGTTAGTTGCTCAAAATCTGACTCTGAGACCCTGTGGACTGTAGCACACCAGGCTCCCCCATCCATGGAATTCTCCAGGTAAGAATACTGGAGTGGGTTGCCATTCCCTTTTCCATAAGCATTTTTTAATAGAGAAGCTCATATTCTAATTTCACCCCCCCTTTTTTATAAGATATTTCTAGAATATAAAATTGCTTCCATGTAGCCAGATATTTAACCACAAGAACAGGAGACGCCTCCTATAGCCCTCTAATTGAACAAATAGAGAAACTGAAGCACAGAGTCATGTATTCATTTGTCCAAGTTCACAGAGCAGCTGAGTGGCAGAGCAAGGACTTCACGCCACGTCTTCCCACCTAGGGCTCTTTCCAGACTCTGCAGAGCCTCCTCTGTGCCAGCATTAGATGGGGGCCATGCGAAAGTCACAAAGACCATATCAGGAACAGAACATGCAATTGAGAAGATGGAGGGTCAGCCTTCCACACCCAAAACAACCAAATAACAACTCTGCATGTGATAAATAAAAAATCAAAAACAAAAGAGTAAAGTGCTATACACATTCAGAGAAGGGAAGCAGTATTGGTTGGAGGACTGAAAAATAGTTTCATGAACTATACCTTAGAACATTACAACTTTTTCTAACTGGTTATCTGAAAATGGTTTATCCTTAAAATAGTCACAAAAATAAAAATAGTTCAAGAAACCCTTGTATACCCTTCATCCAGATTCAGAGCCACATACTGTTAACATTTACCCCATTTGCTTTATCATTTCCTCTATTTATTTATTCCTTCATACATTCATTTATTCCTCACTCATTGAGAATCTAGAAAAGTTCTGAGGGAGATACACGGGAATGATTTTTTTAGGGGTTCCATCCCTGGGTCAGGAAAATTCCCTGGACTAGGAAATGGCAATCCACTTCAGTATTCCTGCCTAGGAAATTTCATGGACGGAGGAGCCAGGCAGGCTACAGTTCATGGGGTTGCAAAGAGGCGGACAGGACCTAGCCACTGAGCACACAGACACATTCATAAATAAAGTTTTGAAAATTGAAGGACGGGGCAGATGGTGGGAGCTGTAGATGGGGATTTGATTATTCTTTTTTTTTATTCCTTTAAATATTGTTTCCCATTCTCATTAATGACAGAACAACCAGCAACAATAAAGACAGATTAGCCTGTCAACATAAAGAAACAAAATATTGATTAAAACAGCAAAGCACAAAAACATTTTTCCTAAAATTCATTTCTTTATTTCAGTTCAGTTTGGTTCAGTTCAGTTGCTTAGTCATGTCCAACTCTTTGAGACCCCATGGACTGCAGCATGCCAGGCCTCCCTGTCCATCACCAACTCCCAGAGTCCACCCAAACCCATGTCCATTGAGTCGGTGATGCCCTCCAACCATCTCATCTTCTGTCATCCCCTCCTCCTCCTGCCGTCAATCTTTCCCAGCATCAGGGTCTTTTCCAGTGAGTCAGCTCTTTGCATGAGGTGGCCAAAGTACCGGAGTTTCAGCTTTAGCATCATTCCTTCCAAAGAAATCCCAGGGTTGATCTCCTTCAGAATGGACTGGTTGGATCTCCTTGCAAGGGAGAGTCCAAGGGACTCTCAAGAGTCTTCTCTAACACCACAGTTCAAAATCATCAATTCTTCGGTGCTCAGCTTTCTTCACAGTCCAACTCTCACGTCCATACATGACCACTGGAAAAACCATAGCCNTTTAGTTCCTCTTCACTTTCTGCCATAAAGGTGGTGTCATCTGCATATCTGAGGTTATTGATATTTCTCCTGGTAATCTTGATTCCAGCTTGCACTTCCTCCAGCCTAGGGTTTCTCATGATGTACTCTGCATATAAATTAAATAAGCAGGGTGACAATATACAGCCTCAACGTACTCCTTTTCCTATTTGGAACCAGTCTGTTGTTCCATGTCCAATTTTAACTGTCACTTCCTGACCTGCATACAGTTTTCTCAAGAGGCAGGTCAGGTGGTCTGGTATTCCTATCTCTTTCAGAATTTTCCACAGTTTATTGTGATCCACACAGTCAAAGGCTTTGACATAGTCAATAAAGCAGAAGTAGATGTTTTTCTGGAACTCTCTTGCTTTTCCTATGATCCAGCAGATGTTGGCAATTTGATCTCTGGTTCCTCTGCCTTTTCTAAAACCAGCTTGAATATCTAGAAGTTCATGGTTCACATATTGCTGAAGCCTGGCTTGGAGAATTTTAAGCATTACTTTACTAGCATGTGAGATGAATGCAATTGTGTGGTAGTTTGAGCATTCTTTGGCATTGCCTTCCTTTGAGATTGGAATGAAAACGGACCTTTTCCAGTCCTGTGGCCACTGCTGAGTTGTCCAAATTTGCTGGCATATTGAGTGCAGCACTTTCACAGCATCATCTTTCAGGATTTGAAATAGTTCAACTGGAATTCCATCACCTCCACTAGCTTTGTTCGTAGTGATGCTTCCTAAGGCCCACTTGACTTCACATTCCAGGATGTCTGGCTCTAGGTAAGTGATCACACCATTGTGATTATCTGTGTCACGAAGCTCTTTTTTGTACAGTTCTTCTGTGTGTTCTTGGCAATCCGCTCCCGTACTATTACCTGGAAAATTCCATGGACAGAGGAGCCTGGTAAGCTACAGTCTATGGGGTCAGACAGGACTGAGTGATTTTACTTTCACTTTCACTTTCTGTGTGTTCTTGCCGCCTCTTCTTAATATCTTCTGCTTCTGTTAGGTCCCTACCATTTCTGTCCTTTATTGAGCCTATCTCTACATGAAATGTTTCCTTGGTATCTCTAATTTTCTTGAAGAGATCTCTAGTCTTTCCCATCCTGTTGTTTCCCTCTATTTCTTTACATTGCTTACCGAGGAAGGCTTTTTTATCTCTCCTTGCTATTCTTTGGAACTCTGCATTCAAATGGGTATATTTCTCCTTTCCTCCTTTGCTTTTTGCTTCCCTTCTTTTCACAGCTATTTGTAAGGCCTCAAATCCTGTGCTATAGACCTGGGACAGGAATCTGAAATATAGATAGCTTCTTCCGTTTAGAGGGCTTCCCTGATAGCTCAGTTGATAAAGAATACGCCTGCAATTCAGGAGACCCCAGTTCGATTCCTAGGTCGGGAAGATCTGCTGGAGAAGGAACAGGGTACCCACTCCAGTATTTTTGGGCTTCGCTAATGGCTCTGCTGGTAAACAATCCGCTCGCAATGCGAGAGACCTGGGTTCGATCCCTGGGTTGGAAAGATCCCTGGAGAAGGGAAAGGCTACCCACTCCAGTATTCTGATCTAGATAATTCCATGAACTATACATTCCACGGGGTTGCAAAGAGTTGGACACGACTGAGTGACTTTCTCTTTCACTTTCACTTCCTGTCCTTTAGGAGCTCACAGTGGGAGAGACAGACAGGCTAACAGATCCTTATAATATGAAGCACAGTACACAGACATGCCTGAGGTACCACCTGTTTAGCAGCATTGGGATGCTATTCAGCAAAGATACAGGGAGATAACTTTGAATAGAAACATTATAGACTCAGTGATCCTTTAAATCCTATAAAAAATTTTCTGGTAACAGAATATATGTGTAGAGTCTATTATACATATTCTGTTTACCTTGGTTTTATTTTTATTTTTAACCTTTTCATTTTGGAGATTCTCATACATACACAGAAGTAGAGAGAATAGTATAAGGAATACCCATCATTCAACTTCAGTAATTTTCAACATGAACCAAATCTTTCATTTATGCATTCTACTCCCCTGTCCCCACATAGATAACTTTAAAGCAAATCCCAGACATTATTTAATTCATAAATACTTCAATTTGTAGCTCTAAAACATGTAAACCTAAAAATATTAAGAATAGAACCTTAATATTATCTAATATCAGCCAGTGTTCAGATTTCCTTGGCTGTCCTATAAAAGTCTTTTGGCCATTTTTTTTTGTTTGAATCAAAAGATAGTCAGGTTCCTGTGCTACATTCGATTAGTATCTCTTAGATCTCTTTCTCTCCCCACCACCCACTTTTTAAAATTTTATTACCCCGGGTCTTAGTTGTGGCATACAGACTCTTCACTGGGATCCAGTTCCCTGACCAGGGGTCAAACCCAGGCCCCTTGCATTGGGAGCATGGAGTTTCAGCCACCATACCACCAGGGAAGTCCCTCTTAGATTTCTTACTGGGTAAAGATGCTCCTCTCTTTTCTGATTTCTTTGTTATTACCATTCTTTTGTTGTTGTTGCTGAAGAAACCAGATCATCCATTCAGTATCTGAATTTGGCCAACTGTGTCCCTGTGGTATGATTTAACATATTCCTTATCCTCAGGCATTCCTTTCAGCTATTTGTTTGATCTAGAGCCTTAATCAGATTCAGGTTTGATTCTCTGGGAAAGAATCTTTCGTAGGTGGCAATATGTAATTCCAAGTGCATTGCACAAGGAGATATAATATGTGGATGTTTATTTTTTGGTGATGGTAAAGTGGGTTCAGGTGTTAACAGCCTGATCCTTCCTTTACAATGTTCCCTCATCAGCCTTTGAATTAACGGTTTTTGTTTTTTTTTAATTTGTTTATTTTTTTGGCCATGCTCCAAGGCTGTGGGATCTTAGTCCCCCAACCAGGGCTCGAACCTAGGACCTGGCAGTGAAAGCTCTGAGTCCTAACCACCAGACCACCAAGGAACTCCCAGGATTAATGGTTTTAATAGCTATGATTTATTTTCACTTCTCTGCTTTGATAAATTGGTGACATTGTATCTTTCATATTCCCTAACTGGAAGCTAAATTTTGTCCAGAAATATTTACCTATATGTGAAATTCTGAGAGAGATGGGAATACCAGACCACCTGACCTGCCTCTTGAGAAATCTGTATGCAGATCAGGAAGCAACAGTTAGAACTGCACATGGAACAACAGACTGGTTCCAGATAGGAAAAGGAGTGCGTCAAGGCTGTATATGGTCACCCTGCTTATTTAACTTCTATGCAGAGTACATCATGAGAAACGCTGGACTGGAAGAAACACAAGCTGGAATCAGGATTGCCGGGAGAAATATCAATAACTTCAGATATGCAGATGACACCACCCTTCTGGCAGAAAGTGAAGAGGAGCTAAAAAGCCTCTTGATGAAAGTGAAAGAGGAGAGTGAAAAAGTTGGCTTAAAGCTCAATATTCAGAAAAAGAAGATCATGGCATCTGGTCTCGTCATTTCATGGGAAATAGATGGGGAAACACTGGAAACAGTGTCAGACTTTATTTTGGGGGGCTCCAAAATCACTGCAGATGGTGACTGCAGCCATGAAATTAAAAGATGCTTACTCCTTGGAAGAAAAGTTATGACCAGCCTAGACAATATATGCAAAAGCAGAGACATTACTTTGTCGACTAAGGTCCATCTAGTCAAGGCTATGGTTTTTCCAGTGGTCATGTATGGATGTGAGAGTTGGACTGTGAAGAAAGCTGAGTGCAGAAGAATTGATGATTTTGAACTGTGGTGTTGGAGAAGACTCTTGAGAGTCCCTTGGACTCTCCCTTGCAAGGAGACCCAACCAGTCCATTCTGAAGGAGATCAACCCTGGGATTTCTTTGGAAGGAATGATGCTAAAGCTGAAACTCCGGTACTTTGGCCACCTCATGTGAAGAGTTGACTCATTGGAAAAGACTCTGATGCTGGGAGGGATTGGGGGCAGGAGGAGAAGGGGACGATAGAGGATGAGATGGCTGGATGGCATCACTGACTCGATAAACGTGAGTCTCAGTGAACGCTGGGAGTTGGTGATGGACAGGGAGGCCTGGCATGCTGCGATTCATGGGGTTGCAAAGAATTGGACACGACTGAGCGATTGAACTGAACTGACAAAGTATAGTAGCAAGAGTGGAGAACCTTTTTCTCGATTTATTTAGTATCCAGCTGACTAATCTGCAGTGGGGCTTCCCTGGTGGTTCAGACGGTAAAGAATCTACCTGGAATGCGAAAGACCTGGATTGGATCCCTGGGTCAGGATGATCACATGGAGAACGGGATGGCAACACACTCCAGTATTCTTGCCTGGAGAATCCTATGGACAGAGGAGCCTGGCAGGATACAGTCCATGGGATGGCAAAGAGTCAGACACGACTGAGTGACTGACACTTTCACTTTAAATCTCCAATAAGTAAGTCACTCTTGGGTCTCACTTTCCTCATCAGTGAAATGAGGAAATTGCTACATGCTCTCTCACTTATCTCACTTATCTCTGAAATTGTGTGGCTATAATTTCCCCAGATTGTCATGGGAATGATACTGGCTCCAGAAACAACAATGGTCTTTGCCTGTATATACACAAGCTTCCCCTGCCTCCGCAGCTAAATAGCTTTTATGGGTAAGAACCCTGGAGTGAAAAGTTTTGTTGTTCCTATTGACCCATGAAGAAAATTTTGGTACTAAGCTGCTGAGGCTGCAGTAATTGTCCTGCAGGTTCTGAGAAGTAAAACCAGTACTACCACTCTTCAGCTCGCAGGTAGAACAGATCTTTCAGTTAATCAAGCTTTTGGGGTTTTGTTTGTTGTTGTTGTTGTTTAATGATATTTGACATTTAAGCCATTTAGGTATCTTAGCGATTTTAAAAGAAAACAGTCTTGAGGGTACTCAGTGAGGGAGAAAGTTATTTCCTAATTCTGATTTTTGCAGAACAGCAATTATGGCGTTATTACCATCTTTAGGTGCCTAAACTTTTCTTTCTTTTTTTTTAAATTTACCTTTTAATTGGAGGAAAATTGCCTTCCAATGTTGTGTTGGTTTCAACAGTGCAAATCAGCCATAATTATACATATATCACTTTCCTCTTGAGCCTGCCTCCCTTCCCATCTCCTCACTCCTCGAAGTCATCACAGAGCACCAGGCTGGGCTCCTTGTGTTATCTAACAACTTCTCACCAGCTATCTGTTTTACACATGGTAGTATATATAAGTCAGTGCTGCTTTCTCCATTTGTCCCTCTCTCTCTTTCCCTTGCAGTGACCCCAAGTTCATTCTCTACATCTGCGTCTCCATTCCTACCCTGCAAATAGATTCATTAAAGCCATTTTTCTAGATTCCATATATACATATGTATGTGTTTCACATATATATGAATTTTTCTAGATTCCATATATATATTTCATATATATGTGTTAATATATAATATTTGTTTTTCTCTTCCTGACTTACTTCACTCTGTATAACAGGCTCTAGGTTCATCCACCTCACTAGAGCTAACTCAAATTTGTTCTCTTTTACAGCTGAGCAATATTCCACTGTATAGATGTATCATATCTTCTTTATCCATTCATCTATAGATGGACATCTAGGTTACTTCCATGTCCTGGCTATTGTAAATAGTGCTGCAATGGACATTGGGGTGCATGTGTCCTTTAGATTTGTAAAAGTATAAATAAAGGATTTTACTTGTCTTATATGCATATGATTTGCAATGTACATATATTTACAGGCTTCCCTGGTGACTGAGATGGTAAACATATTGCCTGCCGTGCGGGAGACCCGGGTTCAATCCCGGGAGAAGGGAATGGCAACCCGGCCCAGTACTCTTGCCTGGAGAAGTCTATGGACAGAGGAGCTTGGGGAGCCACAGTCCACGGGGTCGCAAACAGCTGGACATGACTAACACACATACACACATATATTTACAATATATGTGAGATAACAGTACACTCAGGTGAGTAATTGAATATGCGCACGGAAAAGAGAAAAAATAAATCATGGTTTTCAGTTAAAAGGAAAAGCAAGTAAATGTTGAAAAAGCCACAGGAAAAGAGGCCAGATTTCTCTGAAGGAAGGCCCGTATTTTTTAAGTGACCACAAAAATACTCATCTCTGTTGCATACGATTCATCTGTGATAAACCAGATGAACAGCCTACCCATGTTTTATGGACCAGAATGCCCTCCAGTGTGGAAAAAAGTATCCCAGTGAGAGCCAGCAGCAAAATACTCTGTTTCATTTTGCATTCTAAATTCCCTGAAAAGATGTTAAGTTTAAAACTCTGAGGTGGAGACTTTTCTTTTTACTATCTAGAAGGCAGAAGACATTTCATATTATTTCATATTAATTCTGATCAACATAACCAAAATGAGAAGGTTAAAGTAGAAGTATGAGGTGCAGGGGAGGAAAGATCTGGATTCGTTTGTGAATTTTGTCAGAGCTAAATATTTTTTGGAGAATGCTTTTTGCTATATTACATAAGTTATCCTTTTGAAATGTTTATAATTAACATATAATAAAGAAAGTAAAGCAGCACCGAGTTGAAATTTGTTGTTGTTCAGTTGCTAAGTCACGTCCGACTCTCCATGACCCCATGGACTGCAGCATACCAGGCTTCCCTGTCCTTCACTATCTCCTGGAGTTTGCTCAAAATTCATATCCATTGAGTCGGCGATGCCATCCAACCATCTCACCCTCTGTCGCCCTCTTCTCCTCCTGCCCTCAATCTTTCCCAGTATCAGGGTCTTTTCCAATGAGCTGGCTCTTCGCATCAGGTGGCCAAAGTATTGCAGAAATTTATCTTCCCTTTAATCTAGCAAAATATGCCTTCAGCCAACACACACATTTTTTCCTCTGCTGTTTGCTCAGAAGGAAGAATATTTGCTGAAAACATCCTTGATGAAGGCTCTCAGTGCGAAAAGGCTTTCGGTTGATGCTTTGAAGAGAGATGAGAGATATAGAACTTTTAAAACTGGGCTGCAAAATCCTTGTTTCCATTTTGAATGACAGAAGCTCTGGGGCAATCCCTAAAATGAGAAATGATGGAATGACACTTGACAAACTTCTGCTGGGGAGCTGTGACCCACGGTGACATTGTGATGTGGAGGGGACCTGCCGGCTGTTTGAAGCACCTTGGATGAAAAGATTCAGGACCAGCTCTAAAACACTGACTGGACTCTTGGTGTTGAATCCAAAGTTTGAGAATAATATCTCTAAGTGAAATAGAAGTCACTCAGTTATGTCTGACTCTTTCCGGACCCATGGACTATACATATGTCCATGAAATTCTCTAGGCAAGAATACTGGAGTGGATAGCCTTTCCCTTCTCCTGAGGATCTTTCCAATCCAGGGATCGAACTGAGGTCTCCCACATTGCAGGCAGATTCTTTACCAGCTGAGCCACAAGGGAAGCCCAACAATATTGGAGTGGGCAGCCTATCCCTTCTCCAGCGAATCTCCCATGCCCAGGAATTGAATCGGGGTCTCCTGCATTGATGATGCTGTGAAAGTGCTGCACTCAATATGTCAGCAAATTTGGACAACTCAGCAGTGGCCACAGGACTGGAAAAGGTCCGTTTTCATTCTGATCCCAAAGAAAGGCAATGCCAAAGAATGCTCGAACTACCACACAATTGCACTCATCTCACATGCTAGTAACATAAAGCTCAAAATTCTCTAAGCCAGGCTTCAGCAATACATGAACCATGAACTTCCAGATGTTCATGGAAGATGTTCTACCTTTTAGAAAAGGTAGAGGAACCAGGGATCAAATTGCCAACATCCGATGGATCATGGAAAAAGCAAGAGAGTTCCAGAAAAACATCTATTTCTGCTTTATTGACTATGCCAAAGCCTTTGACTGTGTAGATCACAATAAACTGTGGAAAATTCTGAAAGAGACAGGAATACCAGAGCACCTGATCTGCCTCTTGAGAAACCTCTATGCAGGTCAGGAAGCAACAGTTAGAACTGGACATGGAACAACAGACTGGTTCCAAACAGGAAAAGAAGTACGTCGAGGCTGTATATTGTCATCCTGCTTATTTAACTTATGTGCAGAGTACATCATGAGAAAGCCTGGGCTGGAAGAAGCACAAGCTGGAATCAAGATTGCCAGGAGAAATATCAATAACCTCAGATACGCAGATGACACCACCCTTATGGCAGAAAGTGAAGAAGAACTAAAGAGCCTCTTGATGAAAGTGAAAGAGGAGAGTGAAAAAGTTGGCTTAAAGCTCAACATTCAGAAAACGAAGATCATGGCATCTGGTCCCATCATTTCATGGCAAATAGATGGGGAAACAGTAGAAACAGTGCCTGACTTTATCTTCTTGGGCTCCAAAATCACTGCAGATGGTGATTGCAGCCATGAAATTAAGACGCTTACTCCTTGGAAGGAAAGTTATGACCAACCTAGACAACATATTCAAAAGCAGAGACATTAATTTGCCAACAAAGGTCCATCTAGTCAAGGCTATGGTTTTTCCAGTAGTCATGTATGAATGTGAGAGTTGGACTATAAAGAAAGCTGAGTGCAGAAGAACTGATGCTTTTGAACTGTGGTGTTGGAGAAGACTCTTGAGAGTCCCTTGTACTGCAAGGAGATCCAACCAGTCCATCCTAAAGGAGATCAGCCCTGGGTGTTCATTGGAAGGACTGATGTTGAAGCTGAAACTCCAATACTTTGGCCACCTGATGCGAAGAGCTGACTCATTAGAAAAGACTTTGATGCTGGGAAGGATTGAAGGCAGGAGGAGAAGGGGACGACAGAGGATGAGACGGTTGGATGGCATCACCGACTCAATGGACATGGATTTTGGTGGACTCCAGGAGTTGTTGAGGGACAGGGAGGCCTGGCGTGCTGTGGTTCATGGGGTCGCAAAGAGTCGAAAATGATTGAGTGACTGAACTGAACTGACATTTAAATTCTGTTGTCTGTTAAAGAAAAGCCAGAGCTGGATATTAGTTAAAACAATAACAGATTTTATTCAAGACCACTGCAATAGAGAGAAAGAGACTTCAGTCCAGAACAGTGCTCAAGTCTCAGTATACTACATAGGTAAGTGGGAATTCACAGTGAAGGAGCAGAGCAGGGGTCAGTGGGTGGAAAATTGCTGAGAGAAAACAGCAGGATCAAGCAGGATTCTGGCTGAATTCTTGCTGGAGGCAGGCCAGGGAGATCAGACTTCTCAGGTGGGTAGTGGAGGATGAGAAACCTGAGTATAACTGTGGTGATCAGATATAGAGGATGGGGGTGCTTTCTAAACTGACCTAGCTGGATTCTTGCTAAGATTGGGTAATTCACACAGAAGTTGAAAAGTGAGGCTTGTCTGTAAAGTTCAGGGGAGCATGAATAGAGTTTGGTCAAGGAGAGACTCTTTGTCACCTTTTCCAAAATGGATTTGATGCAGAGTACCATAAAAATGATGAGCCTGGCAGTTCAGGGTTAAAGAATCTGCCTGCCAATGCGGTAGACACGGGTTCGATCCCTGGGTTGGGAAGATCCCCTGGAGAAGGAAATGGCAACCCACACGAGTATTTTTGCCTGGGAAATCCCATGGGCCGAGGAGCCTGGAGGGCTACAGGCTTAGCAACTAGACAACAAGCAACCATAAAAATAATGACTGTAATAAAAATCATTTATGTAGCAACAAAAATAAAGTGACCAAGAATTGGTGAGGGAAGTTAAGAAAAAAAACTATAATAGATATCTTGGGCTGAGAATCTACTGCAAATAAGGACAAACCCAGCTCTGAGTTTCTTGGGGAAGAAAGCAGGGAGGGAAACACAGCGTGTTTTTCTTGCCTGACAAAGTGAAACATTCCAGTTCATCATGAAACAAGCATTTTCTGGCTCTCGCGTCTGAGCCAACTTTTCCAGTTGGTAGATAGCATGAGTCGCTCTGGACAATGTCCTCCCAGTAGGCTCACAAAATAGGCACAGAAGTTCTACTTAGGGCTGTTTCTTGTGTGGCCTTTTGATAAAAGCTGAGGCATAATGTGAAGTTTTCTTCTATGATGTAGGTGCCAAGGGGATTCAAGCTGATGCCACACTTTCTAGAGATTTAATCTGATATGGGGAGAAAACTTATAGAACCTTGAGGAACAAGGCCCTTCCAAGTACCATTTGTCTCAGCTGGACTTTTGACAAGAACTTTGTGTAGGCAGTTCCTTACTTGCGTATCCAATAAGTATCTGAAGGATGTACCAGTGTTGCACACAGAAGGGAGATCAAAACGGTCAAGTTACCAGATGTGAGGTGCCCTTTTTGTGAACAGTGAGGAATCTGCATTGAAAAATTTTCAACGTGATGTATTTTAAAGAGATAACTGGTGATCAACATTGCTTTCTGCATAGTGGGAGTCACTCTGGCTTTACCTTGTTGACGTGACTCCCACTTGATTTGTCTCCCAGACAGAGATAGAGAGGATCCACAAAGACTGCACAGTCCAAAAGCTGTGGCCATGTGGATAGCCATTATCCACATGTGGCCACTTAAACTTAAGTTCATTAAAATTATGTAATTCCCTGGAGCTCCAGTGGTTAGGACTCTGTGCTTCCAATGCAAGAGGCAAAGATTCTATCCCTGGTCAGGGTTAAGTTCCTACATGCCTCCCAGCTTGCCAAAAGAAAAAAAAAATTACTTAAAAGTAAACAAAACTAAAGATTCAGGTCTATTATGAATCCCGTTGCACTGGCCACATTTAAAGTCCTCTGTAGCCACAAGTGGCCAGTGGCTAGAAGACTAGACAGAGCAGAGAGAGAGAGGGCAGTCTCACCATCATAGAAAATTCTACTGGACAGCACCACTCCAAGAAAACAAATGTACAGGCTATTAATACAAGCAATAACATCTGTAAAGTCTTAGCTAAGAGGATTAGTGGAATTGGTGACCATTGGAATAAACCAGAGACCCCAAGAGAAAGACTTCCCGTCTGAGGGAAAAACAAAAAAAGATTAAAACAGTAATTTATGTGTGGCTAGAGAAGGAGTCATGTGCATTAATCACAAGGACTGTGGCCATAAAGATCAAGGTCTAGGAGAAGGACAGTCATCGGACCAAAATGAAATGTGACAGGAAATGCCCAGAAGGGAGTGTTTGGAGGTAGCGCTTTCTAATTATGGCATAAAGAAGTGTTCTGTGATCCAGTCACTTCAGAAAGTGTGGACTTAAAATGTCCGAAGAATTTCTTCATTTTCAGAACTTCTGTGAGTCTTTCACAGCTTGATAATCTCTGAGATGTGGGCAACGTGCCTCCTCCTTATTTCAACTTGAGGTCTTTCAAAGTGAGTTATGTTCAGGGCAACCCTCTTGAGGGCTAGCAAGAATGCAAAAGCTGACCATGGTCATGCCCCTAGGAAGCTGTATAGCTAGGAGGCAGAGTTTATCTTCAGAGCCTGAGCTCTTAGCATTGTATGTAGTTCAACTTTTTAGAGCCGTATGCTCTAACTTCCATCCTACGATGGAGGTGTATTTTAACAAACTGTTTCAACAGGGTCATTGCAGGCACGGTAAGAAAGGTGTGCCTGGGGAAACATATCTGGGAAAAGCAACGGCTTTCTAAACGTGTGGGAGGGTTGGGAGGCTGCTTTATCAAGTCCCAGCTTTCCTCCATGACTCTCCATTTGAAAGTCTGACACTTGAAATTTCACACTTCAAAAACCCGACTCCTCATCTTCCTCTTCAAATAGTGGTAGGACACTCCTGGTCCTCCACTGTTACACTCTTCAGTAAATCTTTATACAAACTCAGTTGTTTGACAGCACCTTCCAAACTGTCCAATCCATCTATCTTTTTCTTCTCAATTCTTTTGTCCTTAAGATCTCTAAAAATGTTTCTTCTAAACAAATTTATTCCAGTAAAACTGCAGTTCCAATACAAAATGTATTCTTATTCTGCGTACCAAATTTCACATTTTGGTTTCTGAATTACTGTTTGACATAATTGGCTGGTTTTTACACATGATATTTATTTTCAATGAAAGTGGTATGTTTTTCTTGAGCGATTTACACTCAGACACATACACATTTTTATTTGTTCATAGATCAACTTCAGATTTTATAACTGACTATCCTTTAGCATCTATGGAATAATGCTCTATTGTATAAGATATACTATTTGTGGATCAACTAATAAAAGCTTAGAAGTAAAAAAAAAAAAAATTTCTTCTTTACCATTTCCACTTTATTAGGTCTGTCTAGAAGTGCAGGTAACTCTCCGGCAAGCCAGTGGTTTGGGACATCATGCTTTCACTGCCAAGGGTGAGGGTTTAATCCCTCGTCAGGGAACTAAGATCCTGCAAGCTACACAGTGCAGCAAAAAAAAAAAAAAAAGGTGCCTCACTCTAGTCAATCATCAAATAAGAAGGCAAGTACATTTTATATGTTGACAGCAGGGACTTATTATTTCTAAGGACTAGTTTCTAGAAGCTACTTGTAGTCTTAATTACTCCCTAGAGGAACATCTTATTATCAGTTATATCAAAGTCATAATCATCTATTTAGCATTTAGATAGATAAGTGTTAAGTGTGAGTCACTCAGTCGTGTGTGACTCTTTCTGACCCCAAGAATTGTACCCCACCAGACTCCTCTGTCCATGAAATTCTCCAGGCAAGAATACTGGAGTGGGTTGCCATTCCTTTCTCCCAGGGACCTTCCGAACCCAGGGATGAAACCCATGTCTCCTGCATTGCAGGCAGAATCTTTACCATCTAAGCCCCAAGCAGATAAAGCCAAACAATTCTACTGAATAGATCAACTTGTTCACATGATCTGGAGATTGTTGGTTGTCTGTGAATAACTTAGCTAGACCTTACTAAATGCAGTTGAACTCAAAGTTGTATTTTTTACAGACGTGCTGCATTGCACAGGAAGTTGGCATTGATAATTCATTTCTTTCTCAAAAAATCTGTTAGGCCTTTCATGCTTTAGAGAGTGAAATTTTGACCTCAGTGTTGTGACAGTCTGAACGTTCGAAGAGATTAAGATACTAGTGATTTTTAAGTATATGATGGGAAAATGGTAATAAAGTAGTTGTTTATTCCCATGTTTATTGGAATATTCATTGTTTTAATGTTTGGGATTCATCAGTAAATAAAACAAGGTCGTTGCTCTTAATTCAAGGAGAGACTGACATTAACAACTTGGAAAGGTACATTTTATTTATGTATGTATTTATTTTTACTTTTTGGCTGCCACCACACACAGCATACAGAATCTTAGTTTCCCAGCCAGGGTTGGAACCCATGCCCTCTGCAGAGGAAGAGTGGAATTTAAACACTGGACCACCAGAGAAGTTGCTGTATTTTAAGTAATAAAGCCAAACATGAAAAAAAATCCAGGAATTAGTATCCAGTGGTGTGTTTTTGTTTAACAATTGATTCTGGAAAAATTAAAGAGATCCGATTGTGCTGTTCACTGACGTGATGTAAATACTCCCACTATGGCCAATTTCAGCATCAAAGAGATGTCACTGAATGCAGAGTTAGGAATACTTAGGCAAACAAAGCTCTCAGGCACTGTGTGAGCCAACTCAAGCACACCATGGAATCCGAATCAACTCTGTTATCATCTAGATTTTCAGATGGCTCCAGAAAGAAAGTTATTTTAAAGAAAACTGGAGGGGAAAAAAGCAAAAAAAAAAGTCCTAAAATATACAAAAATACTACATAAATAATGTTTGTAAGGAAGACCTCTTTACTCTTTTAACATTTGATATAAAGAATAACAAATTCTATAAAGGCTCTGTTCTTGTACAGTTTAAACCTTTAAAACTGAGAAAAAAATTTTCAAGCACCTTTTCGATCTGAAACCCTTCTACTCATTCCTAGCTAAATTGTGTAATTAATCACAAAATTTTAGTGACAATTTTTCATCAGTGAAGAACAATGACCATTTATTGAGTCCCTAGTATATAGGCTAGGTATTTTAATGTGTTTTCTGATAGTAAGTCTGCAAAGTAGCTATTATCTCACTTTAACGATAAAGAAGATTCCAAGACATCAGTTCAGTTCAGTTCAGTCGCTCAGTCGTGTCTGACTCTTTGCGACCCCATGAATCGCAGCACACCAGGCCTCCCTGTCCATCACAAACTCCTGGAGTTCACTCAAATCCACGTCCATCGAGTCAGTGATGCCATCCAGCCCTCTCATCCTCTGTCGTCCCCTTCTCCTCCTGCCCCCAATTCTTCCCAGCATCAGAGTCTTTTCCAATGAGTCAACTCTTCGCATGAGGTGGCCAAAGTACTGGAGTTTCAGCTTTAGTATCATTCCTTCCAAAGAAATCCCAGGGCTGATCTCCTTCAGAATGGACTGGTTGGATCTCCTTGCAGTCCAAGGGACTCNAAACTGGAGGGGGAAAGACATTTACCACTGTAAATGTTGGAATGTGGAGAAATTTCTGAGGTAGACTAATCTTGGCATGATTTATTGGGTCACAGTTATCAGAGCAGGTGCTTTCTGGGGCTAAGATAATAAGTCAAGATGGCTAAAATAATAACCCAAGATGAGATTTTTATTTTTATGACTAGAATTATGCCATTAAAGGCGTAATCTTTTGCCAAGTGACAGATCTGTGAAAGGTTTGAGTTCTTAGAATTTGGGGAAATAAGCGATTCTGTGTAAGATATGCTTACAGAAGGTAGAGAAAAGAAATTGAAGTGGGGGAAATCGCCACTGGACGTGCAAGACAAATGAAAGATGGTAACAACCATCATAGTTGTTAACCTAATATCTGAGCCCTTATTTTGTTCTAGGCAAACAATATTTTAGGTTTTAAATTAGTCAAAAAATACAGTATATGGATTTCAGTTGCCAACGCCCTTATTGGTGTTAGAGGAGCTGTCTTCTTGGCTCCTTCCTTTTCTTTCAATTTTCTGATATTCCTGAGCAACACTGGATCTGAGAGAGAGCGGTTTTGGATGTGTGTACAAAAGAAGAGTACGCAAAATATTCAGGTTTGGAGAATTGAGTGAGATCATCTGCTTGGAAAGGCATGTGATTCAGAGAACCAGAGTTCTTGGCTACTTGGGAAACCTGAGAAATGCTTCTTTAGTTGACAGTTAAGATCTTCATTTTAGGCAAAGGGTGAGAATTTTCCTTTGCTAATAGCCCTTCTGTTCATTTCTTATGGGAAACTAAACATGTAGTTTAGATTAATGCGTAGATTTGTATGATTATGCTTTGAGCATAAATATGATACTGTTAAAATTGAATTTGTGTTCTGGATTCTTGTTGAGAAAGTAGGAGATATTTATTTGAGGGGGAAGCTTTTGCATCCATATCAGAGAATCTGTTTTGTGGCTCTGAATTAAGTGGTGTTCTGGGTACGTTATTACCTAACCCATAGGTGACCTCTGCTGTCTTAGGACTCTATTCAGATACACTTTGTCAAGCTCCTTGATGTTAATTTAAAAAAAAACAAAAACTAGCTTTGTTGAGATGTAATTCATTTTAAAGTATGCAGTTCAATATATATATTCAGAGTGTGACTATGACCGTGATACAATTTTAGAACATGTTGCTCAGCTAGTAAAGACTCTCCCTGCAATGCGGGAGACCTGGGTTCGATCCCTGGGTTGGGAAGATCCCCTGGAGAAGGGAAAGGCTACCCACTCCAGTATTCTGGCCTGGAGAATTCCATGGATTCTACAGTCCATGGGGTCGCAAAGCTGTCTCTTATACACATCTAGATGTGTATAAGAGACAGTGCTTAGTTGCTCAGGGGTGTCTAGCTCTTTTCGACCCTTTGAACTGTAGCCTGCCAGGCTCCTGTCAAGACGAAGACAACAAGGCTCAGTGGCTTTCCAAAAGCCTTATACGTGGTTTGCAACCCAAGCCATGTGCCACTGACGTCTGGTCCCGTCAGACATTCTCTCTACCAGGCACTGTGGTCCTCTCTCTCTAATGAGGAAACCAGCAAAACCTAGTCGCCAAGGACTAGTTAGAGTTAATACTAGTTATTTTAGAGTTAATACCTTGAGGGGAGCAATAGAATGGTATAAAAAGCACCCCAAAATCCCAGGCTTTCATAGCATAATGAGTAAAATGGCACAATAACAATATGTACTTTCCTACACAACTGAAATTTCCCCTACCAACATGGTAAGCTTAATAGTAACGCCTTAAGGGTTTATAACATTTTACGATTTGTAGAATACTTTTTCACTTTTTATGTCATGGTTATGAAACGTATTAAGTAGCCAGGGAACCTGGGTCTGATTCCTGAGCTGGGAAGATCCCCTGGAGAAGGAAACGGCAACCCACTCCAGTGTTCTTGCCTGGAGAATTCCATGGACAGGGGAGCCTGGCAGGCTACAGTCTGTGGGGTCATAAGAGTCAGACATGACTGAGCGACTAACACACACACACATTGTATGAGTGAGGAAACTGAAGTTCAAAGAAGTTCAGATGTCTTGCCACATGATAAGTGACAAAGAGGGGCCCAGAGCTTTGGTCTACCTCCTACTCCAGTGCTCTTTTCTCATAATATCTAAGAAGGGGCAAAAGAATAGTGGACTTTGATAGATTCACATTAAAGAAAACCAAGGAACACAGCTTTCATTTAGAGACTTTATCCAAGATGATATATACCATCTGCTGCTGAGACCCAAGACCCAAGCATTCCACATGCCAGTCTTCCGCCCACAGCATTGGGTTCACTGCACCTTTGTTACCTCTATGAACAGAACATTTGTTTATATACACCAAATATGCATACACCTCTCCAAATCTGGCAAACATTCTGCAAGGCAGTGCAACTGGAAAATCTAATATCTCAAAAGTGTTTTGCTTCTGCCAAATTCAAATTCAAATTCAAATTCTGCTGTGCATCTGTGTAATGCATCTCTTTCCATCCCTCGTATGATGAGTTTGAATCTTTAAGAAGTTGCATCCTCACAAATAAAGGTAATAGAGACTCTCTCGGGAGCCTTTGATGAAATAATTATCTGGCAGTTAACAAGCAAAGCCATTCCTGCCCACTTGGAATCACACCCAGAAAAGAGCTGGGGGAAATTTCAGGATACAGTTTCAGAGTTTGACCCTTGAAATGTGAATTACAAGAAATTATGGTTAAAAGAGAAATATCTATTTTCATGAAGGCAGGGCAGAATTTCAGTGTATCCTCTAGTGAGTATGCTTATGCTCTCTCCTGTGTCTGGGGAGAGAAGATTCTAACACTTACCATTAGGACATCATGCCATAATCGAGGGTGGAGGATGTAAAACAGATGTCAGGAGAACTTTCTGCTCTTGTTTACCTAGATGATAATAATATGCTTTACTCTCTTTGAATGTGTCAAAAGTATTTACTGTTGTAAACTCCAATAAATTCATTTATATATTTGAGATTGTAAAGGTTTCAAAGCAGAATTCATTAATCTTGACGCATCTATTAAGGAAATACCTAGTCACTACAGAGTAGATGGAAATGCAGAAAGACAAAAAAAGAAAAACATCACCCAAAGGCATTTGCTATATCCTTAAGGATGCAATTGAAAGAGTTGGATAAACGATCGTTGTTTCCATGCTTTTCGGTAATATCATTTTCCCTGGGCCAGTTATTAAATGTATTATGGAAGTAATTCTAATCTGCTTCTGAATCCAAATTGTGTAGCCTCTGCCAAATACTATCTCAACATGCTTCAGAATCCTGGCTACACACACACACACTCACACATATTGTTGTTAGTCAGTCCCTGAGTCATGTCCGACTCTTTGCGACTGCATGGACTGCAGCCAGGCCTCTCTGTCCCGGCTTCTTTGTCCCTCCCCATCTCCCGAAGTTTGCCCAAGTTCATGTCCATTGCATCAGTGATGCTGCCCAGCCATCTCATCCTCTAACAACTTCTTCTTCTGTCCTCAATCTTTCCCAGCATCAAGGACTTTTCCAATGAGTCAGCTATTCACATCAGGTGGACAAAATATTGGAGTTTCAGCTTCAGCATCAGTCCTTGCAATGAATAGTCAGGGTTGATCTCCTTCAAGATTGACGGGTTTGCTCTCTTTGCTGTCCAAGGGGTCTCAGGAGTCTTCTCCAATACCACAGTTCAAAGGCATCAACTCTTTGGTGCTCCACCTTCTTTATAGTCCAGCTCTCACAACCGTACAGGACCACTGGGAACACCACAGCCTTGACAATACAGACCTTTGTTGGCAGAATAATGTCTCCGCTTTTCAACACACTGTCTAGGTTTGTCATAGCCTTCCTGTCAAGAAACAAACGTCTTCTGATTTCGTGGCTGCAGTCACCATCTGCAGTGATTTTAGAGTTCGAAAAGAGGAAATCTGTCACTGCTTCCATTCCCCCCTCTACCACTACTTGTCATGAAATAACGGGACCAGATGCCATGATCTTAGTTTTTTTTAATATTTAGTTGTAAGCCAGCTCTTTCACTCTCCTTGTTCACCCTTATCAAGAGGCTCTTTAGTTCCTCTTCACTTTCTGCCATTAGAGTGGTATCATCGGTATACCTGAGGTTATCGATGTTTCCCCCACCTATCTTGATTCCAGCTTGTAACTCATCCAGCCCAGCATTTCTCACGATATGCTCGGCATATAGATTAAACAAACAAGGTGACAGCAGACCACCCTGCCATACTCCTTTCTCAATCTTAAACCAATCAGTTGTTCCATACAGGGTTCTAACTGTTGCTTCTTGACCCACATACAGGTTTCCCAGGAGACAGGTAAGACAGTCTGGTATTCCTATCTCTTTAAGAGCTTTCCACAGTTTATTTTGATCCACAGAATCAAAGGCTTTGAGGTAGTCGATGAAACAGAGGTAGATGTTCCTCTGGAATTCCCTAGCTTTCTCTATGACCCAGCGAATGTTGGCAATTTGATCTCTGTTCCTCTTTTTTTTCTAAACCCAGCTTGGACATCTGGAAGTTCTTGGTTTGCATAATGCTGAAGCCTAGCATGCTAGATTTTCAGCATGACAGTACTAGAATAGGAGATGAGTGCAATTATCTGATGATTAGCGCAGTCTTTGGTACTACCCTTCCTGGGAATCGAGATGAGGATTGACCTCTTCCAGTCCTGTGGCCACTGCATGGTCTCCCAGATTTGCTGACATAATGAGTGCAACACCTTGTTGGTATCATCCTTTAGGGTTTTGAATAGCTCTATTGGAATTCCGTCACATCCACTACCATTACCAGCAGTGCTTCCTAAAACCCACTTGACTTCACTCTCCAAAATGTCTGGCTCTGGGTGACTGACCACACCATTGTAGTAATCAGGTTCATTTAGATCTTTTTTGTACCATTCTTCCATGCATTCTTTCCATCTTTTCTTGATCTCTTTAGCATCTACTAGGTCTCTACCATTTCTGTCCTTTATTGTGCCCATCTTTGCTCAAAATGTCCCCTTGATAACTTCAATTTTCCTGCAGAGATCTCTAGTCTTTGCCCTTCTGTTATTTTCTTCTAGTTTTATACACTGTTCACTGAAAAAGGCCTTGTTTTCTCACTGTGCTCTTTTTTGGAAATCTGTGTTTATTTGGATATATCTTTCCCTTTTTCCTTTGCTTATTGCTTCTCTTCTTTCTTCAGCTATTGGTAAGGCCTTCTCTTCATGACTCAGATAACCACGATGGTGTTATCACTCATCTAGAGCCAAACATCCTGGAATGTGAAGTCAAGTGGGCCTTAGGAAGCATCACTATGAACAAAGCTAGTGGAGGTGATAGAATTCCAGTTGAGCTACTTCAAATCCTAAAAGATGATGCTGTGAAAGTGCTGCATTCAGTATGCCAGCAAATCTGTAAAACTCAGCAGTGGCCACAGGAGTGGAAAAGGTCAGTTTTCATTCCAATTCCAAAGAAAGGCAATGCCAAAGAATGTTCAAACTAACACACAATTGCACTCATCTCATACGCTAGCAAAGTAATATTCAAAATTCTCCAAGCCAGGCTTCAACAGTACGTGAACTGTGAACTTCCAGACATTCAAGCTGGATTTAGAAAGGCAGAGGAACCAGAGATCAAATTGCCAACATCCTCTGGATCACTGAAAAAGCAAGAGAGTTCCAGAACAATATCTACTTTTGCTTTATGGACTACGCCAAAGCCTTTGACTGTCAATCACAACAAACTGTGATCCTCAAGATCCTTCAAAAATTCTTTAAGAGATGGGAATACCAAACCACCTGACCTGTCTCCTAAGAAATCTGTATGTAGGTCAAGAAGCAACAGTTAGAACTTGACATGAAACAATAGACTGGTTCAAATCAGGAAAGGAGTACATCAAGGCTGTATATTGTCACCTTGCTTATTTAATTTATATGCAGAGTACATCATGTGAAATACCAGGCTGGATGAAGCACAACCTTGAATCAAGATTGCTGGGTGAAATATCAATAATCTCAGATATGCAGGTGACACTGCCCTTATGACAGAAAGTGAAGAAGAACTAAAGAGCCTCTTGATGAAAGTGAAAGAGGAGAGTGAAAAAGTTGGCTTAAAACTCAACATTCAGAAAACTAAGATCATGGCATCTGATTCCATCACTTCCTGCCAAATAGATGGGGAAACAGTAGAAACAGTGCCTGACTATTTTCATGGGCTCCAAAATCACTGCCGATGGTGATTGCAGCCATGAAATTAAAAGATGCTTGCTGCTTGGAAGGAAAGTTATGACCAACTTAGACAGCATATTCAAAAACAGAGATATTACTTTACCAACAAAGGTCCATCTAGTCAAGGCTATGGTTTTTCCAGTAGTCATGTATGGATGTGAAAGTAGGACTATAAAGAAAACTGAGCACTGAAGAACTGATGCTTTTGAACTGTGGTGTTGGAGAAGACTCTTGAGAGTCTCTTGAACTGCAAGGAGATCCAACCAGTCAATCCTAAAGGAAATCAATCCTGAATATTCATTGGAAGGACTGATGCTGAAGCTGAAACTCCAATACTTTGGCCACCTGATGCGAAGAACTGACTCATTGGAAAAGACCCTGATGCTGGGACAGACTGAAGGCAGGAGGAGACGGGGAGGACAGAGGATGAGATGATTGGATGGCATCACCAACACAACGCACATGACTTTGAGTAGGCTCCGGGAGTTGGTGATGGATAGGGAAGCCAGGCATGCTGCAGTCCATGGACTGCAAAGAATCAGACACGATTGTGAGACTGAACTGAACTGAAGGCCTCTTCAGATAACCGTTTTACCTTCTTTCTTTTCTTTTTCTTTGGAATGGTTTTATTCACTGCCTCCTGTACAATACGGCGGACCTCTGGTTCCTAGTTCTTCAGGCACACTGTTTATAAATTCTAATCCTTTTAATCTGTTCATAATCTCCAGTGCATATTCATAGGGGATTTGATTTAAGTCATACCTGGCTGGCCTAGTAGTTTTCCCCCACTATCTTTAGTTTAAGCCTGAGTTTTGCTATGAGAAGCTGATGATCTGAGCCACAGTAAACTCCAGGTCTTATTTTTGCTGACTGCATACAGCTTCTTCATCTTCAGCTACAAAAAAATGTACTCAGTTTGATTTTGTTATTGGCCATTTGTTGATGTCCATGTGTTAAATCGTCTCTCATGCTGTTGAAAAAGGGTGTTTTCTATGACCAGTGCATTCTCTTGGCAGAATTCAGTTAGCCTTTGCTCTGCTTCATTTTGTCCTCCAAGGCCAAACTTGCCTGTTACTCCAGGTATCTCTTGACTTCCTACTTTTGCATTCCAATTGCCAATGATGAATAGCACATCCTTTTCTGGTGTTAGTTCTAGGAGGTTTTCTAGGTCTTCATAGAACTGATCAGCTTCTTTGGCATCGGTGATAGGGGCACAGACTTAAATTACTATGAGGTTGAATGGCTTGCCTTGGAACGAACCAAGATCATTATGTCTTGAGATTGCACCCAGGTAGTAAATTTCAGACTCTTCTGATGACTATGAGGGCTACTCCATGTCTTCTATGGGATTCTTGCCCACAGTAGTAGATGTAATGATCATCTGACTTAAATTTGCACTTTCCTGTCCATTTTAGTTCACTGATTCCTAAGAGGTTGATGTTTATTCTTACCATCTCCTGCTTGACCATGTCCAATTGACCTTGATACATGGACGTACCATTTCAGGTTCCTATGCAAAACTATCCTTTGCCGCGTCAGATTTTACTTTCACCACCAGACACATCCACAACTGAGTGTCATTTCCGCCTTGGCCCAGCCACTTCACTCTTTCTGGGGCTGTTAGTAGTTCCCCTCCGCTCTTCCCTGGAGCATATTGGACAACTTCAGACCTGGGGGACTCATCTTTCAGTGTCACATCTTTTTGTCTTTTTATACAGTTCTTGGTGCTTCCCTTGTGGCTCAGCTGGGAAAGAATCTGCCTGCGTTGAGGGAGACCTGGGTTCGATCCCTGGGTTGGGAAGATCCCCTGGAGAAGGGAAAGGCTACCCACTCCAGTATTCTGGCCTGGAGAATTCCATGGATTCTACAGTCCATGGGGTCGCAAAGAGTTGGACACAACTGAGCAACTTTCATTTTCACTTTCACCACAGAAACTAATACAACACTGTAAAGCAATTATATTCCAATTAAAAAAAAAGAAGAAATTCTGTTTAAAAAAAAACAAACAAACAGTAGCAAGGAAACCACAGCTTTATTAAGTATATAAATTATCTCAATGAAGCATGCAGATATTAGATATGAAACAAATACATGGGCCTAAGCAATAGTTTCAATAAGTAATCAGATACATTTAAGTCATGGTTTAAACTGATGATATATGAAGACACATTGTGCTATTTCTTGGAACACTTTGAGTAAAACTACTCTGCTGAGCAAATAATTTAAAAACTTGTATAGAAAGTTGGCATTTGAGTTGATTCTGCATGCCAGAGCACAGCAACATGAATCTGCTGCTCTCTAAACTCTGCCGAATTGCAAGGTCTCCTCCTCTTGCCAATCTGTTCATTTGCCAATCTTTATCGATTACTTGGGACAATGATTTTGAATACTGGCTTTTGAGGTTGTTTTGTCCTTACATACTACCTATCTTTGCAAGAACTTCTTCAATCTGTACAAGTGTCATCAGATGTTAGGAATTTGAAATTTTAAAGACCCAGAAAGATAGGATCTTCCAAGGTGGTGCTAGTGGTAAAGAACATGTCTGCATATGCAGGAGACATAAGACATGGGTTTGACCCTTAGATTGAAAAGATCCCCCGGAGAAGGGCATGGAAACCCACTCCAGGATTCTTACCTAGAGAATCCCATGGAGGGCTACATATAGATCATGGGGTCGCAAAGAATTGGACACAACTGAAGCAGCTTAGCACGCACACACATTCCCAATGTCTAATAACTGATTTATTGTATGTCTTATAATTGATTCAGGGAAGGAATGTAAATCCTTTTCCTGTTGCTCCATTTGGGGGCTTTCCTGGTAGCTCAGCTGGTAAAGAATCCGCCTGCAATGCAGGAGACCCCTGTTCTATTCCTAGGTTGAAAAGATCCTCTGGAGAAGGAATAGGCTACCCACTCCTGTATTCTTGGGCTTCCCTGGTGGCTCAGCTGGTAAAGAGTCCGCCTGCAATGTGAGAGACCTGGGTTCGATCCCTGGGTTGGGAAGATCCCCTGGAGAGGAAACAGCTATCTACTGCAGTATTCTTGCCTGGAGAATTCCATGGATTGTATAGTCCACGGGATCACAAAGAGTTGGACATGACTGAGCGCCTTTCACTCACAGAAATATATACCTCTATTGCTACAATATATATACCTAACCTGCCTCTTGAGAAATCTGTATGCAGGTCAGGAAGCAACAGTTAGAACTGCACATGGAACAACAGACTGGTTCCAAATAGGAAAAGGAGTACGTCAAGGCTGTATATTGTCTCCCTGCTTATTTAACTTATATGCAGAGTACATCATGAGAA
This sequence comes from Oreotragus oreotragus, assembly GCA_006410675.1. Classification (NCBI taxonomy): domain Eukaryota; kingdom Metazoa; phylum Chordata; class Mammalia; order Artiodactyla; family Bovidae; genus Oreotragus; species Oreotragus oreotragus. The sequence continues at coordinate 482,673 of SJYX01016442.1, read as the reverse complement.
ACGCTGGACTGGAAGAAACACAAGCTGGAATCAAGATTGCCAGGAGAAATATCAATAACCTCAGATATGCTGATGACACCACCCTGATGGCAGAAAGTGAGGAGGAGCTAAAAAGCCTCTTGATGAAAGTGAAGGAGGAGAGTGAAAAAGTTGGTTTAAAGCTCAACATTCAGAAAACGAAGATCATGGCATCTGGTCCCATCACTTCATGGGAAATAGATGGGGAAACAGTGGAAACAGTGTCAGACTTTGTTTTTTTGGATTCCAAAATCACACTGCAGATGGTGACTGCAGCCATGAAATTAAAAGACGCTTACTCCTTGAAAGAAAAGTTATGACCAACCTGGATAGTATATTCAAAAGCAGAGACATTACTTTGCCGACTAAGGTCCGCCTAGTCAAGGCTATGGTTTTTCCTGTGGTCATGTATGGATGTGANGATGGTGACTGCAGCCATGAAATTAGAAGATGCTTACTCCTTGGAAGAAAAGTTATGACCAACCTGGATAGTATGTTCAAAAGCAGAGACATTACTTTGTCGACTAAGGTCCGCCTAGTCAAGGCTATGGTCTTTCCTGTGGTCATGTATGGATGTGAAAGTTGGACTGTGAAGAAAGCTGAGCACTGAAGAATTTATGCTTTTGAACTGTGGTGTTGGAGAAGACTCTTGAGAGTCTCTTGGATTGCAAGGAGATCCAACCAGTCCATTCTGAAGGAGATCAGCCCTGGGATTTCTTTGGAAGGAATGATGCTAAAGCTGAAACTCCAGTACTTTGGCCACCTCATGCGAAGAGTTGACTCACTGGAAAAGACTCTGATGCTGGGAGGGATTGGGGGCAGGAGGAGAAGGGGACGACCGAGGATGAGATGGCTGGATGGCATCACGGACTCGATGGACATGAGTCTAAGTGAACTCCGAGAGATGGTGATGGACAGGGAGGCCTGGCGTGCTGCGATTCATGGGGTCGCAAAGAGTCGGACACAACTGAGTGACTGAACTGAACTGAACTGAATGGGAACAGATGCCATGATCTTAGTTTTATGAATGCTGAGTTTGAAGCCAGCTTTTTCCTTTTCTCTTTCACCCTCATCAGGAGGCTCTTTAGCTCCTCTTTCAGTCGCTCAGTAGTATCCGACTCTGCGACCCCATGGACTGCAGCATGCCAAGCCACCCTGTTTATCACCAACTCCCAGAGTTTACTCAAACTCATGTCCATTGAATCGATGATACCATCCAGGCATCTCACCCTCTGTTGTCCCCTTTTCCTCCCACGTTCAATCTTTTTCAGGATCAGGTTCTTTTCAAATGAGTCATTTCTTGGCACCAGGTGGCCAAAATATTGGAATTTCAGCTTCAGCATCCTCTTTACTCTCAGCCATTAGAGTGGTATCATCTGCATATCTGAGGTTGTTGATATTTCCCCTGGCAATCTTAATTCCAACTCGTGATTCATACCACCCAGCATGATGTTACTTTGAAGTTAAATAAACCAGGTGACAATATACAGCCTCGACATACTCCTTTACCAACTTTGAACCAGTCCATTGTTCCATGTCCAATTCTTACTGTTCCTTCTTGACCTGCATACAGATTTCTCAGGAGAAAGGTAAGGTGTTTTGGTACTCCCATCTCTTGAAGAATTTTGCATATAGTCAAAGCCTTTAGCATAATCAATGAAGCAGAAGTAGATGTTTTTCTGGAACTCTCTTGTTTTCTCCATTATTCAACAAACGTTGGCAATTTGCTGTCTGGTTCTTATGCCTCTTAGTACCCAGCTTGTAACATCTGGAAGTTTTTGGTTCACATACTGCTGAAGCTTAGCTTAAAGGATTTTGAGCATAACTTTGCTAGTGTATGAAATAAGTGAAATTATAGGTAATGAGAATATACTTTGACATTGCTCTTCTTTGGGATTAGAATTAAAACTGATCTTTTCCAATGCTGTGACCACTGCTGAGTTTCCCAAATTTGCTGACATATTGACTGTAGCATTTTAACAACATCAACTTTTAAGATTTTAAATAGCTGGCTTGTTGCATGACTGATAAGTCACCAGTATCTAAATTCTTGATGTGGAGAGTTTTTATCATAAATGGATGTTGAATTTTATCAAAGGCCTTCTCTGCATCTATTGAGATAATCATATGGCATTTATTTTTCAATTTGTTAATGTGGTAGAAGGAACATACCTCAACATAATAAAAGCTATATATGACAAACCCACAGCAAACATTATCCTCAATGGTGAAAAATTGAAAGCATTTCCCCTAAAGTCAGGAACAAGACAAGGATGTCCACTTTCACCGCTACTATTCAACATAGTTCTGGAAGTTTTGGCCACAGCAATCAGAGCAGAAAAAGAAATAAAAGGAATCCAAATTGGAAAAGAAGAAGTAAAACTCTCACTGTTTGCAGATGACATGATCCTCTACATAGAAAACCCTAAAGACTCCACCAGAAAATTACTAGAGCTAATCAATGAATATAGTAAAGTTGCAGGATATAAAA
>SJYX01016442.1:436757-469673 GCA_006410675.1 Oreotragus oreotragus | reverse complement strand
TTGCATGTAAGTGGCCAGTCAAAGCTGGTGCACTGGGACAACCCTGAAGGGTGGGATAGGGAGGGAGGTGGGAGGGGGGTTTGGGATGGGGGATACATGCACACTCTGTTGTTTTTAATTTATGCTGTTTAGATTTTACCTTAAGCAATAAAAATGCTTCTTCATTGACATTTATGTGTACATTCATATGTACATAGCTTACTAGAAAAAAGTAATTACTGTCATATCTTAGAAATATATTAATTCATATTTTATGAAATACAATTGTAAAAAGTATGTCAAGAGAGAAAAAAATGCATTGTCTAATGCAAAGCATCTGACTTTGTCTTTGTCAGTCTATTGATTAACAACTTGTAATCTCCTTTGAATCAATGGTATTCCTGAAAAGCTATGTTGCTCCCTGTAAATCAAGGTATTCCTTTGATGTGCCATTAAAAAAAAAATCCTGTGATTCTTCACTGTATACAAAAGTAATTCAATGACTTTATTGATCATTGTTGTCTCATAGTAGCCAGGAGAGAGACTGAAAACATAGACAAAGTCAATTTTGGGAAATCTGTGTATTTTAACTTTATTTTTCTCCATTTTCTAATCATTTCTAACACAGACTATTCCAACATTACATTTTCATTCTCCGGCTCAAAGAGTCCAGTTAATGGGCCATGATAAATTATTCCCTGTAAAAACCTACATCTATCTTTTCAAGTCTGATCATTTTTGATGAATATATTCTGCTAACTGAGCATTGGGGGCAGGAGGAGAAGGGGACGACCGAGGATGAGATGGCTGGATGGCATCATGGACTCGATGGACGTGAGTCTGAGTGAACTCCGGGAGATGGTGATGGATAGGGAGGCCTGGCGTACTGCGATTCATGGGGTCACAAAGAGTCGGACACGACTGAGCGACTGAACTGAATTGAACTGAACATGAGCTTCAGTGAAAGCAGTGGGCTATAATAATTAACTGAAGAATATAAATGGCATTTTCTTGGAAAACGGGTTAGAAATTAAATAAGAGAACAGAACAAATAATAGATAGGTAGATAGTTCCTACTCATAACAAGATCTTTCTGTTTTAATCTGCATGAATTAATTGAATAGTAAAGATAATAAAGAAAATTTTGGCAGATTTTCAGAACTTACATGAATTCACTCACATTTTTCAAATTAATGACAGAGTTAATTTCAACATTTTATAAAACTAGAACTCACCTTTACTTTTATTCCTAGATATAGGGTGTGAAGAATGAGTGTGCTATATTAGCTCCTATTTACTCTCATGACTGTTCTTTCTTGGAGGAGTTTGATTAGATGCTTTACAGTTTCTGTTTATGTATTACAAGGAGAAAAATGTAGCTACTCTGTTCAGTTTTATGGCCAGAATACATAAACCTAGTTATTATTCTCCATTAAATATTTAATGACTATTAAATTAATATTCTCCAATGGTCCACTGGAGAAGAGAATGGTAAACCACTTCAGTATCCTTGCCTTGAGAACCCCATGAACAGTATGAATAGGCAAAAAATAGGACACTGAAAGGTGAACTCCCCAGGTCAGTAAGTGTCCAATATGCTACTGGAAATCAGTGGAGAAATAATTCCAGAAAGAATGAAGGCACAGAGCCAAAGCAAAAACAACAGCCAGTTGTGGATGTGACAAGTGATAGAAACAAAGTTTGATGCTGTAAAGATCAATATTGTATAGGAACCTGGAATGTTAGGTCCATGAATCAAGGCAAATTGGAAGTGGTCAAAACAGGAGACGGCAAGAGTGAACATCGACATTCTAAGAATCAGCGAACTAAAATGGACTGGAATGGGTGAATTTAACTCAGATGACCATTGTATTGTGAGCAGGAATCCCTTAGAAGAAATAGAGTAGCCATCATGGTCAACAAAAGAGTCTGAAATGCAGTACTTGGATACAATCTCAAAAATGACAGAATGATCTTTGTTTGTTTCCAAGGCAAACCACTCAATATCACTGTAATCCAAGTCTATGCTCTGGCCAGTAACATTGAAGAAGCTGAAGTTGAACGATTCTATGAAGACCTACAAGACCTTTTAGAACTACCAACAACAACAACAACAGCAAAAAATGTCTTTTTCATTATAGGAGACTGGAATGTGAAAGTGGGAAGTCAAGAGACACCTGGAGAAATGGGCAAATTTGGCCTTGGAGTACAGAATGAAGCATGGCAAAAGCTAATAATGTTTTGCCAAGAGAATGCACTGGTCATAGCAAATACTGTCTTCTAACAACACAAGAGAAGATTCTACACATGGACATCACCAGATGGCAAACACAGAAATCAGATTGATTATATTATTTGCAGCCAAAGATGGAAAAGCTCTATAGAGTCAGCAAAAACAAAACTGGGAGCCGACTGTGGCTCAAATCATGAACTCCTTATTGCCAAATTCAGACTGAAATTGAAGAAAGTGGGGCAAACCACTAGACCTTACAGATATGATATAAATCAAATCCCTTATGATTACACAGTGGAAGTGACAAATAGATTTAAGGGCCTAGATCTGATAGATAGAGTGCCTGATGAACTATGGGCAGATGTTCATGACATTATACAGGAGACAGGGATCAAGACCATCCCTAAGAAAAAGAAATGCAGAAAAGCAAAATGGCTTTCTGAAGAGGCCTTACAAATAGCTGTGAAAATAAGAGAAACAGAAAGCAAAGGAGAGAAGGAAAAATACACCCATTTGAATTCAGAGTTCCAAGGAATAGCAAGGAGAGATAAGAAAGCCTTCCTCAGTGATCAGTGCAAAGAAATAGAGGAAAATAGTAGAATGGGAAAGACTAGAGATCTCTTCAAGAAAATTAGAGATACCAAGGGAACATTTTATGCAAAGATGGGCTCCATAAAGGACAGAAATGGTATGGACCTAACAGCAGCAGAAGATATTTAGAAGAGGTGACAAGAATACACAGAACTATACAAAAAAGAGCTTCACGACCAAGATAATCACGATGGTGTGATCACTCACCTAGAGCCAATCGTCCTGAAATGTGAAGTCAAGTGGGCCTTAGAAAGCATCACTATGAATAAAGCTAGTGGAGGTGATGGAATTCCAGTTGAGCTATTTCAAATCCTGAAAGACAATGCTATGAAAGTGTTGCACTCAATATGCCAGCAAATTTGGAAAACTCAGCAGTGGCCACAGGACTGGAAAAGTCAGTATTCATTCCAATCCAAAAGAAAGGCAATGCCAAATAATGCTCAAACTGCCACACAATTGCACTTATCCCACATGCTAGTAAAGTCATGCTCAAAATTCTGCAAGCCAGGCTTCAGCAATATGTGAACCAAGAGCTTCAAGATGTTAAAGCTGGTTTTAGAAAAGGCAGAGGAAGCAGAGATCAAATTGCCAACATCCACTGGATCATCAAAAAAGCAAGAGAGTTCAAAAAACTCACACACACACACACACACACACACACACACACACACACACACATCTATTTCTGCTTTATTGATTATGCCAAAGCCTTTGACTGTGTCCTCCTCCTCTAAGTTACTTCAGTCGTGTGCAACCCGACTCTGTGCAACCCCATAGATGGCAGCCCGCCAGGCTCCCCTGTCCCTGGGATTCTCAAGGCAATCACACTGGAGTGGAGTGTGTTGACTGTGTGGACTAAAATAAACTGTGGAAAATTCTTCAAGAGATGGGAACACCAGACCACCTAACCTGCCTCTTGAGAAACCTATATGCAGGTCAGAAGCAACAGTTAGAACTGAACATGGGACAACAGTCTGGTTCCAAATAGGAAAAGGAGTACATCACAGCTGAATATTGTCACCCTGCTTATTTAACTTCTATGCAGTGTACATCATGAAAAACGCTGGGCTGGAAGCACAGGATGGAATCAAGATTGCTGGGAGAAACATCAGTAACTTCAGATATGCAGATGACACCATCCTTATGGCAGAAAGTGAAGAAGACCTAAAGAGCCTCTTGATGAAAGTGAAAGAGGAGAGTGAAAAAGTTGGCTTAAAGCTCAACATTCTGAAAACAGAGATCATGGCATCTGGTCCCATCACTTCATGCAAATAGATGGGGAAACAGTTGAAACAGTGTCTCACTTTCTTTTTGAAGGTTTCAAAATAACTGAAGATGGTGACTGCAGCCATGAAATTAAATGACAGTTACTCCTTGGATGTAAAGTTATGACCAACCTAGACAGCATATAAAAAGCAAAGACATTACTTTGCCAACAAAGTTCTGTGTAGTAAAGGCTATGGTTTTACCAGTGGTCATGTATGGATGTGAGTGTTGGACTATAAAGAAACCTGAGCACCAAAGAATGGATTCTTTTGAACTGCGGTGTTGGAGAAGGCTCTTGAGAGTCCCTTGGACTGCAAGGAGATCCAACCAGTCCATCCTAAAGGAGAACAGTCCTGAGTGTTCATTGGAGGGACTGATGAAACTCCAATACTTTGGCCACCTCATGCGAAGAGCTGACTTATATGAAAATACTCTGATGCTAGGAAAGATTGAGGGAGGAGGAGAAGGGGATAGCAGAAGATGAGATGGCTGGGTGGCATCACCGACTCAATGGACATGAGCTTGGGTAAACTCCATGAGCTGGTGATGGACAGGGAGTCCTGGCATGCTGTGGTCCATGAGTTTGCAAAGAGCAGACATGACTGAGTAACTGAATTGAACTGACTGAAATTAATATTTTAGTTAATTAAAACTGAATTCATAATCTCAAAATAAATGAAAACAAAAATAAAATGGTAATTAGCAATTTTATATTAAGTTAGTATTCAGTTCAGTTCAGTTCAGTCACTCAGTCGTGTCCGACTCTTTGCGACCCCATGAATCACAGTGTGCCAGGCCTCCCCGTCCATCACCAACTCCCAGAGTCCACTCAGACTCACGTCCATTGAGTCAGTGATGCCATCCAGCCATCTCATCCTCTGTCATCCCCTTCTCCTCCTACCCCCAATCCCTCCCAACATCAGAGTCTTTTCCAATTAGTCAACTCTTCGCATGAGGCGGCCAAAGTACTGGAGTTTCAGCTTTAGCATCATTCCTTCCAAAGAAATCCCAGGGCTGATCGCCTTCAGAATGGACTGGTTGGATCTCCTTGCAGTGCAAGGGACTCTCAAGAGTCTTCTCCAACACCACAGTTCAAAAGCATTAATTTTTTGGTGTTCAGCTTTCTTCACAGTCCAACTCTCACATCCATACATGACCACAGGAAAAACCATAGCCTTGACTAGACGGACCTTTGTTGGCAAAGTAATGTCTCTGCTTTTCAATATGCTACCTAGGTTGATCATAATTTTTCTTCCAAGGAGTAAGCATCTTTTAATTGAAATGTTATTTAATGGAAAATTATAGAGTTGATATTTGGTATTATAATAAGATACTGTAAAGTTGCCAATAATTTTTTGGGCTAAAACACAAAATCTTATGAAAATAAAGCAATTTGTGTTCTCAGTTAACTATATAGCATTATAAGTATTGTTGACTTATGAAAGTCCCTAGGTATAAGTATTTGCATGGTGGGCCATTGCAAGGTTATTCTAGAAGAAACCTAACACTATTTTATATATAATCTGGTACTTTCATCTGATTTAAGATGAGTTTTAATTGGAATCCCTATTGAGAAATTGTCTGTATTCCTTGAAGGCTTCAACTCTTATCCACCACCACCACCACCTACTGTATCCTCTAAGTCTTTGTCTATCACTAGACTTAGCATAAAGGTAGGTGAAATGGCAAATGTGGGATGGAACCTTTATTTGTAAATAGATTGTGTTTAAAAAATAATTGGAATCCATGGTATCAAGCAAATTAACAATTGCAATAAAATTTCAGTTAAATGGTATTCGATACCATGTGAAAAAAATAAGATATGATAACTCTATATGTGAGACAGCCTAAGATATACAGATGTATAGAACAGTCTTTTGGACTGTGTGGGAGAAGGTTAGGATGGGATGATCTGAGAGAATAGCATTGAAACATGTATATATGAAACAGATCGTAAGTCCAGGTTCAATGCATGAAACAGGGTGCTCAGGGCTGGTGCACTGTGATGACCCAGAGGGATGGGATGAGGAAGGAGATGGGAGGGGGATTCAAGATGGGGAACACATGTAAACCAATGTCTGATTCATGTCAATGTACGGTAAAAACCACTATAATATTGTAAAAAAATTAGCCTGCAATTAAAATAAAAATGTAAAAATAATTTTTAAAAAAGACTTCAACTTAATACTAATATTTAAGTGCAGATATGCCATTGAGTATAAACTGGCTCTGCTTGCCACATGATAGGCCAATAAATCCAAAAGATGAAGTGTTGAGGCAAGGAACATAAGTTTATTCAGAAAGCTGGCTGACTGAGAAGATGGCAGACTAACATCTCAAAATAACTATCTTGTCAGGGCCTGGATGCCAGGTTCATTTAAGGATCAGAGGTGGGGGCAGGTTAGGAAAGAAAGTCAAAAGGTCATTTAATTCTTGCAAATATCTCCTAGAATGGTAGGGAGATGTCTTAGTTTCACTTCCTTACAGTCATTTCAAAGGTGGTATGAAATGGAATATATCCTGCCTTATCAGTAACAAAGATTTCACAGATATCTGTGATTCTGACTCTCCAAACATGAATTTCTGAGCCATGCTGACAAGTGGTGTCACTTCCCACACAAGGAACTCATGGATGTCACAATCATTCACAGGCAGGCAGGGGCAGGCTATCTCCCTGTGAGCTTAAAAGAGTCAGGCAGAGCCTGCAGAGTTCCCTGAGGCAGGCCATTACGTATGCTTATAATAACACAAGTGGCAAAACAAGAGTGAAAGCCAGAGAAACAGATCCAGAATGGAGTCAAAATTAATCCTTCCCAATTACAGATACAATTTAGAGTTGGTATGTACATAAGTCTTTGAAATTTGACTTAAAAAGTGATCCTCAACATTCTAATGAGCTAAGTAGATCACCATTGCCATGTATTGGTAGTAGAAATGAAACTTAAAAACTTGTTCTGCTTATAGTTAAACTTCCTATTGCAAATTATAAATCAGAAGTGTGTTTGTCATATTCTTTTGTTTTATGAGAGTTGAGAGCAGTTCTTATTAACCACCTGTTATATAATGGACACAGCAGCATAGAACTATCAAATAGAACTGATAATTGTCTGATTGTGCCTTATGTTCTAAAGAGAGCAAAGAGAAAATGAAAGTGAAAGTTGCTCAGTCGTGTCTGACTCTTTGTGACCCCATGGACTATATAGACCATGGAATTCTACAGGCCATAATACTAGAGTGGGTTGTCAGGCCCTTCTCCAGGGGATCTTCCCAACTCAGGGATTGGATCCAGGTCTCCTGCAGTGCAGGTGGATTCTTTACCAGCTGAGCTACAAGGGAAACCCAAAGGAGAGCAAAGGGAAGTGATAAACTGAGTGACTCTCTATATTCTGATATACTCAAGACTGATATATTGAAGACGGATATACTCAAGACTTGTATATTCAAGACTTAACCTCAAGACTGGTTGAATTTTGTATGATGTTATCTCCAAGAAATAAGATTAATTCCTTTTTTTTTCTATGATTTAAATTGCATTACTATTTGGTTTGTATCTTAGTTATGCAATCTCTTATCAAAAAGTGAGAATTAAATCAACAAGGCAAAATGCAATTTTTAAAAAGGAAGTTCAAGAATTAAGAGAATGAATTCACATTATTTTCCAGAAAGTAAGAATACAACCTGTGATGTACTTCTGAAACACTGCATTATAACACGAATCCTAATAATAATAATAATAACAATAATTCTACCTTTTAAATGTTAATTTTGAATAGAATATTGCTTTTGAATAGAATATTGCTCATTGCATGTTGAGCTCACTATACCACAAGGGCTAACAGTAATTATAAAAACAATGNATGTACTTCTGAAACACTGCATTATAACACGAATCCTAATAATAATAATAATAACAATAATTCTACCTTTTAAATGTTAATTTTGAATAGAATATTGCTTTTGAATAGAATATTGCTCATTGCATGTTGAGCTCACTATACCACAACGGCTAACAGTAATTATAAAAACAATGGGTTGGGACTAATCAGAATAAAGTTCTAGGTGTGTCTCTATCACTAACTAGCTCTGATTATTGGCAGTTCACTTAACTTTTCTCTGCTGTAGTTTCCTATTCCACAATTTGACTATACAATCTCTAAGGCAAGTTCAATTTTTTTACCAAAAAGAAAAAGAAAAAGCACTCATTTTTTAAGGGGATTGAGATAGGAAAGAAAGGGAATTGACCTGGAATTTGTTGAATGATCCATACTTTTAATAAAATAAAGTAATACAGAAAGAGAGTTATTATTCAGTTTCACTCTTTCTATAGGGTCTGCTAAAAATTGATATGATTATCCCTGAGCTCTGGAAGGGTATTCAATCAACATGCAATGAACCACTATCCAGTTGTAAATGAACTGAAGTTTTTATTCACTTTTGTTAAGAAGCCAAGATATTTTCATCAAGATCCATTAAGTAAATTCCATTACATAGATACCACCATATCAGACATACCCATTTGATTGATAAATTTCGTCAATTCCTAAGAAATAATAACAACAAGTGTAATAACAGAATAAGGTAAAGATATGTGTGATTCTAATGTAAAGAAAATTAGGCAGGCTTTCCATTATTATAAATATGTGCTTAAGAGGATAATAACAGAAAAAGTCACAAGAATACAAATTAGTCCTCTTTTGTATAGATTATTTTTGACAAAATTGAGTTTTCCATATGTTAAAGGAAAAAGTACAATTTAATAAATGTTCATACAAAGTAAGGCAGTTTTTAATGTTGTTAAGTATGATTTGTGCATATCATTTAAGACTTTGAATGTCTCTTCCTGGTATAATTATAGTACTTAGAATCTTTCCCATACAGTAAATACAGTGCAATCCATACCAGCTTTGTAGGATAGTTGCTGCTGCTAAGTCGCTTCAGTCCTGTCTGACACTGTGAGACCCCATGGACTGCAGCCACTCAGTTTCCTCTGTCCATGGGATTTTCCAGCCAAGAGTACTGGAGTGGGTTGCCATGTAGTAACTTCTAAATTATTTGCATCATTATATGAAGAGTCCAGGTAAATAGGATTCTATTTTCTTGGGAAATAAAATAACACTTTTAAGTGCTAAAAACATTCATGTCAGGCCCTAAGAAGTAAATTTTCAATGCCATTAACTGTCCTGTTACATTGAAAATGAAGATTTTTTTTTTCTTAAATTCAGTACTGAAAGTTTAAGTGAAATTAGTGAGTAGTGGTGATCTGAGTACTTCACTTACAAGTTACTTTGAAGAGGAATAGTTACAATTGCTTTCAATAATGTAGAAGCTATTGACTAAGACTATTTATATGCAATTTATCAAGACCAATAAATGTGAAATCTCTTCATCGTGATGTATTAATTCAGTGTGATGATACCTAAGTGCTGAGATAATTAAGGTAGATACATAGGGTTTTATGGAGTAGTTCAGTTCAGTTCAGTCACTCAGTCGTGTCCGACTCTTTGCAACCCCATGAATCACAGCACGCCAGGCCTCCCTGTTCATCACCATCCCCCGGAGTTCACTCAGATTCACATCCATCGAGTCAGTGATGACATCCAGCCATCTCATCCTCTGTTGTCCCCTTCTCTTGCTGCCCTCAATCCCTCCCAGCATCAAAGTCTTTTCCAATGAGTCAACTCTTTGCATGAGGTGGCCAAAGTACTGGAGTATCAGCTTTAGCATCATTTCTTCCAAAGAAATCCCAGGGTTGATCTCCTTCAGAATGGACTGGTTGGATCTCCTTGCAGTCCAAGGGACTCTCAAGTCTCCTCCAGCACCACAGTTCAAAAGCATCAATTCTTNGAAGAATTGATGCTTTTGAGCTGTGGTGTTGGAGAAGACTCTTGAGAGTCCCTTGGACTGCAACAAAATCTAACCAGTCCATTTTAAAGATCAGCCCTGGGTATTCTTGGGAAGCAATGATGCTAAGTGTGAAACTCTGATACTTTGGCCACCTCATGCAAAAATTTGACTCATTGGAAAGACTCTGATGTTGGGAGGCATTGGGGGCAGCAGGAAAAGGGGACGACAGAGGATGAGATGGCTGGATGGCATCAACAACTCAATGGACTTGAGTCTGAGTGAACTCTGGGAGTTGGTGATGGACAGGGAGGCCTGGCATGCTGCAATTTATGGGGTCGCAAAGTTTCAGACATGACTGAGTGACTGCCGAACTGAACTGATTAATCTTTTACTGAAAATCAAACTATAAGTAAAGTACTACTTAAAAAAAAAAAAAACAGGTGTGTGTGCATTTAGATTGCATTTGTCTTTTCTTGTATCATAAATGCTTGTAAATTTGTAGAAAATGCTGAACATATAGAGAATACATTAAAACTTTAGAAATCAATGTGTTACTCTCTCACACCAGTCAGAGTAGCTGTTATCAAAATGTCTACAAGCAAGAAATGCTGGAGAGGGTGTGGAGAAAATCAAACCCTCTTACACTGTTGGTGGGAATGAAAACGTGCACAGCCACTGTGGAGTACAGTGTGGAGATTCCTTACAAAACTGAAAATAGAACTGCCATATGACCCAGCAATCCTATTGCTGGGCATACACACCGAGGAAACCAGAACTGAAAGAGACACGTGTACCCCAATGTTCATTGCATCACTGTTTACAATAGCTAGGATACGGAAGCAACCTAGATGTCCATCAGCAGATGAATGGATAAGAAAGCTGTGGTACATATATACACAATGGAATATTACTGAGCTATTAAAAAGAACACATTTGAATCAGTTCTAATGTGGTGGATGAAACTGGAGCCTATTATATAGAGTTAAGTAAGATGAAAGAAAAAGACCAATACAGTATATTAACACATACATATGGAATTTAGAAAGATAATAATGATGACCCTATATATGAGTCAGCAAAAGAGACACAGATATGAAGAACACACTTTTGGACTCTGTGGGAGAAGACAAGGGTGGGATGATTTGAGAGAATAGCATTGAAACATGTATATTNCAGAATTTTCCACAGTTTATGGTGATCCACACAGTCAAAGGCTTTGGCATAGTCAATAAAGCAGAAATAGATGTTTTTCTGGAACTCTCTTGCTTTTTCAATGATCCAGTGGATGTTGGCAATTTAATCTCTGGTTCCTCTGCCATTTCTAAAACCAGCTTGAACATCTGAAAGTTCATGGTTCACGTATTGCTGAAGCCTGGCTTGGAGAATTTTGAGCATCACTTTACTAGCGTGTGAGATGAGTACCATTGTGTGGTAGTTTGAACATTCTTTGGCATTGCCTTTCTTTGGGATTGGAATAAAAACTGACCTTTTCCAGTCCTGTGGCCACTGCTGGGATTTCCAAATTTGCTGACATATTGAGGGCAGCACTTTCACAGCATCACCTTTGAGAATTTGAAATAGCTCAGCTGAAATTCCATCACCTCCACTAGCTTTGTTCGTAGTGATGCTTCCTAAGGCCCACTTGACTTCATATTCCAGGATGTCTGGCTCTAGGTGGGTGTGAGTGAGCACACCATCGTGATAATCTTGGTCATGAAGATCTTTTTTGTACAGTTCTTCTGTGTATTCTTGCCACCTCTTCTTAATACCTTCTGCTTCTATTAGGTCCCTACCATTTATTGACCCCATCTTTGAATGACATGTTCCCTTGGTATCTCTGATTTTCTTGAAGAGATCTCTAGTCTTTCCCATTCTATTGTTTTCCTCTACTTCTTTACATTGATCACTGAGGAAGGCTTTCTTATCTCTCCTTGCTATTCTTTGGAACTCTGCATTCAAATGCGTATATCTCTCCTTTTCTCCTTTGCTTTTCACTTCTCTTCTTTTCATAGCTATTTGTAAGACCTCCTCAGACAGTCATTTTGCTTTTTTGCATTTCTTTTTCTTGGGGATCATCTTGATTCTTGTCTCTTGTACAGTGTCACGAACCTCCATCCATAGCTCATCAGGCACTCTGTCCATCAGATCTAGTCCCTTAAATCTATTTCTCACTTCCACTGTATAATCGTAAAAATTCCATCACCTCCACTAGCTTTGTTCGTAGTGATGCTTCCTAAGGCCCACTTGACTTCATATTCCAGGATGTCTGGCTCTAGGTGGGTGTGAGTGAGCACACCATCGTGATAATCTTGGTCATGAAGATCTTTTTTGTACAGTTCTTCTGTGTATTCTTGCCACCTCTTCTTAATACCTTCTGCTTCTATTAGGTCCCTACCATTTATTGACCCCATCTTTGAATGACATGTTCCCTTGGTATCTCTGATTTTCTTGAAGAGATCTCTAGTCTTTCCCATTCTATTGTTTTCCTCTACTTCTTTACATTGATCACTGAGGAAGGCTTTCTTATCTCTCCTTGCTATTCTTTGGAACTCTGCATTCAAATGCGTATATCTCTCCTTTTCTCCTTTGCTTTTCACTTCTCTTCTTTTCATAGCTATTTGTAAGACCTCCTCAGACAGTCATTTTGCTTTTTTGCATTTCTTTTTCTTGGGGATCATCTTGATTCTTGTCTCTTGTACAGTGTCACGAACCTCCATCCATAGCTCATCAGGCACTCTGTCCATCAGATCTAGTCCCTTAAATCTATTTCTCACTTCCACTGTATAATCGTAAGGGATTTGATTCAGGTCATACCTGAATGGTCTAGCGGTTTTCCCCACTTTCTTCAATTTAAGTCTGAATTTGGCAATAAGGAGTTCATGATCTGAGCCACAGTCAGCTCCCGGTCTTGTTTTTAGAGTATAGCATAGAGGAAGGAAAAAGAAGATAATAATAAGTACTCCTATCTAGAGAAGAGAGGGTGACCATGGGGGAAAGGACATTTAGCAACACCACATGCAAGGCTTTGGTTTGGGCAGAAATCCTCCGACCATGACTTTGTTGATCTTCCTTTCCCTTGCAGTGGAGTGGATTTCTTGATCAGCTTTGACCACTGAGAATATTTGCCTCTTACTTAAATAGCACATCTGAGAGGAGCATTATAAATAAAGAAGTACCTTTGGCTGGGAAAATGCACCTGAGGGTCTGTGTGTGTGTGTGTGTCTGTGTCTGTGTACGTGAGCCCATGCCATATCCCTAGCAAAGCTGTCCTACTTTATAGCTGGGTCTGAGAATAGCAACAGAAGCTGAGATTCTCTGTTAAAGCAAGCATGAGTCTCTTATCACCAGGACTGGCTTATCTTTTCTGCTGGGAACTGCCTTTCTGGAGATAAATCCTGGAGAACCAGAGTGAGATGTCTGCCAGTTTCCTCTGGGGGAGAGTCGACTGTGAGCAGAGATAGTGGTTTAATCTCACTGACCTCAGCTCCTCCAAAGCCTACAAGTCTGTGGGCTGAACCGTGAGATGGGTAAGAGTGTAGGCTCTGAAGTCAGACTGACCTGAGCTGACATCTTGGCTCTTCCCAGTGTTGAGTGGTTGCACAAGTTTCAGCTGAATCTGTGTCCAAGTCTATAAGTGGTAATAATAAGACCGCTCACATCCAGTCGTTTGTGATAGGAGCCCATAAAACATTTTGACATGGAAAACAGAAAAGACCAAACAAGTATTATGGTTGATGATTATTGTGGTGTTTGTAAGGCTTCTCAGAAACTGAAGTAACAGCATTCAGCCATGTTTTCATGGCTCCTCTTACTTAACTGTCTTGGCCCAAGATCAGTTAGCAACTTTCTCCTCCTCTTAACAGTCAGTGTTGGCCTCAGCACCCAGATGGGGACTCGCACGTTACAATAGCTGAGAACTCTGCCTCTCTACAGCCTCAGGCTGCAACCCAACTCCAGCTTTCAAAAACGACAGGGGTGCAGGCAGATAGGGACCCCATACCTCATCCACGTACACAGAGAGCCCCAGTGCATCTGCCAGAACGCCCAGTCTTTTCTAATCGGGACATTAACTTTAGACACAGGAAATTAGCTGACACAGTTCTGAAAGGTAAATTAATTTCTCAGTCTAGCCCTCCACCCTCTCAGAACAATGTCTCTGCTTCCTCTGTCCCTTGTGAAAACACCCCTCTCAAGAGCCACAAGTAAACAGGCTTTCATGTCAGGACTATCTTCTCTAATAATTTCTTTTTTAAATTTATTTATTTTTTAATTGGAGGATAATTGCTTTACAGTATTGTGTAATTGCAGTGTCTGGTTTCTTAGGTACCAATATTATTGCCATGTTGGATCTTATTTCATTATCTGGGGTGGTTCATTCTGCTGGCATCCTTATCATCTGTTCATATAATTTAGCCGTGTTCGGGTTCTCTCTGCGGGTGTGTTATCAGCCCCCACTGTGTCTTTGCCGCATTAGTTCTGTTCCAGACAACTCCCCCAATGTCTTGGGTTTCTCTGCAAACATTTATAGCACTAGGCAGACTCTCAGAGGTACAGAGCATTCTTTTGTAACAATCTTTCTTTTCTCTTTTTTCCCTTTTATAAAAGTAGTTGCTATCAATTCATTCAAGGCTGCTTTAACGAGTTCTGTTGCTTCAGGAGCTATAGTTGTGTTGTCAGGGTTAATTTTCATTGACTCAAATATTTTTATTGAGGCTTTCTTCAGTAGATTTAGCTTGGTGTGGTTGTACCTTTTCTAGCAAATATTCTATCACTTCTCATAGTTAAAGGAGTATATTAATATAACATATCTGCCTCATTATGCTACACTATGGCTGATCAATGTTTGCTCTAGTTCAGTGTATTTAAACAAAACAGATCCGGTTTCCTTATCCAGGCAGCAAAGCACTAATTTTATTATAAATAGTTTTTTGTCTAATTTCATCTTGACCATAGCAACATTTCCTAATGGTTCACTTGCTCAACTTTCTAGCGATATTAGAAAAAGAATTTAAAGAATGTTATAATATTTGCTGGGAACAGTCGTTGTTACCATCATTTGGAATTCTTTGCCACAAAGAAATCTGCAGCAAAGAGCAGGTGACAAAAGGGACAGGATGTTGACAAGGGAATCCATGTTTCGGGGGTGGGAGATGCCACGGCTGGATGGTTCCCTGGGTGTCCCTCAACATGAAGATTCCGTGTTCTCCGCAGTCCACGCCCTAGCTCCACTACTCTGCAGTGCTCCAGCATGCTCCTCTGTGCTGATGGTGTGACACCACGGTGGTGCTCCTCCTAAGCAAATACCTGCAAGGCAGCAGGACCAAATGAGGAAACACCAGTTGTTAGTTTACGGTAATCTTAGGAGCCAAACCAAACCTACTCTAATATTTTTACTCCTTTAAAAGCAAACAAAAAGGCCTGTGTGCTGGCACCGCTCTCATTCCACGTCACATCTCCTCACTCCAACCTCTGCTGCTAGACTGGCTTTGCTCCTGCTCTGACCAGCCTCGCACAGGTGCCGGCTGGCCGACCCCCCCTGAGCCCCACACCTGTCACTGACCCCTGCCCGGCCCCTCCCTTTGGAGGAAATTGTGACCCTCTCTGCACTCAGGCAACCTTGACTCGTGAGCACAGGAGCTGGGCACGCCATTGGACCAGGTGTGGGTGGGGGCCGGGGACGAAGCCCTCCTCCCTCTAAACCCTGCACATAGCCCCACAGCGCATCCTTTCCAGGCTCCTGTGATCCTCATGGGCGGTGACCCCCAAGCTGGTCACCTCCGGTGGGAGCTCTTGAGGAAACAGAAACAGAGTCTTCTCCCAACCCAGATATCCTCTCCACGTTGGTGGCAGAAAAAAAAAAAAAAAAAAATTCTTATTATTGAACAAGCCTCGAACTAGAATGTGAGGTGCCTCAGAGGCAAGTGACCCGCTGAAAAAATGCAGAGACGGAATCGCTCTACCTCCCACGCCAAGCAGAAAGAGCCCCTTCCGGGCATGTTCTCAAGGGAAACACTAACTAGTCCTCCAACTCTGTGATCTGACAGTACCACTGGTCACACAGAGTTCACTCCAGCTTTACCTGTAGCTGGGGTTATCCAGTGGAAAACCAACTTCTGTCTGTATGACAGCAGGTCATTTTGCAAACTGGGGCAAAGCACTCACCACAGTGAGGCTCCTCCCTCCCCCCACCCCAGGAACTGGAAGGGAGGGGAACTTCCTCTTTTGTTTCCCCCCAGATTCCACCTTTACTTATTTGCTTGGTTGGTTGGCTTTTTAATTTTCCAAATGATTTTTTCTTACCTTTTTTGGAGACATTTTATTTCTTGAAGTAGAGGTGATAGGAAACCACTTCTTTTGATGCTTGAATTTCAAAAAGGTGGTTCTCAAAATGTTTGCCTTTTAAGAGATGTCTCTCAGGTTCTTGAGAAAGCATTCCTGAGTCAAAAAGCTTTAAAAAAATTTTTTAAGATGCAAAACAAGGCCAGCTAACAAAAGACTAATGTATTTACATTTTAAAGAATTGAGAAAGTACATCCCCGTTTTCTAAACTAAATACTCTGAGAAAAGGAGAGGAGAGAAATCTCCTCTTTGCCGCAGGGGGAATTAAGATTCTTTGTTTCTGTTTGTCCTTGCATAGCCAAAGCGATCGGGCTTCCCATTGCCCAGTGGGGCCATACAGACATGTGGCTCAGCGGCAAAGAATCTGCCTGCAGGAGACCTGGGTTTGATCCCTGGGTCAGGAAGCTCCCCTGGAAAAGGAAATTGCAACCCACTCCACTATTCTCACCTGGGAAATCCCATGGACAGAGGCTACAGTCCAGGGGATGGCAAAGAGTCGGACATGATTAAAGAGACTGAACACACACACAAAGCAATGATGCGTCTGTGCTGGTTTTCCTTCTTTTCTCACTACTGCTTCCTGGGGTCACTTAAATATCCACCTGCCTGGAAAGCCTGCTTAGTGAGAAGCCCCAGGTAGGGTGCTTGTAACAAAGGCACTCCATAACAAAGCATCATAATTAAAATTAAAAGGCAAAAAAATAGGGGAGATATTCATTACAAAAGAGAGAAATAATATTCTAATATACTAAAAAATGTGCAAATTAATAAAAATACTAAACCCTCCCACAAGTCTAAATTAGAAATCTTTTCCTCATCGTTATTAAACACTTTTAAAAGGTAATATTCTTACTCAAATGTAAGACGCTTTCATGACATGACGTACCATTATGTTATGAGTCATGGAGAAAGGAAAAAAACGCAACCTATTCAACTAGAGCCCCCCCTTTTTTTCACTTTGATGTCTAATTTTATTTAATATAAGATAAAAATGAGAGCCTCAAACCTTGAATAGGAACTTCTGAAATGTGAATTTCGGATATTTTCGAGTCAGACTTGGAATTCAAATTTAGAGTCTCTCCTCTAGGATTTTAATTATTGCAAGATTTGCCCTAGTCTGAATGACAGTTTACATTATAATTTTCACATCAATGAGCACTGAGTCAACAAAACCAAACCAAATGTAAATTAAACGCTGACTACTACAATCCTTTAATGGACTGAGTACCAGCAATATACAAGTTTTCTTTTCATTTTTGTTACTTAATAAACTTATTTTAGAATAGGCTTATATTTACAGAAAAATTGTAAAGATTGTATAGAGTTTTCAGACACCCAGTACCCAATTCCCTCATTTTTAACATCTTTCATTAGTCACATATGTTGTCACAATTACTGGGTCAATATTAACATACTATTAATTAATAATAGAAAACTAAGATCATGGCACCCAGTCCCATCACTTCATGGCAAATAGATGAGGAAGCAATGGAAACACTGACAGACTTTATTTGGGGGTGGGGGGCCCAAATCACTGCAGATGGTGACTCCTTCCATGAAATTAAAAGATGCTTGCTCCTTGGAAGAAAAGCTATGAACAACCTAGACAGCATATTAAAAAGCAGAGACATTACTTTGCCAACAAAGGTCCATATAGTCAAAAGCTATCATTTTTCCAGTAGTCGGGTATGGATGTGAGAGTTGGACTATAAAGAAAGCTGAGTCCCGAAGAATTGGTGCTTTTGAACTGAGGTATTGGAGAAGACTCTTGAGAGTCCCTTGGACAGCAAAGAAATCCAACCAGTCCATCCTAAAGGAGATCAGTCTTGAATATTCACTGGAAGGACTGATGCTGAAGCTGAAGCTCCAATACTTTGGCCATCTGATGCGAAGAACTGACTCATTGGAAAAGACCCTGATGCTGGGAAAGATTGAAGGGAGGAGGAGAAGGGGACGACAGAGGATGAGATGGTTGGATGGCATCACCTACTCAATGGACATGAGTAAATTCTGGGAGCTGGTGATGGACAGGGAGGCCTGGCATGCTGTAGGTCACAAAGAGTTGAACATGACTAAGTGACTGAACTGAACTGAATTAATAATATTAACCAAAATCCCAAACTGGAATCAGATCTCCTTATCTTTTTCCTAACATCCCAGTCTCTTCCAGGAGCCCATCCAAGATACCACAGTATATTTTGTTATCCTGTCTCCCAAGGTTCCTTTTTTCTGTGACCGTTTCTCAGACTTTCCTTGTGTTGGAAGACCTGGACAGTTTTAAGGTCAGGCATTGTTATAAAGTCTCTTGAGTGGGATTTGTCTGGCATTTTCCTCATTATAATACTGGGTTTTTAGGTTTGAAGGAGGAAAGACATAAAAAATAAAGTTTCATTTCCATCACATCATATCAAAGGTACTGACCATGAATAAAGACTTATCATGGCTGATGTCGACCTTGATCACCCAGCTGAAGTAGCCTCTGTTAGATTTCTCGCTGTAGTCATTCTTAACCCTTTGTCCACAATGTCCTCTTTGGGAGGAAGTCACTTTACTCAGCCCACACTTCAGAAGTGGGAGGTTACGCTCCATTTCCTAAAGGGCAGAGTGTCTACATCAAACACTTGGAATTCTTATGCACAACAGATCTGCCTTTTCTCCCTCATGTATTCATTTATTCAGTCATTTTTTATATCAGTATGGATTCATGAGTACTTACTTTATACTTTGGGTTCCGGATGATTTTATTGTCTTGCTCAAATCATTTTCACTTTGAATTCTGGATGCTCTTTCAGTTGCCTCCTTTGTTCCTGTGACATCCCTCGATCAATGTGGGCTTTGATTTTGGCTGTTTTGGTTTTTTTTTCCTAACACACCCTTATCTTCTGCCACTACAAGTTGCTATAGGTATGTCAACTATATCTTAATAAAACTGAAGGGGGAAAAACATGATGTATTATTTTTAAGTATGTCAGCATAAAGTGTTCTTCCTCTGCCAAAAAGATTTCCATAGTCTAGTCCCAAAAAAGTACTATGGCTCATCAAAATATAATCTACTTAATGGTTTTCCTAGGTCTAAAAAGAAAATCAGTTGTAACTGACTTTTAAGGAAGAAGTAGTATCAGCATGCTTTATCAGCGTACATTAAACTGACTTAAATTTCTTCACAACATGCATGTTTGCAAAGTCACATCAATCACGTCAGATGCTTTGAGACCCCTAGGCTGTAGCCCACCAGGCTCCTCCATTCCATGAGATTTTCCAGGCAAGAATACTGGAGTGGATTGCTGTGCCCTTCTCCAGGGGATCTCCCTGACCCAGGGATGGAACCCACGTCTCTTATATCTGCTGCACTGGCAGACGGGTTCTTTCCCACTAGCTCCACTTGGGAAGCCCTCTTCATAACATAGTTTACATTAAACTCTTACTTGCTAGATCTAAGGTATGAGTATAAGCTAAGCTGCTGTAACAAAAAGATTCTGAAACACTGTGGCTTTACAAAGTTGAAAGTTAATTTCTTTTTCAAGAACAGTCCAGCAGTGAGGTCCAGGATGAATGAGGTAGCGCTGCCCTGTGGCATCATTCAGTGACCTGGGTCCCATTCCTCTGAGTCCCTTTCAGCATCCGCCCCCTCCCAGGGCTTCTTCTCATAGCATGGTTGAGCTGATTCACCTCTGTCCATACTCATGTTTTGCTCACAGGAAGGAGGAAAGAGAAGCTCAAGGTCACACAGCGTTGTCTCTAAGTATTTAGATCACCCTTGTTCACACAGCTCTGCAAGAGCCTGGGAAATGTAGTAACTACTTGGGTATCTCTGTGCCCCACTGACATTCTTACAGCTTCAGTCCCTAAACAGGAGAAAGGAGGATGGGTGCGATGTCCATTAGCCATCCCAGGTACACGGCTGTCATCCTGAGATCTAATGTTGTCCAGTTGCCAAGTTGTGTCTGACTGTTTGCGACCCCATGGACGGCAGCACGCCTGGCTTCCCTGTCCTTCGCTATCTCCCAGGGTTTGCTCAAATTCGTGTCCATTGAGTTGGTGATGCCGTCCAACCATCTGAGATCTAATACCAGTTCCCCACAGTGAACTCCGCGGTCACAGCCCTTCGTGTTCAGTTCTTTCTGGCACATGCCCCATGCCATCTATCCCCATCCAGTTGCCCTGTAGTCCCTGCTTCTCACCTACCCTTCCCAATCTCAAAGAATCCGACTCACTAAGCAGAGATCAGTACTTTCTTAACTCCTTAAATCCCCAAACTCCAAGTCCTTTTTCTTGGACAATACAGCTAAATTCCTTTCGGGCACAGAACTTCCAAACACAAAAGTCTGGAATGAATGGTCTCCAGGGTATCCTGCTCACGCCTGGAATCTTGTCTCCTTCAGACATCAAAAACCAGCAAACGTGTGGCTCTTCCTATGAGGGGAAGGAGAGCTTGGGCTTCCCGAAGATGGGACAAATATTTTACTTTAAGTCCTTCCAGGTGGGTTCACAGCACTGAAAACAAATTGTGGGGCAAATATCAATAGATCTCCATCCTACATTAAATCATAAATAAATCTCTAAGCTACCTATGTATTATGGGGCTGAATTATGTCTCCCTAAAATTCATGTTTGAAGTTCTACTGCCAGGACCTCTCACATTGTGAACTTACTTGGACACAGGGTCTTTAAAGAGAGAATTAAGTTAGGACTTCCCTGGTGATCCAGTGGTAAAGAATCCTCCTGCCAGTGCAGGGGACACAAGTTTGATCCCTGATCTGGGAAGATTCCACTTACCTCAGGAAAACTAAGCCTACAAACCACAACCACTGAGCCTATTGCTACAACTACTGAAGCCCGAATGCTCTAGAACCGTGCTCCACAACAAGAGAGCCACCGCAATGAGAAGCCTGGGTACTACAGCTAGAGAAAGCCCGGGAGCAGCCACAAAGCCCTAGTGCAGCCAAAAATAAATGAATAAATGTTTAAGTGAAGTCGCTCAGTCGTATCCGACTCTTTGTGACCCCATGGACTGTAGCCTACCAGGCTCCTCTGTCCATGGGATTTCCCAGGCAATAGTCCTGGAGTGGATTGCCATTTCCTTCTCCAGGGGATCTTCCCAACCCAGGGATCGAACCCGGGTCTCCCGCATTGTGGACAGACACTTTACCGTCTGAGCCACCAGGGAAGTGAGAAATAACTAAGTTAAAATGAGGTCATTAGGATGGGCCCTAATCTGATATGACTGGTATCTTTATAAGAAGAGATTAAGACACAGGTACAGAAGAAAGACCACATAAAAACAAGGAGATGACAAAACTCTGCAAGCCAAGAAGAGAGGCCTCACAAGGAACCAACCCTGCCCACAGAACACCTTCCTTGTTCCTGGAGGCCTAGCCCCCAGTATTGTGAGAAAATACATTTCTGTCGTTTAAGCCAGCCTGTGGTTTGTTGGTGTGGCAGCCTGAGCAAACCAGCTAACTAATAAATGGGATTTCTGAGCAGAAGGAAGGTATTGTAGTAGCAGATTTAGAAACACTTGCTGATTTGTAATTATAGATTAATAACAGTAGGATTTAGCTTAAAGAGTAGGGACTCAAGTCTGGGTGTCCGAATTTTAATTCTTTTAATTTCTTCATTGTGTATCTGGCCTGGTACCTGGCCAAGTAACTTCTCTGGACCTTGGATTGCTTATTTATTACACAATGAAAGGCTTCGAACAGATCATCTTCAAGCAGTCAGTTTCTGAGTCCATGCTTGATAAAACTGTTAGAAACTCCTGACTTCTGAGTCACTCTATTCCAGCTTTCACAAAATGTGCTTTGTGCAACACTGGAACTTAGAGATAACAGATACTTCTATAAAAAGAGATCAGATAAGTTTGGGAAACTCTGTATTTTATATCCCACTTTTGGAAAGATGTAAGGCCCATTAGCATCTTAAAGGATCTTTCAAAAAGTCCTACAGGAAAGAAAACTGTTGGTTTTGTGGAAGCCCAGACCCTCTTTCCAAGCTTGCAACCTTTATAAACATCCTGAGGGGCTAATATTCCACAGCTCTTGCTTGGACAGTGCTGAGCTATCATGCTGCTGCTGCTAAGTCACTTCAGTCGTGTCCGACTCTGTGTGACCCCATAGACGGCAGCCCACCAGGCTCCCCCATCCTTGGGATTCTCCAGGCAAGAATACTGGAGTGGGTTGCCACTTCCTTCTCCAATGCATGAAAGAGAAAAGTGAAAGTGAAGTCGCTCAGTCTGTCCGACTGTCAGCGACCCCATGGACTGCAGCCCACCAGGCTACTCCGTCCATTGGATTTTCTAGGCAAGAGTACTGGGGTGGGGTGCCATTGCCTTCCCCATGAGCTATCATATAACCTATGTTAAAATTCTTTTGACACTTGTTAAACCATAGAGAGGTTTTTCAGTAGCACTGCATAGGAGGTTAATTTTTTACACTTCCCTGGTGGCTCAGCAGTAAAGAATCTGCCTGCAATGTGGGAGACCTGGGTTTGATTCCTGAGTTGGGAAGATCCCTGGAGAAAAGAATGGTAACCTACTCAAGTATTCTTGCCTGGAGAATGCCATGGGACAGAGGGGGCTGGTGGGCTACAGTCCATGGGGGTAGCATAGAGTCAGACATGATTGAGCAACCAACACACATTAAATTTATTACAACAGGGGAGAAAGATAGGGGTGAATTCCAGATACAGCAAGGATAAGTCTTCTTATAGGCAAGGGACAGAATGAGAGGGTCAGTGGATGCAAAATTACTGACAAGGGACATCAAGACTTGGTGGGGGAGGGGAAGAGGGGCAGCCTCAACAAACTGGCCAAGCAGGACTTTTGATGAAGTCAGGCCAGGGTGATCAGTTAATAAGAGAGGGGGAGAGGGAGGAATTTGGTCAAATATCAAAGATGGGAGGATGATTACTAAAACAACTTAGCAGGATTCTTGCTAAAACTGGACTCTGCAGGCTTAATTTAAAAAAAAATTCCTCAATCATGTCCGTCTCTTTTCGACCCCATGGACTATAACCTGCCAGGCTTCTCTGTCCATGGGATTCTCCAGGCAAGAGTACTGGAGTAGGTTGCCATTCCCTTTTCCAGGGGATCTTCCTGACCCAGGGATTGAGCCCGGATCTCCTGCATTGGAGGCAGATTCTTTACCATCCGAGCCACCAGGGAAACTCAGGCTAAAGGCAAGGCCTGGTCAAAAAGAGGGCTCACGGAGACTAACGCAGTTTTGGTTGTCATTGGGTCCAAGGAAATGGCAACCCACTCCAGTATTCTTGCCTGGAGAATCCCAGGGATGGGGGAGCCTGGTGGGCTGCCGTCTATGGGGTCACACAGAGTCGGACACGACTGAAGTGACTTAGCAGCAGCAGCAGCAGTGACAATTAATCACAAGAAGCTGCCACGAAATCTTTATCACTCAATCTCCCTTTATTTTTTCAGTAAATAATTTCAGATAGTCTCATTTTCCAAGAGGGGAAAAAGATGGGAACCTCGTAATAGGACTTGGACTATGCTGGTTTCAGTCTAATTTCTGTACAGACTCTACTGTGAGCAGAGTGTGCCTGAAGTCAACTGGTACAAAAGCTCGTCTTGACGGTACCGTCCAGCAGCTCTGGCCTGGGGCCTGACGGTGCCGGGTGCTCCTCCCCAACGCAGAAATCCACCAGGCGGTTTCCCATGACCCAGGGGAGATCAACAGCATGGGAGCCCCGGGGCCAACAGTGGCCAAGAAAAGTCCGAAGACTATTTCCGTCCACAGTGTTAGCGCGTCTGCTCCCTTCTCTGTGTGTCACCTCACTTTCCTCACAGCAGCTGGAGGACATTTCCATGGTGGGGTGGCAGCACCCTGCTTCCCTGAAACAGGGAGTTGTGTGAAGTGAGAAAGACTGTGTTCACGGAAAATGTAGCAAGAACAGTGGTGGTGTTTTTCCCCCACTAGACTTCACTGTTTATCAAGAAGCTATTTGTGATGAAGGCTTAAAACCCAACCCGAATGAGATGGGGTTATACAAACACCTCCTTTGCACCTACCTATGTCCCTGGGACTAAAACTGAACTTTAAGAAAATTAAATAATGATGGAAGTGAATAGATGTAAGAGCCGCCTGGCTCAGTGACTTCACATCCTACTGGATTAGGGTCAGTTGAGGAGCTTGCCTGAGTACTACCCCCTGAAATTCTGACTCAGTTGATCTAAGGAGGAGAGGGAGGGAGGCTCTGAGCTTTTAAAAGAAAACACACGTTAAAATCTCCCCCAGGTGGCTTTAATGTCTAACCGGGGTTGAGACTAGTGATCTACTTTAGTCTCCTCAAACTTTATGGGTCAAGAAACTGAGGCCCACATTAAAAAGAATACATTTGAATCAGTTCTAATAAGATGGATGAAACTGGAACCAATTATACAGAGTGAAGTAAGCCAGAAAGAAAAACACCAATACAATATACTAACACATATATATGGAATTTAGAAAGATGGTAATGAGGACCCTGCATGCAAGACAGCAAAAAAGATACAGATGTGTAGAGCGGACTTATGGACTCTGAGGGAGAAGGAGAGGGAGAGGGAGAGGGAGGGATGATTTGGGAGAATAGCATTGAAATATGTATACTATCATGTAAGAAATGAATTGCCAGTCTATGTTCAATGCAGGATGCAGGATGCTTGGGGCTGGTGTATGGGGATGATCTGGAGGGAAGATGTGGGGTGGGAGGTGGGAGGGGGGTTCATGTTTGGGAGTTCGTGTAAAAAAATAAATAAATACAAAAAAAAAAAAAAAAAGAAACTGAGGCCCAGAGAAGGGAAGTAACTTGTGAAAGGTCACACAGCTAAATAATGACAAAGACTCCCCTGCCCCCAAAATAAAACTGGCATTATGCAGCACTGCAGGTTTTAACACGTTTACTTAACTTCACCTGGTAATCGCAGTTGGCACACATCTTCACTTATGGTCTTATAAACAAGGTAAAATATCTGCAGACTTCTGATTCGTGTTCATTCACTCCCAATTTGGATGTGCTGATTATAAGAATGTAAAGCTAATGAGGAGTAACTGGGAAAAAAATTATACTTCAGTCCTTGTGTTTAAATGTTTCTAGTTATTTATCATTGTGTCATGTATTACGTGCATCACATCAAATCATATATCATTGCAATATCATTATCTGAAGATAACTGACACTAGGAAGAAAGGGTTAGTTGTTCAGTCGTGTCCACCTCTGCGATCCCGTGAACTGTATAGCCAACAGGCTCCTATGTTCATGGGATTCTCCAAGCAAAAATACTGAAGTGGGTAGCCATTCCTTTCTCCGGGGGATCTTCCTGACCCAGGAGATCAAACCCACGTCTCTTGCATTGCAGGCGGATTCTTTACCATCTGAGCTACCATAAAATAGAAACTAAATTTTTACAGAAAACAGTGAAAAAGGTTGCGACTTTATTTTGAAAAATGAAAGCATACTTAATACTTATAATTACCATGACGAACTACCTCTTAGAATGAACAAAAAAAGAATTAAATGTTGATGGCTTTTACTGGCATTATTTTGCCATATAACCAACCAAGCCCTTCACTTCCCATTCAACTTTCAAAGGATGATCTTAAAGAGAGGCATTTTGGCAAAAACACTTCAGAGCTTCATGAATTTTCCCAAGGTTTAAAAGGGCTCTCTTAATCCTTTGTTATTCAAATCCCCCTCCTTTCAAGCAGTGTTCTTGTGTTTTCACTTGTTCCCTGTTCTTCACTGGGTACCAGCTGTTCTCCAGTCTCAGATCACCAACTTCATCAAAATCCAACGTCTTTTGAAAATTCGACAATATCACTTTACAAACAGCTTGCATGGGATTTGCATTATATTTCCATGTGCAATGACAATTTGTGAGAGATTGATGAAGACACAGCCGGAGTGATCAGGGATAGTTATGTTCGTATCAAGGAGGAGTGACATTTGAATGGAGACTGATTTTATAAGTTGTCAGTTGTTTAGTGATTACTTCCTGGTAGAACAAGTCTTCACACAGTTATTTAAAACTATGGACACTTGGATACTAACTGCTCAGCTAAGCTGAACACCCTGCACTGGTTGGCAATCCCAGTAGATCAACATGGCCTCTATGCAGATGGAAACTGCCTTCTTAGCAGGCAGGAAAAGCAAGCTTTGCAGTCCATCCATGTGGTAGCTCTTCTTTGCCTAGGATACCTCTCTTAGCTTTTTATGGTAACAGATCCCACCCCCTGATTACAGTGGGTGGACTTGACCATTCTGGGTCAATTATTGTAGCCTATGCTTTGAGGTTGGTAAGTGCAGCAGTCCTCAAATTTTTGGCACCAGGGACCAATTTTGTGGAAGACCATTCTTCCACGGGGGTCAGGGGGCAGAGATGGTTTGTTGATGATTCACGATTGTGCACTTGATTTCTGTTATTACTTCAGCTCCACCTCAGCAGCAGGCATTAGCTCCCAGAGGTTGAGGACTCCTGGATAAGGGGGGTCTTCCTTCCTACATAATGAAATCCCCATTCTAGACCAGGGGTTTCTTAGCTGGCCTTGTGTCCAGCAGTGTGGTCCATACAGACCCGGTGCAGCCCTGGCCGCCTGGAACCTGGGTTTGGTGATCACAGCTCTGAAGACGGGAAGATGATGGGAGTGGTCTCTCCTCTGCCTTCAGAGGAGAAAGATTGAAAGCAAAAGGAGAAGCACATGGCAGAGGATGAGGTGGTTGTATGGCATTACTGACTCAATGGACATGAACGTGAGCAAACTCCGGGAGACAGTGAAGGACAGAGGAGACTGGTGTGCTGCAGTCCATGGGGTTGCAAAGAATCAGACACGCCTGAATACCTGGACAACAGCAAGAACTCTGCCTTATCAACTTGATTTCTGCGGGAAAGACTCGATTTCTGCGGGTGTCGTCTCAGTCAGATTTATCCACTGCTTGCCACACTGGTGACAGCTATCTGATGCCTGGATGTTCTCTTTGTTCTGTGCTGTTACTACAGGAGGTCAAGCAGCATTTTCCCAAGGAAAAGGAGATGAGAGGGAGTCTCCTTGAGGACAGAAAAGAGAGGCTCAAATACCCAAGCTCCCTGGCTGTCCGTTAAAGTGAAAGTCGCTTAGTCACGTCCGACTCTTTGCAATCCCATGGTCTGTCTAGTCCATGGTATTCTCCAGGCCAGAATACTGGAGTGGATAGCTGTTCCCTTCTCCAGGGGATCTTCTCAACCTAGGGATGGAACCCAGGTCTCCCATTTGCAGGTGGATTCTTTATGAACTGAGTCATGAGGGAAGCTCAAGAATACTGGAATGGGTAGCCTATCCCTTCTCCAGGGAATCTTCCCAACCCAGGAATCAAACCAGGGTCTCCTGCATTGCAGGCAGGTTCTTTACCAATTGAACTACCAGAGAAGCCTGTTTGTTAAAGGGACAAAGCAAAGACATGTGGTCCTTGATCCCCAGCTCAGAATGAACTGAGGCTGCACTTTTTTGTTGCCTGAAAGGGGTTTTGTAGGAAAATAATTTCTCCTGAAGGGCAGAAATAGGCCTGAGGCAGGCCTGCCCCCTGGGTCTGCTCGGTGGTGTGATGGGTAGGAAACTGACTTCTGATTGATCCAGAGTCATAGTAAACACTCTGTGCAATGGGCGGTGGGGGGGCGGGGAAGGACCAAGGGGCACAGACAGGCAGACAGTCAGACAGTCTCCAAAGTGAGGTTCAGCCATGCAGGGGTTGTGAATTTAAGCCGCGTCCTCTCCGTGAGAATGGCAAAGGCACACTGCTTTTCCCTGGTGGGTCCTCACGCCGGGCAATGATATTATCAGGTACCCTTGGTTTCTGGGACACCTGCATTTATGTCTGTGTAGTCTTCCTTCCTTTATCACGATCTCCATACATTTTTTAATTAACGCTGCTGCTGCTTATTGCTTAGTCCTGTCTGATTCTGTGTGCGACTCTATGGACTGTACTCGGCCAGGCTCTTCTGTCCACGGAATTCTCTAGGCAAGAGTACTAGAGTAGATTGCCATGCCCTCCTCCGGGGATCTTTCCGACCCAGGGATCAAACCCAGGTCTCCTGTATTGCGGGCAGATGTTTTTACCACTGAGCCACCAGGGAAGCCCAAATTAACACTTTCACCTCTCTTAACAACGTACATTTTCACCAATCACATTGCCATCACTTTGTGACATCCACTCAGTGAGGTTTAGAGCACAGGAAAGGAGAAGCTTCCCTGTTTCAAGGTGTCAGATCGGAGTTCAGGAATCCTTGCGGGAAAATCCATTCTGCCTCTGCCGGGCCACCATGCTGTGTGCAATGACCTCGAGGTAGCCCACTAGAGACTCAAGGTTACGACAAGCACATGAAAAATGATGCCTTTCATCTTTTTCCCTTTCAGAAAGGCAGATACTTACTGAACAAGCCAGCAGGTTCTACCAACCTTCACCCTATTAACCTGGCATCATAAAATGAAATCCACAGTGTAAGCTAGTTCAGCCAGCAATTTCAGGAAGGGTCTGAAATTCAAGGCTGTACTATGGTTACCTCACACCAGCACTGCTTTCAAAAGTCCTCTCTCATTTGGGAGACTCTCCAAAGGTTGTGAGTCCCATTTTCCACTGTGACACGTTAAAAATCATCACGGGTAAATTGTTCCACAGATAGTTTTGGGTCTTACGCCAAAGCAATTTCCTGTGAATTGAACAAAATTGTTCTTGTAGGATTGAAAAGCCTATATTTTATTGTGGGGGGAAAAAAAGATCTAGAAATTGTTCTTTCCAACCTAGGTTGTGTGGAGGTGGTACTATTGGCGATGTGATCTCAGTTGATCCGTAAAAACAGTATCCAATTGGCTTCTACCACCATATTTCAGAACACAATTCTGCGGAACAGTTTGCCCCATGAGTTGAACCTCAAAGCTCTGAGAGAAATTCAAAAGCTGTTCCTTTCTCTTGAAGTTCACCAGTTAATTGCCTACCAGATGGCCTCTGAAGACTCTGGTATTGAAACTGCACCTATAAACATGTTAACAACAGAAATGGCCACCTTGGGAGGGTCTGGGCCCTAATAGGCTAGGAATGTTATGTAAGTGTCCCCAGTTATTCAGTCATTATTAATTAGGATATAGAGACATTGAAGATGAAATAGCCAGCCTTCAGAAGCGTCACACCCTGAAAGGGAGCACCCTTGGGTGCTCTGACTGACTGCTGGGTTTGAGAATGAGGAGGTGGCTAGTGCTTGCTCACGACTGAGTGGCTGACCAGATGCTGCAAGGGCTTCACCTCCTTCTCCCATCCTCTTAGAAAAGCAAAACATTTGCCTTGCTGAGAATGAAGGCAGGATATACTTGTATATATGGAAATAGAAATCAGAAGTAAGCTAGAGAAAAGGAAGTGATGAAACGCTCACAAGTTCAAAGCCAGGAGTGTGTGGAGTCAGAATCATTGCTCAGCACTGGATGACCAATGGGCCCCTTCACAGCAGGCAAGTGTCACTGAAAATGCATTCTTGGAACAGTCAATCCTAACTTAAAGCACTTCTGGAGGTTCAGTTAGGTCACAGGATAGACTTTTGAGAATTACAATGAAATACTTTTCAAATTTAGAAATTCACATCCAAAGAAAATGAAAACGCTAATTTGAAAAGATCCATGCACCCTGATGTTCATTGTAGGATTATTGGCGATGTGATCTCAGTTATCTTGATCCGTAAAAACAGTATCCAATTGGCTTCTACCACCATATTTCAGAACACAATTCTGTGGAACAGTTTGCCCCATGAGTTGTACTCACCGGTAGGTAAATGCATAAAGAAGATGGGAGCTTATATATGCACACAACAGAACGTTACTCAGGCATTTAAAAAAGAAAAGGTGAAATCTTGCCATTTTTTACCATACAGATGGACCTAAAAGGTATTGGGTTAAGTGAATAAACCAGACAGAGAAAGCTAAATAATGCATGATTTCACTTACATGTAGACTATACAGAGCAAAGCAAATTAACAAACACAATAAAACAGGAGCAGAGTCATAGAGACAGGGAGCAAACAGGTAGCTGCCATGGGGGAGGGAGTTTTTTTGGCAGGGAGGGAAACAGGTGAGCAAAGTTAAGAAACACAAAGTTCCAGTTACAAAATAAGTGAGTCACAGGTATGAAACATACCGTGTGGGGAATATAGCCAATAATTGCATATCTTTGCATGGTGACAGATGATAGCAAGCCATCATGATGATCATTTTGAAATCTATTGCAATATTGAGTCACTGTGTTGTGTACCAGAAACTAATGTAGTGTTGTAGGTCAATTATACTTCAAAAAATAACAAACTCATAGAAAAAGAGATCAACAAGAGATCTTCTATCCAGTTCCCCCTCCCAACACCCCTTACTGATACATTACCATATGTAAAATAGATAGCCAACGGGAATTTGCTGTATGACTCAGGGAATTCAAACCAGGGCTCTGTAACAACTTAGAGGGGTGGGAGGGAGGTTCAAGAGAGAGGGTACACATATATAGATATATATCTATGGCTGATTCATGTTGATGTATGGCAGAAACCAACACAATATTGTAAAGCAAGTATCCTTTAATTGAAAATAAACTTAAGAAAAAAAAAAAAAACGAAGGTGCTTGGAGGAAAGATTTAGGAAACTTAACAGGGAGAAATATGAACCCTGGAAGGTGGAAAATATGAAAGATGAAGAAGAATGATAACAAAATAAGAGAAAAAACTTTTCAAAAATGAGAGGTAAAGCCAAAAATGTTTAAGTCTCCCAAATCAAGCAAGATTGAAGAATAGCACATTTGAGCATATTCTCATAAAATTTCACTACTCCAAAGAGCAGAAATTCTTCCAAGAGATGGTTTAAACTGAGGAATGCCTGGAGACCTTTTTATTCAAACAGTCACACACGACCAGTCAAGAATGTGCTGCTGTTTGTACCTGTCGTGCCCTCGGAGCACATGGGCAGGTTCCCGGAAGAATCCAGAAAGACCAGAAAAGTGTTCTGAAAACCTAAGAAAGACCAACGTGGGCTTCCCATGCCCAGTGGGCTGCCACTCCGAGAGGTGACTAACAGACAGTGGGCACTCTATGAAGATCCAGGGGTTCTGGAATGCTGTGCATCCACCTGTGACCCTGTAGAGCCATCACCTCCTCCTTGTGAAGCCATTTCTGCAGAAAAATTTTCACAACCTTTGCAATTAAAGAAACCTCACATCGCTTAGTGGTGTCTGCTGATTTTTCCAAATATCGACCGTCATCCCAACATGACGTATCCACCTAAATATAAAGCCTTCCAAACTCCCAACTGGAAAGAACAAGTTCCTTACAAAGGAAATAGAATCACTGGCATCAGGTTTTTATCTGTAACTCGGGAAGCTAAACAACAGAGTGGAATCTATAAACCACTGAGGAAAAAAATAACACAACTCCTAGAATCCCATACGCACTCAAGAAGAACAAACAAGATACTGTGGGTATTTGAGAATCAGAATAATCACAGCATAGGTTAGGATCTTAGCAGCAGAAGGCAGAACCGCTCCAGCTAGTCTTAGCAGAAAGGAATAGAGATCTTTGAAAGAATCACTGGGAGAGATGAAGAAACAGGTTATGGGATTAGAGCCTGAGAATAATTCTCTGATTCACACTGCAAAATAGATCTGCTAAGGATGTGGACATTTTGGGAGGCCATTAGTCAGCTGATCACAGCAAGCAGAGTTATTTTATAGTCTGTGTCCAATAACTTCAAGATCTAAAAGTATTGGAAAGTGTTTCTCTGGTACATTTTTGCAGATGGTTCCCTCACATGTTGCTCGTTTATGTTTGACAGTATGTTTGGTATGTTTGACTATGTATTGCCCCCTAGGCTCCTGGGGCTTTGCAGGAAGAGATGGTACCTGGATTCTGTCAATACACAGACTCTTCTCAGGCACAAACTTGAACATTAACAAAAACACAAACACCTCTTTTCTACCAATAATTCTGAATTTTTGTTGGAAAACCACTAAAAGTTGTATAGTCTATAAATTTTGTAATACATCTTTAATCAGCTTGTGTATACAAACAGAGCCCTGCTAAAACATATTTGCCCCAAGTCCGTGTAAACCATAGATCTCCCAGGTGGTACTAGTGGCAAAGAATCTGCCTGCAATGCAGGAGACCTGGGTCAGGAAGATGCCCTGGAGAAGAGCATGGCAACCCACTCCAGTATTCTTGCCTTAAGAATCCCAGGACAGTGGAGCCAGGTAGGCTACAGTCTTTGGGGTTGCAAAGAGTCAGACACATTGGAAGTGACTTAGCACACACGCATGTTCTGTAAACCACGAAGAAGCCCCAGCCACAGCTGCACAGGCAGAAAAGCGGGGATGTTGAACTAGGGAAGTGGAAGCAGGGGTGGAGCAGAGGGATCTGAGCTTTAAAGTATGTAAGTTGTTGCAGCAGGTGGGCTAGATGGTCATCCTGGTGTGTCTCAGAGAAAGGATGCTGGGTGGGGACGTGGGAGTGGATAGGATCCGTGAACACAGCAAAAGAGCACATTTGAGACCAGGATGGGTCTGGAGTCCTATGAATGGAGCTAAAGATGTCTGTGGGGCTTCTGGGAGATGTCCAGCAAAACACGGGCAGTGTGATATAAAGCCTGCGCATGGAGAGAGAGGGGGTCATTGGTGGATGGCGGGGG
>SJYX01016442.1:406008-434505 GCA_006410675.1 Oreotragus oreotragus | reverse complement strand
GAGATTCTTCCAGGAGAGTGTACAGGACTGAGCAGTGGCTGAGACAGAATCCACTGAAGTTTACTGGCCACAGCTGAGTCTAGATTCTCACCCTCCTCTTGACCAGCAAGACGAGATCCCAGCTAAAAGTGGGTAATGATTATAAAACTACAGCCCATTGCTTTATGTAAATTAAAATGTGAATTCACCGAGAAAATTTCTTTCCAACTCACTGACTTTATATTTTAGCCACAAAGTCTATATTAATGTTAACTACATTATCTAATCAGCTAATCAAACTCGGTGGAAGAAATATTTCTTCAGTGACTTTTATTATTATTAAAGGACAGTAAAACATACATCAAAGATAGACAGGAAATCAGAGCTCTCAAGACTTTTCTGTTTTAAAAACAACATAAGTAAATTTTTGAGGAAATACTTGTAATCTCACCGTCCTAATACAAAAATTATTTTCATTTTTACCTGTTTTCCATTCTTTGGCCATATATGAACACTTCCATGTTGTTGTAGTCATACCATACATATATTTTTGCAGTTTGCTTTAAATTTTTTGTATTGTAAAATATTGTGATGTTTGTACACTCTTAAGAAAAGATCATTATTTTCAAAGTCTTCATGTTGATAAACTATAATTTTCAGACATTCTCTTGTAGTTGGATATTTTAATCACATATAGCTTTTGATTTACTAGAGAAGATGGCAGTGAACAAACATTAGTATTTTTCTAATTAAGCTTCTGTCTAATGAAAACGTCTAGTTTCATCATATCTTTACCAGCGCAGAGCATTATTACTTTTTAGATGATTTGATAATTTAGTGTAAAAGTTCCCTGTGGTTTACTTTCATTGCATTCTTTTGGTTATTAGGGAGAAAACATTTTTGTATGGATTTACATACCATGACTAGAGTGCTAACGATAAAACAAAAAGGAATGAAATAAATAATTGTATCATTTCAGTACACTAACCAGAGTCTACCTACTAACTGAAGGAGCTTTGATTTTGTCCCCCTGTGTCCGCTTCATTAATTGAACAACCAGATATCTCTATGTTATGATGGGTTTTCTCACCTTCTCTATTCTTATTCTGCTGGAAGAGGCCTTATCTTCTGTGACTGTGTTCAGTGCAGTCTGTAAGGTAGAATACACGTGGCCTCCACAAAGTCCAACCTCTTTATGCTTTTTATATTGCTATCCCACAGAAAAGTAAACTGAGGCTAAGAAGACAGGTTGCTTACTCAAGATCATACAGGTCATGATTTGGCAAAGCCCAGGTTTGAATCCAGATAAGTCCCTCCAAATGCTTTCTCCAATGTGCTGACCAAGCCAGATGATCACAAAATTAACCTACCCCAACTCATTGTAATGAACAGCTCCCGAATCAACCTTCTTTGCAAACACAAAGTTGCATACAGATTCTTGGTGGCATTACTGTATTTTGCAATAACGAGTTTAGTAGGACATGAGACCTTCCCAATGTCCTCTCAGATAGTATGATTCCATAAAAATGAGATTATGTAAGAGGGCCCTGTCTCCACTGTCTCTCAGGAATCACATATAATTATCTCTTGCTGACTGATTTAATTAAAATTCAAGAAGCACTGATTCACATCCAAAACCACATTCACTGTGATAAAATCTACTGGACAGAGTCCTCTGATGTGCTAATTAATAAGACACACGATTCTCCTTTTAGTTGCTTCATCTTTGAGTACTTTTTCAAACATTGTCTTTAGGAGATAATGGCATTTAAATTTGTGTTCTTTATGCCACTTAATGAGATCTTGGTTGCCACCAGATTCAGGGAAGTCATGCTAAACAATGTATATAACACAAGTCCAGTCATTTGATGGCTTTTGGTGGCTGTGTAATCCTGGCCAAAGATATACATTCAGCAGGATGTCCTTTTATTTTGGGTGCTGGATGGAGCCAACAACTCTGGACAATTTTCTGCCTTGGTGATTGGAACACCCTCGGCTTAATTCTACTTTTTGTGAGGGGAAGCACACTAAGATACCTGAGATTCCAAAGAATATTCACAGGAATTGTGATGGAGTGAGCAGGGAAGGGGAATTAAAATGCTTCATTTCTTGTAAAAAAATAAAGTTGAGAGTGTAGACCGTCTATGATAACTCCCAGCAAATGCCATTTAAAGCCAATAATCCTTTAAAGTCCAGTTATTAAACAGCCATGTGATACAGAATATCTGATAAGAAAATTATCTTGTTTGGACTAATCTCAATTCCACTATTAACTATATACGTAACCATAGCACCTAATAATGTTGAATATTTAATATCCAGTTGGACTTCCTAGGTGGCTCAGTGGCAAAGAATCCACCTGCCAACGCAGGAGATGCAGGTTTGATCCTTGGATTGGGAAGGTCCCCTGGAGGAGGAAATGGCACCCCACTCCAGTATTCTTGCCTGGGAAATCCTATGGACAGAGGAGCCTGGCAGGCCACAGTCCATCGGGTCCCAAAGATGGGACACAGCTGAGCATCTGAGCGCACACACACCACCATGCAAGTAGTCCAGGTTATGTCTGCCTTTTCAAACTCTAAGTTTTTTGTTTCTTTTTCTTGCCTTCTTGCATTGGCTATAGAAATAATCATATAATATCATTTACTATAGAGAGAACTGGAAAATAATTCAGCCTTTCCTCTAATATGGCTGACTGAAATGTTTTAATTATTTTTCTTTATTCCTGATCATTGGACTACATTCAACATATAACTTAACACACAAATATATGCACAGGCATTCTGATGACTTTATCCAAAATATTTTTGATGTGTTTATAAATAATTGTATGCTACATGCTCTAGTATGTTCTTTTAATGAAAGGTTAGGCATCATTATTTTGGTTAGGCATCAATAGAAAACAAATTTTCTGCTCATGAATAGACATCTGATCAATGTAAATATATTCCAAAGGCAAGCTGATTTTGTATTTTCAAACCTTATTTCATCAGTAGCTGCACACACACTCCCAAAGCTGTGCACAGGGGAACACATCTTTACCTGTAAACAATCTAGGTCATGATGCTGTGTAGGTGGATGATAGGATTATTCCTGGAAGTCATTTTTATACAGAAACAGCAAGAACGATCTTAAATATGCACTGATGTGACTGCAAATCCCCAAACACATTTCAACAAATGGAACTAAATCTAATGTCAGCTTGAATGTCCTTTAGCCAGGTCCCATGTGTACATAGCCAGTGTTTTGTTAATATTTTCAGCATACAGATTCTGCACAATTTTGTTAGACTTATATCTAAGTATTTTATAATTTAGGGTGCTATTTTAAAGGGCAGAATCTTTTCAATTCAAAATTGTTCATTAATAAAATATAGAAATATGATTGGCTGGCTTTTGTATATGGTGATATTGTGACCTTGATAAACTCACTTATTCTACTAATTTGGAGTCGATTCTTCAGGAACTTCTACAATCTTGTTGTCTGAAAATCGGAACAGTGTTGTCTTTCTCTCAACCTGTATGCTATTGTTTTCTTGTCTGTGCTTTCCCGCTCTGCTAGGACCTCCAGGGCAATACTGAGTAGAAGAGGTGATATCAAACATCCTTCCTTTTTCTTGATTGTAGGGGGAAAGCATTAAGCCTTTTACCATTAGGTGTGTTGTTAGCTGTGGGTATTTGCACAGGGCTCTTTATCAATAGATTGAGAACGTTTCCTTCAGTTCCCAGTCTGTTGACTTTTTGTGTTTGTTTTGCAATAAACCGATGCTGGATTTTGTCATGTGCTTTTCCTGAACTCATTGAGATGATCATGAAGTTTCTTTTCTTTTGTCTGTGGATACGGTGAAGACACTTGCTCATTGAAAGGAAAGCTATGACAAACCTAGACAGCGTATTCAAAAGCAAAGATATCACTTTGCCAACAAAGGTCCATATAGTCAAAGATATGATTTTTCCAGTAGTCATGTATGGGAGTTGAACCATAAAGAAGGCTGAGAGCTGAAGAACTGATGCTTTTGAATTGTGGTATTGGAGAAGATTCTTGAGAGTCCCTTGGACTGCAAGGAGATCCAACCAGTCCATCCTAAAGGAAATCAACACTGAATGTTCATTGGAAGGACCGATGTTAAAGCTGAAGCTCCAATACTTGGCTACCTGATGTGAAGAGCCAATTCATTGGAAACGACCCTGATGCTGGGAAAGACTGAGGGCAGGAGGAGTTTGCGCACTCTCTGGGAGATAGTGAAGGACAGGGAAGCCTGGCATGCTGGGATCTCAGAGTCAGACACAACTTAGTGACTGAACAACAAAATAGTGAATTACAGTGATTAATTGTTAAGGCATAAGGCATGTTATTGATTGATTCATTTGACCAACACGTATGGGCAGTTACTTTCCCCGGGCATGATGTTAGGTGCTGGAGATAGAGTTCTGACCCGGGGACAGGCCCCGCCCTGGGGAGCTCAGGGATAGTTGAACCCCTTGTGCTAACTAGCTTTGGAGCCTGCACCCCATATCACTTCTGCTTGGAGAAGCACGTCACCAGGGTCCCCTCAACCAGGATGGCATGCTTTTCCTGCACTTCTAGGGTGAATGGGTAAGATGCTGCTGGCCCCAGGAATAGGGGAATCAGGAGATGTGGGCTGGAGGATGCAGGGCCAGCCCTGTAGCTTCTGCTGCTTTGTTGTTTAGTTGCTCAGTCATATCCGACTCTTTGTGGCCCCCTGGACTGTAGCCCTCCAGGCTCCTTGCTCCATAGAATTCCCCAGGCAAGATACTGGGGTGGGTTGCCATTTCCTTCTCTAGAGGATAGCGGGTTCAATTCCTGCGTGGGGAAGATCCCCTGGAGAAGGAAATGGCAACCCACTCCAGTATTCTTGCCTGGAGAATTCCACGGACCAAGGAGCCTGGTAGGCTACAGTCCATCACATCGCAAAAGATTCAGACACGACTGAGCGACTAAACTACCACCACGCATCTCAAGCAGGTTCCTGGAGCAACACCGCACTCTGTGCAGTGGACAGTGGGCAGGACATGGCAGCAATGTTCGCTTCTGGGGGCAGGGAGAGGCTATCAATTCTAAGGGGAATTGTCACCAGGTTAACTCATCAGTTAGGCTTCCCTGGTGGCTCAGAGCTTAAAGCGTCTGCCTGCAATGCGGGAGACCTTGGTTCGATCCCTGGGTCGGGAAGATCCAGGGAGGAAGTGGCAATCCACTCCAGTATTCTTGCCTGGAGAATCCCATGGATGGAGAAGCCTGGTGGGCTACAGTCCACGGGGTCGCAAAGAGTCTGACACAACTGAGGAAACTAGCAGAAAGTCACGCCCCTCACCATCCCTTTGATAAGCTATTGTGGTGGAGATGTTCTGAACTAAAGTTCGAGTAATCAGTAGCTGGGAAGGTATGTAGGAAGTATTCAGGAAAGTCAGATATGCGAGGAGGTATATGTGAAGCAGGCACTGGTTGAGCAGGGACACACAGAGAGTAAGAGGGCAGCTGTCTTGGCGGCACAGTCACACATGTCCTAAGCTGCACAGTGGCAGGGCAGAGTTCTCAGAAGTAAAACTGCTCAAGACGGCCCAAACTTGGCTGAGTTCTAGTATGTACGAAGCACTGGTCTTCCAGTGTGGAGCCACATGGCCTGCACATGTTAACCCAGTTGGCCAGGGCTGTAATCCCCCCAAGCCCCTTTATTAATTACTCTTGAGATCTGAAAGCAGAGGAACCTTTAAGGGTCATCTAGCCAAGACCCTTCAGAGAAGGCAATGGCACTCCACTCCAGTACTCTTGCCTGGAAAATCCCATGGATGGAGGCGCCTGGAAGGCTGCAGTCCATGGGGTCCCTGAGGGTTGGACACGACTGAGCGACTTCACTTTCACTTTTCACTTTCATGCATTGGAGAAGGAAATGGCAACCCACTCCAGTGTTCTTGCCTGGAGAATCCCAGGGACGGGGGAGCCTGGTGGGCTGCCGTCTATAGGGTTGCACAGAGTCGGACATGACTGAAGTGACTTAGCAGCAGCAGCAGCAGCAGCCAAGACCCTTAAACCTCTCCTTAAAAATCTCTCATTCCCACTCTGGTGCATCTAGAGTGAATATTTGCTAAAAGCAGGCCCCCCTTGGAGAAATTTACCTATACTCTTGTTGAGCTCTGAACCTTTTAACTTCAGATGTGAAAATGAACCAGAAAGTGTCAGAGGCAGGATGGAGGGGGTGGGCGGAAGTTTGAGTCTCTATATGTACATAACACCTGTGCTGAGTGGGTGGCTGAATAA
Organism: Oreotragus oreotragus; assembly: GCA_006410675.1. Classification (NCBI taxonomy): domain Eukaryota; kingdom Metazoa; phylum Chordata; class Mammalia; order Artiodactyla; family Bovidae; genus Oreotragus; species Oreotragus oreotragus. Next base: position 428,250 of record SJYX01016442.1, on the reverse strand, counting down.
CACCTAGAGAAGTTGGGAGAGCAAGGTGATGGATGAGGCTTCTACAGGAAATTAGTTTGTTCTATCCTTGCTTCTCAAACTGGGTCCTTGTGGGGCCACGTCAGAGTGGCTGCAGTGCGTCTTTCTGCTGTGTCAAATTTACTCCAAGATTTTGGGTTAAATTGGTAAATTCAGTGGTCAGTCAGTGATTGGAAATATTACTTGCACATCAAAGTAAAGATGACTATATTAAGGAGTAAGATAAAACTAAGATGGGAAGCTTCGTGGACATGTGATCACTTTGGAAGCCTGGATGCTCCTCTGTAATCAACGCTCCCTCTTTTCTGAAGTCAGGGAAGCACAGAGGAAAGGCACTGCCCACGGTGATGTGCTCAGCCCAGGAGCGTCCTTTCTGGGAGACAGGCGGGCAGGTGTGGAGGTGTGACTTCCCTGCCTACTTCCCTGTCATTGTTATTCTTGTCATTCACGCCATCGTTAGCTCAGGAGGTGGATGAAACCAAAATCCATTCCTGTGTCTGGGTTTGGGAAGAGCCGATGCACCAGGCCCCCAGCAGATGTGGCAGCTGGGGGGCAGGGGAGACGGGAAGCGCTGACTGAGGCCTCCCTGGCCTGCTTGATATTCTGGGGACGCAGGCAGCAGTGGTCAGAATCCTCAGCTGAACCTGCCTGGCCGCTCCAGAGGCCAGAGGGCGCTTGGCAGGAAGGCCAGGAAATGAAATAGCAAACAGTCTCCAAGGAGCGCACAGCCAAGGGGCCGTTTGCTGCCCCCACCCCGCAGAGAAGTCCGGGTGGGGGACGGCGAGGGCTTTGAAGGGCCCAGCCAGCCCCACCCCTTCTCCCCAGGGACCTCCGCCCCACTTGTCTCCGTCTTTCCGGGTGCAAGTGACTCTGGGCCGTGATGGCAGTTGTGGTGGCTGGGTCCCCACCAGACCTCTAGAGAGGCATCTGGGAAGACCCGGGACATGGAGGGATTCCAAAGAGGGAGAGGCCAATGTGCCAGAGACGCCCCTGCCTTCACGGTGTCCCAGGAGTCTAAGTGACGTTGTTGTTCAGCCACTAAGTCATGTCCGACTCGGTCATAAACTGCCACCTGCCATGGGAACAACCTAAATAATATGGAAAGCAGAGAGGGGTCTGAGTGATGCAGGATCCATTGCCTTCCGACACTGAGGGATAAACTGGGGCCCAGTGAAATGAAAATACTTCCTTATTGGCAAAGGAGGACCCACATATGGCCCCTGGTCGGGGTCGGTGAGGTCTCCTCCCCGGAGTGGGTCTCCTCCATGCTGTCCTTCCCTCCTGGGCTTACTCGTCCCAGGTTTGCTCCGAGAACTGCCCAGCAGGACTGCGACACCTTAGGGAGATGCAGCCCCGCAGGACAGTCAGGCCCGGCCCCAGGTTCCCGGCAGTGGGCTCCTCTCAGTCCAGCTGGTCCACAGGAGCACTCTCAGATGTTATCAGAGGGGCAGGAAACCCCACAGGCCCTTTAGCTGAGCTCGTTGCGGCGGTTCAGTCGCTCTGTTGTGTCTGACTCTTTGTGACCCCACAGACTGAAGCACACCAAGCTTCCCAGTCCTTCACCAGCTCCAGGAGTTTGCTTAAACTCACATCCAGTGAGTCAGTGATGCCATCCAACCACTTTATCCTCTGTCACCCTCCTCTGCTGTCTCAGCTGAGCTGGAGACCTCCAACAGCCCGTGACTCCATCCCAAGAACGGAGGGGACCCCGGTTGCACAGAGAGTGAAAGAGTGAAGAGCAGGGATGGGTGCAGGCAGGAGCCACCTGCGGCCACCGGGGGGGTGAACACTCTCCCCAGGATGGGGGAAAGAGAGGGTGGGCAGAACCAAAGAGCTGGTCATCTGAAGCCAGGAGAGAGAACAGCAAACCGGGGGCCGGAGCAGGCCTTGGGCCGGCAAGGGGAGCAGGCGCAACGCAGGGGACTCAACAGAGTCTGGGCGCCAGGCTGAGGCCGCACACACCCTCTTAGGGCAGGAGGGACAGGGAGAGTAACCTGACACGCGCCTGATGCCCCATCATCCCAAATGAGAGCTGGTCCTTTTTGAAATTCTCCCTCCACAGCGGAGATGTAGACACAGCCAAGAGCTAGGCGGTGGTTGAGCTGTCCATGCAGATCAGGAGGGGAAAGCTGCCCAGGGTGTGGGTGCTGGGGTCATGGGGATACGGGGTAAGGGAGAGTCTAGAAGGTCCCTGGGGGCTCTAAGGACCCCTCTCCAGCCCTCAGGCTCTCCCAAGACTTCAGCTGGCCAGCGGCCCCAGGAACTGCTCCAGGACTGCGGTCTCCATGGCTGGCAGACACTGAAATGTCAGGAATGTCAAAGTCAAAGCTTCCTGCTCCACGGACCTCTCTCCAAGGCCCCGGGTTTGGAGGAGGGGGTCTGTAAAGGATGTGACATGACTGTTACTATTTATAGTACATGGGCCTGCACTCAGGCCTGGGACCCTCCCGCCCCACAGTGTGTGTGTGCATGTCCACCCCCCAGACTTTTGAAAGAGGGTTAGAATGACCGGTACCAGGACCTGGGTTCTAGCCAGCTCTGCCCAGACACGCCACGTGGCCTCCAGCAAGTGGAGCCATTAATATTCTCTGGGCCTTTCCTCTCAGGTTTAAAAAGGAGTCTGAGCCATCTGAGGTTGTTCAAGAATCAAAGGAAATAACAGATGTGAAAGAAGACCACCTAAAATTCACTTTTTTGAATGAAGCCGTGTGCATATCTTCATTTATTCGTTTTTGCTCATTCATTCATTCAGCAAACACGCCTTGTACCAGGTGTTGAGAACTCGGCCGGAAGAAGAAATGGCGTGGCCCTGTTCTCAGGAAGATGACAATTTTGTTTGGAAAGACAAACATCAGTAATAAACACAAATGCACATACCATGTTCGAGATTGTAGAGGGCAGGAACAGCCAGCTCTGAGCAGGAATAAAGCACAGACGTGGGGTGGGAGATGGACTGGAACCTCAGGCTTAGGATGCCCCCCAGGAGGCGGGCCCAGGAGGTTCTGAGTCCAGAACTCTGTCCACAGGGGACAGGACACAGGCTTATTAGCCAGGACAAGACCAGGAACCTGGGAATTTGCTGAAACAGGGATGGGGTCCGTGGCAGCAGAGAGGGTCCCAGGGGGCAGACCGGCAGCAGGACAGGAGGTGTAGAGTCAGGATGTGTAGGGAAGTAAGACCATCAGAGTCCAGTTCCTGCGGAGAAGGGTGCCAAGGTCACAGGAGGACTCCTCCACTGGAGTGGGGTCTTGATCCTTAGCATCCAAGCCAGCCTGGGGTGCTGGCCCGGGAATCCTGCTCACTGGAGTCACACTCCTCTCCTGGAATGGCCAGCTCGGCATCCTGTGGCTTTGTCCCTTGTCTCCAGACCCAAGCGAGAGCCAGGGAGGCTAAGACTGGTTCTGAAGACTCTTAAGACTGGTTCTGGCTTCTCTGTTCTTCTTTCCCATGCTGTTCAAGGCCAGAATTCACATAACTTCTCCTTGTAACTGCCTGGGGCAGTGCTGGTCTCCTGAACAGGGTGCCACCCTGACCTCCTCTGGCCTTCCTGAAAGGGTTTGAGCATCAGGCTGCTGCCAGCCTGGGGCCCGCTGGTACATGGCTTGTTGGGACCTGAGTGGATTTCAGAGTCTGAAACAGGGACCGTTATCTTGATGGAGGTTCAGCTGTCCCAGGCCAGTGGGCCAATGAGTGAGTGAACGGATGACTGAGAAAGAAACCCAAGGGCTGAAGGTATGTGGAACCGAGATGCTCTTTTGCATTTAAAAGAAACAGTTTGAAGGCCAGAATTTCCAGTGTAGATGGAAATGGCTAATCTTCCCAAATATCTTTTCTAGAGGGACTTCTAAAAGATTCACATATACTCCTAAATAGGTTTTACTTTTGAGCCCTACAATCACAGAAAACAAATAACGGTCTAGCTCTCAATAATGAGATTATATTCTTAAGTAGTTCTATATAGAAAGGGCTTTCCTCACTCAGTCCTTATAATAACACCACAGGGTAGATGCCACATGTGTCCACTGCAAAGAAAACCCTGAGCTCCAAGAAGGAGGGCACACAGCCAGTGGCTGGCAGAACACAGATGGCTACACGAGCAGCGAGTCTCGCTCAAGATCTTGGAGTTCGGCTTCTGCAGTTTGGTGCTGGTTAATTTCGTTTAAGCAACTCAGGCTATGAAAGGATTTGGCTCCTTTTTGATGTTTGTTTTCAAACTTTAAAGGCTGATCCAGACCTCTGGCTGCCCCCACATTCTCCTCCTGACAGTGACTTCCACAAAATCATGTGCTAAAGAAGGTGGGGGTGGGGGAGGAGTCTGCCACTGGAAATCTTCCCAGGCGTTGTGGGGGGCAACCAGCAGGCATCCTTCCTCATCAGACCCCCATCAGGGAGACAAGCATAGCACCAGTTCCCTGGGGTGGGGAAGGTGGGCTGGAAGGAAACCAGTGTCCCAAGGTGCCTCCGTTAGTCATGAAAAGCTGGAGAGGTATCCTGGTGCCTACCTTCAGCGCTAGGCTTCAGCAAGAATTTCAAATAAATACACAGACAATGTCATCACCAAGATACTTAGATTGCAAGCCTACTTAAGGGAAACACCTCTTTTTTTTTTTTTTTTTTTAAACTCTAAGAACCCTCGGGGAGCCTTTCAAGCATCTACTCTACATGACTTAAGCTGTATTCGGTGAGAGCACGTTAGAGACCTGCAGAGACCCTCCTGGTAGATCACCTTGTAGGTGATTTAAAGTTATAGCTGAGAAAACCTAGTGAAGCAGTATGACTCTCAGAAATCAAATATGCCAAAACTGTAACTTTATTTTTCTATTTCACTAGCCCTCCCTCTTCTGGGTTGCATGCATGCTAAGTCACTGTAGTGTCTGACTCTTTGCAATCCTATGGACTGTAGCCCGCCAGGCCCCTCAGCCCATGGGATTCTCTAGGCAAGAATACTGAAGTGGGTTGGCTTGCCCTCCTATAGGGAATCTTCCCAACACAGCGATCGAACCCTTGTCTCCTGTGTCTCCTGTTCTGCAGGCAGGTTCTTTACCACTGAGGGAAGGCTACCCTCTTCTGGGGTGGTAACAGCTCATCTTGGTCATGTCAGCATTCCCTAACCCACCCTCCCCTGTGGTTCCTGTAAGTTCCAGTGGTGGAGTGATGGTGGCGGGAATTCCACAGCGCTGAGGGCTTGGGGAAGGGGACATCTCATCTTCGTGTTATCATTTCACACTGTCACCAGCTGAAACTGCCCACTTGCCCCTTGGTCAAGTGGCTGTGCCAGCTCTCCCGGTCTGTTGACCCTCCCCTCTTCCTGGTGTTCCTCAAAGACCCATGGACAAACTTCAGCAGCTCCTGTGGGCTGCTGGGGACAGAAAACTCTGGGAGGTGGACAAAGGCCCTGCCCACTGGGACACATGGCGCCATTGCTTTGCCCAGAAGACTTTCTTCTAAGTTTAGGAGCTTACATGCTTATTGGGGATTTCAGTTCCAGCCTGAGGCTCACAGCCTGGGAAACTGGTCTCTCAGCATCTTGTTGTCTGTGCCTGTCGATCTAAACCATCAGTGCTACAGAAGAATCTGAAGGGCTCACCACCTCCTCCCCTTATCTGTGTCCCCCCACTTCCCAAGGACAGCTCTCCTCCTTTTCTTCTCCATAAGTTTTTCCTGAAATTTAAGGCATTAAAGACATAGTAGGGTTGTCCCTGTGGGAAATGCCATGGAGACCTGGTGGGTCAAACTGACCCCAAGCAAGATGCAAGGACTCAAACAGATGCTGTGTGAGATGGCAGTCCAGCATGGCTAGAGCTGAATTCCTTGGGCCAAATTTGGTCTTTCTCACATGCTGTGTGATTCTTGGACAATTTATAAAAATTAAAAATTTAGAAAGCAACAACAAAAACTCCATGCTTCCTTTTCCATACATAAAGAGAAGGTAATAGAATCTCATGCAGAAGGCTTATCACGAGAATCAAGTGAGATAAAGCAGGTAAACTGTGCAACTCACCCCTGCTCACTGGTCTCACTGAAAGGAGGCTATGAAAACAGAGATGCTAGTATTTCTCCGTGTTGTTCACGCTGCAGAAGGACAAGCTGAATGTTGTAAGTCCCCTTTGATGTTCACCTGGAGAGGCTCCTGGGAGTGACCCGATACGGCTGGTTGTACATAAAGGCAGAAGTCAGCGGATAGAAGGTAGAAGAAGCCACGCTCCACTTTCCAGGGAGAGCAGACCACAGACAAAGGGTCGTAAGGCAAAGGGAGCCATCCCTGAGAAGCAGGCTGGAGTTGAGCAGAAAACTGAGAAAAGCAGGCAGGTTTGGCTATGTTCATTCGGGGACTGTGTGCCAGGCAAGGAGATGCCAGGTGACACGTGTCCAGAATGAGGGCTTCAGGGCAGCAAATGGCCTCTGGACCAGATGGAGACAGAGATTGTGACAAAAGAGCCCCTGAAGGTCAAAGCCAGCACGGAACTGGGCATAGGACTTCGGGGCTGCCCTTGGAGCAGGTGGGCCAGGGCCCTGGGGAGACTCATGGCCAGTTGTATAGAAATGGAGGGGACCGCGTTTACGTGGGTGTCAGGAGGGCTCAGGGCACAGGGCTCCATGTCAGCACTAGAACCGGGTTCTGAAAGGAGATGGGCCCCCCTGTGGCCCTTCAGGGGAGTGAGGAAACTAGCTTGAAGCATTAGGAATTCTTTTGACCTTTTTCTCCCTCGGAAATTGGAATCCGAACGAGCCTCTTAGCTTATTATTGAAAATCATCAGGATCCAAAGGATTAGAAGCTGAGACTGAGATTTCCACAAATTTAAACTTACTGGAGCGAGGTGGAAGGAATTATTGTAGGCAGATCAGCTCCTCTAGAAAACACAAGAAATGAAGATAAGCCTCATTGGAGAGACACATTCCCTGTGGTCACACCCATGGGGGAATTCCTGATCTCTTCATCATCCCAAAGGGCCTCGACAGACAGGCCTGTGTCCCTCGGAATGCTTAACAAACACCTGTTAAAGGAATGAACCTGTGACCTGTCACCAAATCTTAAGTACATGAGTGTCACAAGAACCCCCTTGGGGAACTCAGGTCTTAAGCAGTACAAAGATAGCAATTTTCTAACATGTTTTCATCTTAGCATCAGAGGTTGTTTTTTTTTTCTTTCTTTCACTCTACTGTTTTGTCACGTCTTAAGGCATCACGCACTTCCAAAGAGATGCAACACAAGATTTGAAAAGCAATTCCACCAGTAAGCTGGAGAGTGGTAGAACTGAGATCCATGTGACACTGTTCAGTTTGCAAAGCACTTTGCTGGCCATTCCAGGGTTTTCAGCTTTAGAGGAGATGGAACTGAGGGACGTGATGTGGAAAAGAGGTCGCTGTCTTGAACACACAGAAACAGCTGTGAGAGATGTACTCAGAAGTGAAACCCCAGAGCTACATGCAAGTCTGTATCATTGACAAACTCTCACTCTGAGATTTCCCAGGTCAGCGGATGACTCAGATTCTCTACCACCAGCTGCAGAAGGAAAAAAAATGAAAAGAATAGGGAGAAATCCAGGGCTTCCCCTGGTGGCTCGGTGATAAAGAACCCCCTTGCTGATGCAGAAGACTTAAGAGTTTGAGCTGTATCCCCTGGAAGAGGGCCTGGAAGCCCCCTCCAGTATTCTTGCCTGGACAGTCCCACGGACAGAGGAGCCTGGGGGGCTACAGTCCATGGGTTCACAAAGAGTCAGACACGACTGAGTGACTGGGCACACAGGGAGAAATTCAGCCCTCTGTGCTCGTCTGTGGGAGGAGGCGAGCTGGGATCAGGATCTCTCCTGAATGCAAAAAACTCGGACGAGAGTGGCAGTAGCCAGGCACCAAGCAGAGGCTTGGCAATCTGGTCCAGACTCTGGTCCCCTCTCAGTGGGTGACTCTGAGTCAGAGGGGAGGTTTGAATCCATCACCCGAGCACCTGAGCTTTCAGCCAATGCATTTGGAAAATATTCTCTCTCTCTTCGCCAGGGTAGGGAGGGGTCATTCACGTGTGCAAGGACTGCTCTGATCCTTGCTGGAAGGTTCCAGGCCAGCTCTGGTTATCTGGGGCATCCAGTGACACTCACTTTTCTCTCTCGGCACAACTCTGCCCTGGAAGGTGTCAAAGGAGTTGGATACTTGGTGACTGTCAGGTCCGGCCCTGGTGCTTTTGGCTGTTGTGATTGTTTATCTGCATTTTCAATTTACTACACAGATTCCAAACCTCCAAGGGGAGATGATATCTCATTTGGGGAAATTGTAACACTAGACCTCCTCCCCTTCCATCTCAGGAGACAGCGGTGCATGGGGTACAATTTGACAGACTCTTAAAGGCCTCACACAGCCAAGAACAAGCCCCATGACTTTCACAGGGGCTGGAAATCCCTCCATTAAAAATTCACTTCTGTGGACTTCCCTGGTGGTCCAGTGGTTAAGACTCTGTGCTCCCAACGCAGGGGGCCTGGGTTCGATCCTTGATCAGGGAACTAGATCTCACATACTGCAGCTTGGGGCTTCCCTGGTGGCTCAGATGGTAAAGAATCTGCCTGCAAGGCAGGAGACCTGGGTTTGATCCCTGAGTTAGGAAGATTCCCTTGAAGAAGTAAATGGCTACCCACTGCAGTATTCTGGCCTGGAGAATTCCATGGATTGTATAGTCCATGGGGTCACACAGAGTTGGACATGACTGAGTGACTTCACTTTCACTTTACTGCAGCTAAGACCTGGAGCAGCCAAATATATGAAAAGAAGCATTTAAAAATAAATTAATAAAATTATTTTAAAAATTCACTCCTTTGGTCTTGGATGGGTTTGCTGAGTCAGGGATATTGGAGTAGAAAGAGAACACAGCAGGAGTCAGAACATCTGGCCCTGGGGCCCTGCCCCTGGTGTGAGGCTGGCTCTGCCCTTTCTAGCCTGATGACCTGAAACTCCAATCCTTTGGCCACCTCATGTGAAGAGTTTACTCATTGGAAAAGACCCTGATGCTGGGAAAGATTGAAGGCTGGAGGAGAAGGGGACAACAGAAGATGAGATGGTTGGATGGCATCACCGATTCGATGGACATGAGTTTGAGTAAACTCTGGGAGTTGGTGATAGACAGGGAGGCCTGGCGTGCTTCAGTCCATGGGGTCGCGAAGAGTCAGACACAACTGAGTGACTGAACTGAACTGAGCTGACCTGGCATAAACCCCCTCTCTTCCATCGCTTCTCTTTTTTATTTTTTCATCTAAAATGGCACCACTAATGCTCGTCTCACAGGGCTGCTGTGAGGATCAGGCGAGATAATGGATGTGAAAGCTGAACACTGCAGAAACCTAAGAAGGACCGTGATTACTGGAATGCTGGTCGGCAGGGCTGGCTAATCCCTAGTGGGGATTAGGGGGCGACTCCCCAGGCCCAGGCACACACCCGGAGTGGGCAGAGCAGAAGAGTCAGGGGATGGCAGTGGGGAGGAAGACTCCGGAAGAGGAAAGGCAGGAGACGCCCCCTTCCTGCTGGCATGACCGAGAAAGCTTTGGGGTGAGGAGGGGCCCAAGATCTTTCCCTGCTTTTCCAGAGGACTGGGAGCATCACAAGGGTCCCAAGGCTATAGGCCCATCTCGGCCTTTGCACCCTGCTCTCCCGTTGGCCACGGATGTGAAGCCCCGGGGAGATTCACCTGGGTAAAGAACCATTAGCAGGGGCTTCCCTGGCTTCCCCACTGAGCAGGGGCTCAGCGGTTAAACAACAAAAAAAAATCTGCCTGCCAATGCTGGAGACACAGGTTCTCTCCGTGGTCCAGGAAGATCCCATGGGCCGCAGAGCAGCTAAGCCTGAGAGCCACAACTGTTGAGCCTGTGCTCTGGAGTCCAGGAGACACAATGACGGAAGCCCGAGCGTGTCCCAAAGCCCACGCAGCACGAGAGAAGCCCCGCAACAGTGAGAAGCTGGTGCATCCCAGCCAAGAGGAGCCCCTGCTCACCCCACGCTGCACGAGAGGAGCCCCGCAACAGTGAGAAGCCGGCGCATCCCAGCCAAGAGGAGCCCCCGCCCACTATAACTAGAGAAAAGCTGCACAGCAACAAAGACCAGCACAGCCAAAAACAAATAAATACATTAAAAAAAAAAAAAAAAAAACCATTAGGAAACACAACCAGCCGTGTCTAGGTCTATGCAGACATATCAAGCAGGTAATTGAAGCAGAAGGTCTGGTTTTCGTGCGAGAAGCCCGCATGCATCAGAGTAATTGCTTGCTTTGTCACAATTTCCTGGATAATCTCCTCCTCATTGTTTGGCTGAAAGAGCCGACCTCGCGTCTGGGAGCTTGCTTGCCAAACATGATTGGGTCCTTGGAGATGAAAGGCACAGACAGCATAAGCGATTTTCCACAGACACGTTGGCACACATATTAATTATCACGAGGGGGAAGATGTGCCTGTGTGTTCCACTGGGGAGGATGGTGCAGGATGAGAGGTGTGGAGAGGAGACTGCTGGGGAGGGAACCATAGAGCTCCTTCTTATTGGGAAACTGCCAGCATCCAGGCTCTGTCCTGGGTGAAGTGAGTGAGTGAAGTTGCTCAGTCGTGTCCGACTCTTGTGACCCCTGTAGCCCACCAGGCTCCCCTGTCCATGGGATTTTCCAGGCAAGAATACTGGAGTGGGTTGCCATTCCCTTCTCCAAAGAGATCTTCCCAACACAGGGATTGAACCTGGGTCTCCTGCATTGCAGAGTGAGTGAAGTTGCTCAGTCGTGTCCGACTCTTGTGACCCCTGTAGCCCACCAGGCTCCCCTGTTCATGGGATTTTCCAGGCAAGAATACTGGAGTGGGTTGCCATTCCCTTCTCCAAAGAGATCTTCCCAACACAGGGATTGAACCTGGGTCTCCTGCATTGCAGGCAGATGCTTTACCATCTGAGATACCAGGAAAGCCACCCTGTCCTGGGTATCTTACATTAAAAAAAAAAATCTCATTGAATTCTCACAAGAGAGTGGGAGGCCTCCGCCGAGATCAGAAGATTTGATAACCAACTGCTGCGTTTGCTGTGAGAATGAAGCAAAAGGTCCGGTTTTCTCATCTGTTTGTGGAAGGGAGGACAGTGGCCTCAGAGGGCAGGGGGAGGCATGATCATGAGTGTGGAGCACCCGAGGGCACAGAGCAGGCATGTGACAAGCGTCCGACTTTGCAGACGAGCCTGACTCTCCAGCAGGTGCCGTCTCCCGCCATCTGGCAGGCATTGCGTTGAGAGGTGATTTAACCCACACTCTTCACGACACCTGCTGCAGCCCTTGAGGTCTTACCTCCAGGGATTGCAAGCAGGTCAAGGGCACAATCATGCATTTCACTCGGCATCCTCAGTGTCTCCCACACAACACCTGGAACACACCCAGAATTCCTCCAGAATGTGTGTTCAGTTAAGTTCAGTTGCTCAGTTGTGTCCGACTCTTTGCAACCCCATGGACTGCAGCACGCCAGGCCTCCCTGTCCATCAACAACTCCCGGAGTTTACTCAAACTCATGTCCTTCGAGTCGGTAATGCCATCCAACCATCTCATCCTCTGTCGTCCCCTTCTCCTCCTGCCTTCAATCTTTCCCATCATTAGGGTCTTTTCAAATGAGTCAGTTCTTTGCCTCAGCTGGCTAAAGGATTGGAGTTTCAGCTTCGCATCAGTCCTTCCAATGAATAATCAGGAGTGATTTCCTTTAGGATGGATGTGTGTAAAGTGCATTAAGAATGTGTGTCAAGTGAATGGGAAAAGCCCAGATTGACCGAGCCGAGTCAGGTGACCCTGTGACAGGGATCCCCTGGCGCCTGACAAGTCTGGGTTGGGCCGTGAGCTCCCCTCTGGCCACAGGGAACATAGCATGAAGGCTCTGTGATGCCACTGTCCTTGTAGGCAAAGGGACAGCCCTCCAAGGAGGAGGTGGCGGAGGTGGCCGAAATGACACAGACTGGGGCCCATAGGGAAGCTTGTGATGAACAAGCCCTGGGAAGACCAAACAGGATTACAGCTGGAACACGCTCTGAAAGATGCCACAGCAGGGGGAAATGAAAAGGAGGGCCATTTTCATGAAGAGCAGCATTTCCCAGACCAAGAGTTAGGACATCGGGTTTGGGCTTCCATGAGTTGCAGTGAGAAGACAGGAAAAACAAAGGCCCAGAGAAGAATCCCAGTGGTGGTACACACCTAGGTCTCTAGGTGTAGGTCTAGAAGAAGACAACCAGGATCAGCGCCCTCCCCGCCCAAGGACACAGGGCAGTGGCTCCCTCGGCCCGCAAAGAAGGCAGAAAGAAGCCCTTGATGGAAGAATTTCAGTGAACTCCAGAGGGGCTGGATGGGGTGATGCCCTCTGGCCAAAGCCAAGCTCCCTGCGAGCCCCAGGCTTCCTTCTGCAGGACAAGCCCTCAGCAGGCAGTCCCCCCTCCCAGCCCTGCCCAGCCCCAGGCCCCAGCCTGCGGGGCATGCACCTGGGGTGGCACAGACTCTGCCCCTACAGACAGAACCAGAGGCTCCCCTAACCCAGCCCTTGGTGCAGAGCTTCCCACGGGTGGGGCTCCCCTCTGGGAAAAACATGGGCTCCTGTCCCACCCTCAGGGCCTCGGCCCAGCTGCTGGTAGAAGTCACACGGCTTCCAGCACAGCTGCAGGGCCTCACAGAGTGGCTAATTAGGGTCCCCCCCGACAGACGGCAGCCTGCAATCCTGAGCTCATGAACTCACGGCGGCTTCCTCTTCCCTGTCCCTCCAGACCCTGCCCCCTCCCTCATAGATGGCATCTGACTTCCTTGATCTGCCATAAACAGTTCAGTTCAGTCGCTCAGTCGTGTCTGACTCTGTGACCCCATGAACCACAGCACGCCAGGCCTCTCTGTCTATCCCCAACTCCTGGAGTTTACTCAAACTCATACCCACTGAGTCGGTGATGCCATCCAACCTTCTCATCCTCTGTCATCCCCTTCTCCTCCTGCCTTTAATCTTTCGCAGCATCGGGGTTTTTTCCAATGAGTCAGCTCTTCAAATCAAGTGGCCAAAATACTGGAGTTTCAGCTTCAACATCAATCCTTCCAATGAACACTCAAGATTGATCTTCTTTAGGACGGACTAGTTGGATCTCCTTGCCGTCCAAAGGACTCTCAAGAGTCTTCTCCAACACCACAGTTCAAGGGTTCTGCTTTATTCAAACAGCAATAACTAGTTGGAGGATGTGCCCTTGGCAATGATGGGGGAGTCAGAGAGACATGTACGTCTCCTGATGCCAAGGAGTCAGGAACCTGGAAGGGAGGGGGCGGCCAGAACCAAGATCCTGACTCACATGCTGATGGAGGAGGGCAGGCTTCCCAGTGAAGTCCCCTTGAACTGGGCCTGGAAGGGGAGGTGAACAGAAAGTGGGACAAGATGCAGTGAGGTGTATTTTAATGTGTTGACAAGGCTGAGGGATGCCCAGGTGGCTGGTAAAACGTTATTTCTGGATGTGTCTGATGGGCTGTTTCTGGAAAAGATTAACATTTGAATCAGTAGACTGGGTAAGAAGACGGCCCTCCCTTGCGGAGAAAAAGGAACCCTCTTACACTGTTGGTTGGAATGCAAACTAGTACAGCCACTATGGAGATGCATGAGACAGGGTGCTCAGGGCCGGTGCACTGGGATGACCCTGAGGGATGGGAGGGGGAAGGAGGTGGGAGGGGGGTTCAGGATGGGGACCACATGTACGCCCATGGTTGATTCATGTGAATGTGTGGCAAAAACCACCACAATATTGTAAAGTAATTAGCCTCCAATTAAAATTAAAAATTAAAAAAGAAGACAGCCTTCCCTCATGAAGGTGGCAGCATCCAGTCTGCCGAGGGCCTGAAAAAAACGAAGGAAGGGCTAGGCCATCCATCTCTTCTGCCCTCGGATGCTGGTGGTCCTGGGCCTTCAGATGAGTTGGAACTCCCACCACTGTGGGCTTCCCTCATAGCTCAGTCGGTAAAGAATCTACCTGCAATGCAGGAGACCCAGGTTCGATTACTGGGTTGGGAAGATTCCCCTGAAGAAGGAAATGACAATCCACTCCAGTATTCTTACCTGGAAAAATCCCGTAGATGGAGGAGCCTGCGGGCTACAGCGCATGGGGTCGCAAGAGTCAGACCACTTAGCGACGAAACCGCCACCAGTTCTTGGGCCTTTGGACTCAGACTTGGTCTAGAGCTCCTCATGCTTCTCAGGCCTGCAGACTTGGACTGAATTAACCACTGGTTTTCCTGGTTCTTCAGCATACAGAGTACCTAAGGACTTGGTTCTCAGCCTCCATGGTCACATGAGCCACTTCCTGTGAAAAGTGTCCTCATATCTGTCTATCCATCCTGTTGGTTCTGTTTCTTTGGAGACCCCTAATACATTCCTCAAGAGATCTAGGTCCCTGTGCTCAGTTGTGTCTGACTCTTTAGGACCCCATGGACTGTAGCCCCCCAGGCTCCTCCGTCCATGGGATTTTCCAGGCAAGAAGATTGGCGTGGGTTGCAGTTCCCCTCTCCAGGAGATCTTCTTGACTCAGAGATAGAACCTGGATCTCCTGCATTACAGGCAGATTCTTTACCGTCTGAGCCACAAACATTACTTAACACATTCCTATTCAGGCACAAATTAAGAAGCATGACATAGCCAAGTACTGGAGACGACGTGGATCCACAGATCCTCACAAAACAGCTGAACAGTCCTCAAGGCAAATTCACCTATGCCATGACCCAGCAATTCCACCTCCAGGTTTATTTGCAAGAAAATGCACATACAAAAAAATGTTCATAGCAGGGTTGTTTTAAACAACAACAGAAGACTAGATAAGCAGACTGAGGCATATTCACACCACTGAGGATCAGGCAGCAGTCAAAATAAATGGACCACAGGGACAATAACAATGAAGGATGCTTATCAACTTAATACTGAGTGAGAAAAATGAATCCCAAAGGACTACATACAGCATGACCTTCTTAAAGAAGGTAGAGTCAGTTAAAATTTAATAGATATATTTTAGAAATATGTATGGAAGAGATATATATCTGTAGGTGACATGAGATGATATAAAAAGGCAAATAAGGAAGGCACTGAGGTTTAAGGATGGTGCTTACTTAGGAGAGGGAAGGAAGAGGAGCGACAGGGCAAGTCACACAGCTGTGTGCTTGCTTAGGGCCCTGGTGTCAGGTTGAGAGGTGGTTTCACAAGTGTTTATTTCATCACTTTTACACTTATTTATTTAGCTGCACGGGGCCTTAGTTTCAATATGTAGGATCGAGTTCCCTGACCGAGGATCAAGCCCAGTCCCCCTGCACTGGGAGGGTGGAGTCTTAGCCCTTGGACCGTCAGGGAAGTTTCTATTTCATTGCTTTTTAAATGTGATGTGTAATACAGGTAGGGAGATAGGTAGGTATGTAGCAGGACCATGCATGGACTAATAATAAAAATATATCATGAATCAAGGATATGATTTAGTCAATTTTGTACACTCGAGGTCCATGCGATTTTTTTTTCTCAAGTGGTAGAAAGTTCAACAAAGGGGGAATGGCATGAGCAGAAGGAAGGAGTCTGGTTTGCACTGGGGACAATACAGGAACCCGGCTTGCTGACGCAGGGGGTGACCTTGGGGGTCATCTGAATGCACGGGGCTTCCAGACTGTCTCCAGGTCTCAGGTCAGCAGGTCAGGTGTTGGGACCTGGAGCCCCGGAGCTCGGAGGCCCGGACTGTGCCCTTGGGAGCCAGAACCAGAGCACTGGACAGCTGCAGCCCCCAGAGGAGAATGAAGGCTGGCGTGGGCCGGAAAAGCTGGTGCCGCCGTCCAGCGCTGGTCACACGGGGCCTGGACACAGGGAAGCGCCTTTTGTTGCAGGAATCTGCCCATCCTTAACTGGTACCTCTGCCGGGATATACGCTTCCCTGGAACCACCTGCATATTCCAGGGCTGGAGCGGACCCACACCCAGGTTCTAGAACGTGGCCTGGCAGAAGGTGTGGGGCCCTGGACTCACAGGGACTGGGTGTTCTGTCGGAATCCTCTCCCCTGTCTGCAGTCCTCCAGGCCGGGCAGCTCTCCCAGCTCCCGCCACACTCCACCTCCCACCCCCAGCCCCGACCCCCCAACANTCCCACCCTGGACCTTCCTTCTCTGACCAACTCCCTCCCTGCTCAGTCCTCACACATGCTCACTGACCTCCTCTTCTCTCTGCTGTTCCCATCCAATCTCTCCAGGAAAAGCCTACACTCTGCTCTCCACACCAGCTTCCCTCCCTCATTACCAGATTATTTGCAGTTTGGATTTCACCCCACCCACCCACATCCATGTGTCTGAAACTCGCTTCCCAGGTGGCGCTAGTGGTAAAGAATCTGCTTGCCAAAGCAGCAGACCCAAGAGATGCAGTTTCCATCCCTGGGTTGGGAAGATCCCCTGGAGGAGGGCATGGTAACCCATTCCAGTATTCTTGCCTGGAAAATTCCATGGACAGAGGAGCCTGGCAGGCGACAGTCCACAGGGTCATGAAAGAGTCAGACACGACTGAGCAACTGAGCACACACTCCCAAAACAGGTCTGCTTTTCCAGGCCTTTAATTGCCAAACAGAACAGAACAGCATTCTTAGTCTTTATCTTTCCAGCCGTCTCTACTGGAAGCTCTCTTGTAACTTTCTTTCCGAAACTCACTGGTCCACTGGTTTCCACCGTCTGTCTTGGCTTCCCTCTTACTTCTTGGCCTGTTTCTTCCTGGACTCCTTCTTTTATTTGTCCCTAAATGTGAAAGCAAGATCTCTCTAGAACAGCAAGGAGATCAAACCAGCCAATCCTAAAAGGAAATTAACCCTGGATATTCATTGGAAGGACTGATGCTGACACTGAAACTTTAATACTTTGGCCACCTGATGTGAAGAACTGACTCACTGGAAAAGACCCTGATGCTGGGAAAGACTGAAAGCAGGAGGAAAAGGGGACGACAGTTGGATGGCATCACCAATTTGATAGACATGAATTTGAGCAGGCTCCAGGAGTTGGTGATGAACAGGGAGGCCTGGCGTGCTGCAGTCCATGGGGTCGTGAAAAACTGGACACTACTAAACTGAACTGAAATGTGGAAGGGTCTGTCTTTGGCCCCCTCTTCTTCCTCTCTCATCATTCTCTTTGGATAATTCAACGGTAGCTGATTCAACCACCAGACACTTGCTCAGGCCTCTCCAAGCTGTGTTCACAGATGAGATGTTCCCTCTGACGTCAGCTTCTGTTAGTTGTTAAATTACCTGGGCTACCTGCAGTCACCTGGATCTCACATGTTAAACAGGACTTGTCAACTTCCCCCCCAAAACTTGCCTTTCCTCCATCTCCTCACTTAGTGGGCACCGCCACTCTCCCAACCAAACTGGAACTCACTGGATTCCTGCCTCTCCCGTACCCTCCCTCCATGATTGAAATCAGTCACTGGGTCCTCTTAATTTCACTTCCTACCAGTTTCTTCTCTCCACTCCCACCGCTCCCCATTTCAGTTCAGTTCAGTTCAGTTGCTCAGTCATGTCCGACTCTTTGTGACCCCATAGACTGCAGCATGCCAGGCCTCCCTGTCCATCACCCACTCCCAGAGTTTACTCAAACTCATGTCCATTGAGTCAGTGATGCCATCCAACCATCTCATCTTCTGCCTTCAATCTTTCCTAGCATCAGGGTCTTTTCCAATGAGTTGGCTCTTGGCACCAGGTGGCCAAAGTATTAGAGCTTCAGTATCAACATCAGTCCTTTCAATGAATATTCAGGGTTGATTTCCTTTAGGATTAACTGGTTTGATGACTTGCTGTCCAAGGCACTCTCAAGAGTCTTCTCCAGCACCACAGTTGATGCAGCAGAGCTGGGGGGGGGGAAATTATAAAACAAATTGCTAGACTTTGAACTTCAAGGGAGGCAGGAGAGAATTCAAGAAGTGGAAGAATGAGGCATAAATGAATCCATGCTCTGCAGTTCTCAGCACCATTCCTAAAGGCCTACATTCTAAGGAGTGTGTGGTGTTCACAGGGCCCCTTCCTTTAGAGATGAAACAGTGAGCAAAAACCAAGCTCAGCTCCTGAGCCTCCCATACAACTCTAGGAAACAAATCTTCATTCTTTTGGTCATATATCCCATGTATAAAATGGAATTTCCCTTTTGGATTGATTTATTGAGCAGGCATTTCTCATATTCATATCTCATGCCACATATGGCAATACACACCCAATAAGTCAGAAAATAAAACACAAAAAGAAGAAACCAGAACTACATATTTATTCCAGCAGTGGAACAAAGATAAATTCCCAGCTCTTGAAAAATTGAGTCTGTCATCAGACACGATGGGTTTGAATAAATAAACCTTTTTGCTATCTTTGTGTAACACAATTATATACAATATATACTAAGAAGAAGCCAACACAATGGGGAAGTTATCTCACCAATATAACTGCAAAACGTTTATTATTAAAATTGGTAGAAGTGAGCCATGTACAGGTCTAGGTGCTCCTCCAAGAAGTGAGTGAAGATGTGTGCAGATGGTCCCCTGGTCCCCAGGAGCCATCGTCTGGGCTGGAGAGAGCTTCAGACCCCTGGTGCGTCAGAGTCTACACATCCCAGTAACCTAATGAACCCATGTCTGTCCCTCCGTGTGTAAAAGGGATATAATTACAGTATTTTGCAGGACTCTTATGAGGATAAATTAGAGGGCCTATTACTTTGATGAGCATTCAGGAAATGGGATTATTGTTATCATCAGAGGGTAAAAATGCATACCATTCCTGACAATTAAAGAAACGGGAAAAAAAAAAAAAAGAAACGGAAAATACAATAATTTTAAAGCGACATGACATATTTATTGAAGTAGCGAAAAGATATCCAAATTCACCAAGGAAAGGCCGAGCAAGAATACTCATGGGAGTATTGTCCATACTTTTCAAATCCTAGAAGGAGCCCAGGCGTCCATCAGTAGATACACAAGCTGTGATATATTCATGCAATGGAATATTTCCCAGCAATGAAAAGAATGACTCACTGATACACACAGAATGTGGGAAATCACACAATCACCCCAAAGAGTGACAGAAGGCTTACACAAAAGATTTTCTACCAGATGCTTCCATGAATATGGAATCCTCAAATGATCTATGGTTGCTTAGATCACAATCAAAATCATGGTTGCTTTTGGAGGCTGGAGTCCAGGATTGACTAGGAGGGACATGACAGAATTTTTTAAACTGTGAGAACTACTGGATTCTGGTATGGATTTACATGTGCATTTGTCAAAACTCAGCAAAGGAACACTTAAGATCTGTGCATTTCATCATGTATAAATCATGATTTCACCTCAAAAGGCAAAAGGGAACCTATAAATAAATATTGCACTCTAGTTAGTGATGAGCATGTATGTTTATACCTGCTCTCCATACATCTATCTTAAAAATTGTCTGTAGGACACACCCCATCTTTTTGGTTATCACTTTGCAGCTCTGTTTTGTGTGACTGCAAGATCTTAATTTCTTCTTCTACCTTTAATGGTCCTTTCTGAACCCTCATATATTGCCTTGTCCTAAAGCTGCTGCTGCTGCTAAGTCACTTCAGTCGTGTCCGACTCTGTGTGACCCCATAGACGGCAGCCCACCAGGCTCCCCCATCCCTGGGATTCTCCAGGCAAGAATACTGGAGTGGGTTGCCATTTCCTTCTCCAGTGCATGAAAGAGAAAAGTGAAAGTGAAGTCGCTCAGTCTGTCCGACTGTTAGCGACCCCATGGACTGCAGCCCACCAGGCTACTCCGTCCATTGGATTTTTCAGGCAAGAGTACTGGGGTGGGGTGCCATTGCCTTCCCCGGTCCTAAAGCTAGGAGGCAGTATTTCTTGAGCTTTCACAAAACCCCAGCCACTGGCTCAGGCACTCAGCCTGTGTCGTCTCACTTCACCTTCACAATAACACTGTGAGGGCGGCATCATTCTTCTCATTTTACAAATATGGAAATGGAGCCTCAGATTCCTAAAGTAACCCGCCCAGTGTTGCTCAGCTAATAAGATAGGGGTTTTACTTGGAGAATAAACGGCATTCTTTCAGGCTTTATGTTTTAGAATAAAACCATTTTATTTTAGAATAAAACCATGATAGTGCTGTGCTCGGTTTTATCCAACTCTTTGAGGCCCTATGGACTGTAGCCTGCCAGTCTGCCCTGTCCCAGGAATTTTCCAGGCAAGAATACAGGAATGGTTGCCATTCCCTACTCCAGGGGATCTTCCTGACCCAGGGATCAAGCCCAAGTCTCTTGCATCTCCTGAAACGGCAAGCAGATTCTTTACCACTAACACCACCTGGGAAGCCCCCAAACCACTGGAATTAATCCTATTTCAAATGAAAACTTTTCATTACAGTAGAAGTGGCCAACACTTTCATTTTATAATAGAAGAATCCACCACCTATTTGTTCTAGGTTCTGGGGAAGTAAAATGCTTACAGTCTGGATAAAGGGCTAATTTTAATTCATTGATTTTTCTCCCCTACTTTAATCTCATAGTTTATAAATAACATGAGCAGTGGCTTGCGGAGAAGGCAGTGGCACCCCACTCCAGTACTCTTGCCTGGAAAATCCCACGGAGGGAGGAGCCTGGTGGGCTTCAGTCCATGGGGTGGCTAAGAGTCGGATATGACTGAGCTACTTCACTTTCACTTTTCATTTTCATGCATTGGAGAAGGAAATGGCAGCCCACTCCAGTGTTCTTGGCTGGAGAATCCCAGGGACAGGGGAGCCTGGTGGGCTGCCACCTATGGGGTCTCACAGAGTCAGACACGATTGAAGCTACTTAGTAGCAGCAGCAGCAGCTGTAGCTTAGACTGATTTTTGCCGCCTCCAGGAGAAGATAGGTTCAGAGTGACCTCCCAGGGGCCAACCTTGTTCATCAGACTTGCTGTGTAATGAGGCCAAGCTCTGAAGGATGGGTGGGTGCCTGAGTGGTTTCACTTGGCACCTCTAAGTTGGGCCAAGTGCAAGTCTACAGCTGTCCATCCTCAGCCTGTCCTCCTCGCCCCAGGCAGCTGCTGTCCTGCCCTGGAAGAAGATACACCAGGAAGAAAAGGGGGCAAGAGGGTCAGAGAGTGCACAGGGTGTCACAGGGTGCACGCCATGTAGGACACATCTGCTGTGAACCCAGTCCATGTTCAGAGTTTGCAAACACAACTCCAGACTGGTGACTTGGCAACCTGGGCTCTGCTGTCTCGTCTCCAGGATGTGACCTGCAGGGTCATGGAAGGACAGGGACTGTCACTCAGCAAGCTATGACCTGACACCACTTCCTACTGCTTCTGTTGGCCAGAATGTGGTCCAGTTGCCCCAATCCAATTGCAAAAAAAAAAAAAAAAGCCAAGAAATGCATGCTTCATGTGTGCAAAGGAAAAAAAGGCCAGTTTCCTATTTCCTATATTCAACAGCAGCCCATCCCAACCCCACACACCTCATCCCTCTACCTCATTTTGCCTCCATTTTTCTTTCCCATAGCTCTTCTTCTTCATGCATTGAGAGGATAACAGGAAGAAAGGCCAAGGTTCTCCCAGTGGAGGAAACAGGCTGTAAGTGTCAGACATTTTTTATCTCTCTCTTAAGCAGCAGGAGGAAACAAACAAGTGTTAATTTTTTTTCCCCTTCTCTATACAAATTTAAAAAGAGGTTTCTTTTAAAATTCTGTGTTGCCATGATGACACCTGGTTCCACCTGAACTTAACTTTTCTCAAAGCTTAGCTAACCAATGTGATTTTCTTATGGGAATGTTGGTTTTAAGCTATGTTAATGAACTCACACGTTAGTAAAGTAATGCTCAAATTTTTTTCCCCTTCTCTATACAAATTTAAAAAGAGGTTTCTTTTAAAATTCTGTGTTGCCATGATGACACCTGGTTCCACCTGAACTTAACTTTTCTCAAAGCTTAGCTAACCAATGTGATTTTCTTATGGGAATGTTGGTTTTAAGCTATGTTAATGAACTCACACGTTAGTAAAGTAATGCTCAAAATTCTCCAAGCCAAGCTTCAGAAATAGGTGAACCGTAAACTTCCAGATGTTCAAGCTGGATTTAGAAAAGGCAGAGGAACCAGAGATCAAATTGCCTACATCCGCTGGATCATTGAAAAAGCAAGAGAGTTCCAGAAAAACATCTATTTCTGCTTTATTGACTATGCCAAAGTCTTTGACTGTGTGGCTCACAATAAACTGTGGAAAATTCTGAAAGAGATGGGAA
>SJYX01016442.1:390708-404777 GCA_006410675.1 Oreotragus oreotragus | reverse complement strand
AAAAACATCTATTTCTGCTTTATTGACTATGCCAAAGTCTTTGACTGTGTGGCTCACAATAAACTGTGGAAAATTCTGAAAGAGATGGGAGTACCAGACCACCTGACCTGCCTCTTGAGAAACCTGTATGCAGGTCAGGAAGCAACAGTTAGAACTGGACATGGAACAACAGACTGGTTCCAAATAGGAAAAGGAGTACATCAAGGCTGTATATTGTCACCTGACTTATTTAACTTTTATGCAGAGTACATCATGAGAAATGCTGGGATGGAAGAAGCACAAGCTGGAATCAAGATTGCCGGGAGAAATATCAATAATGATATTGAGATGCAAATGACACCACCCTTATGGCAGAAAGTGAAAAAGAACTAAAGAGCTTCTTGATCAAAGTGAAAGAGGAGAGTGAAAAAGTTGGATTAAAGCTCAACATTCAGAAAACTAAGATCATGGTATCTGATCCCGTCACTTCATGGCAAATGGGGAAACAGTGGAAATGTTGCAGGAAGGCGGACCCATTCCAGGGCCCAAAACTGGGCTCTTGTCTAACACTCAGAAATGAATCGTCTGAGGAGACACATGTGCTGACAAAGCAAGAGATTTTATTGAGAAAGGGCACCCGGGTGGAGAGCAGTAGGATAAGGAAACCCAGGAGAACTGCTCTGCCACGTGGCTCGCAATGTCGGGTTTTATGGTGATGGGATTCGTTTCTGGGTGGGCTTTGACCAATCATTCTAATTCAGAGTCTTTCCTGGTGGTGCATGCATCGCTCAGCCAAGATGGATGCTAGCAAGAGGGATTCTGGGAAGTGGATGGACATGCAGTGTCTCCTTTAGACCTCTCCTGAACTCTTCCGATTGGTGGTGGCTTATTAGTTCCGTATTCCTTATCAGGATCTCCTGTCATAAAACAACTCAGGCAAATGGTTACTATGGTACCTGGCCAGGGTGGGCGGTTTCAATCAGTGTGCTTCCCCTAACAGAAACAGTGTCAGACTTTATTTTGGGGGTCTCCAAAATCACTGCAGATGGTGATTGCACCCGTGAAATTAAAAGACACTTACTCCTTGGAAGGAAAGTTATGACCAACCTAGACAGCATATTAAAAAGCAGAGACATTATTTTGCCAACAAAGGTCCGTCTAGTCAAGGCTATGGTTTTTCCAGTAGTCATGTATGGATGTGAGAGTTGGACTATGAAGAAAGCTGAGTGCCGAAGAATTGATGCTTTTGAAATGTGGTGTTGGAAAAGACTCTTGAGAGTCCCTTGGACTGCAAGGAGATCCAACCAGTCTATCCTAAAAGAGATCAGTCCTGGGTGTTCATTGAAAGAACTGATGTTGAAGCTGAAATGCCAATACTTTGGCCACTTGATTTGAAGAGCTGACTCACTGGGAAAAACCCTGATGCTGGGCAGGAAGAGAAGGGGACGTCAGAGGACAAGATGGTTGGATGGCATCACTGACTCAATGGACATGAGTTTGAGTAAACTCCGGGAGTTGGTGATGGATAGGGTGGCCTGGCGTGCTGCAGTCCATGGAGTCGCAAAGA
Organism: Oreotragus oreotragus; assembly: GCA_006410675.1. Taxonomy (NCBI): domain Eukaryota; kingdom Metazoa; phylum Chordata; class Mammalia; order Artiodactyla; family Bovidae; genus Oreotragus; species Oreotragus oreotragus. The sequence goes on along the minus strand of SJYX01016442.1, from coordinate 403,231 downwards.
GTCGGACATGACTGAACGAATGAACTGAACTGAATTGAATGAACTATGTATTTACCCTAGATTCTGTCTTCATGTTGGTTCCATCTAAGACTCAGATCCAACTTGACAAACCAGTATGTTTTACTCATACACATGTTCTCTTCGGTTCAGTTCAGTTCAGTTGCTCAGTCGTGTCTGACTCTTTGTGACTCCGTGGACTGCACCACGCCAAGCCTCCCTGTCCATCACCAACTCCCAGAACTTACTCAAACTCATGTCCATTCAGTCCGTCATGCCATCCAACCACTCGTCAACCCCTTCCCCTCCCGCCTTCCATCTTTCCCAACATCAGGGTCTTTTCCAATGAATCAGTTATTTGTATCAGGTGGCCAGAGTATTGGAGTATCCACTTTAGCATCAGGCCTTCCAATGAATATTCAGGACTGAGTTCCTTTACAAATGACTGGTTGGATCTCTCTGCAGTCCAAGGGACTCTCAAGAGTCTTCTCCAACACCACAGTTCAAAAGCATCAATGTTCTCTTAAGCTATGTTAATGAGACTGTATTTGCTTGGAAACCTGCCTTTCTTCAAGATTCATGTTAATCATTTTACGGTCCAGGACAACTCACCTTGTGCCAATGTTATCTCCAAATACATGTTGTGGGTGAAGGGCCTGGTGCCAGTCTGTGAGTTTTGAGACATTTCCTTTCTCTGATTAGCAGACTGCTAGTTGCTGGAGAAGGAAATGGCAACCCACTCCAGTATTCTTGCCTAGAGAATCCTGTGGACAGAGGAGCCTGGTGGGCTGCTGTCCATAGGGTCGCATAGAGTCGGACACGATTGAAGCAGCTTAGCATGCATGCATGCATTGGAGAAGGAAATGGCAACCCACTCCAGTATCCTTGCCTGGAGAAGCCCAGGGACACAGGAGCCTGGTGGGCTGCTGTCTATGGGGTTGCACAGAGTTGGACACGATTGAAGCAATTTAGCAGCAGCAGCAGCAGCAGCAGCTATATAACATTCGGCTATAGACTAGCAGCGGGGACACTCTTTCTGTCCCCTTCTGATGTCTGTGTCAGAAGCTTTCTCTATCTCTTTTATACTTTACTAAAACTTTATCACACAAAACCTCTGAGTGATCAAGCCTTGTCACTGGCCCCAGATGGAATTCCTCTCCTCCAGAGGCCAAGAATCCTGGCGTCTTTCACGGCTCAGCAACAACTTTTCAACATCGCATGTATTTATTTATATGTGAATTTATATATTTAGTTATTATGCTCCTGTTAGGCCTTCCCCACAAATAATATAGGCTCCACTCAGTTAGGGATTTCTGTCTGTTTTGTTCATGGGCCCAGAAGGGTACCTGGCACACATGTTAGTTAACGAGACATTTCCTGGTGCTTCCTAAGGTTCTCATGCTCCCCACCCCTTCCCTTTCCAGCTCCATCACTTCCCCATCACCTGCCTGCCAGCAGCCTGTTCATCCTTCCAACTTCAGCCAGGACTCCCCCCTGGTTTATGAGGTCTCCATGACCTCCCTGTCCTCCTGCAGAATTTGTGCCGATTTCTACAGTGCATCTATCCCACTATTTCACAGAAGTGAGATACCTTCCTGATGAAACAACAAGCCCCATCAAGACCAGGAATGTGGGACTTCCCTGGTGGTCCAGTGGTTAAAACCCCACTCTCCAAATGCAAGGGATCTGGTTTCAATCCCTGGTCAGGGAACTAGATCCCACCTGCTTCAACTAAGACCAGTGCAGCCCAAAACAAAAATACAAACAAAAAAGCATATCAAAGACTTCATGAAAGTGAAAGTGAAGTCGCTCAGTCGTGTCCAACTCTTTGCAACCCCATAGACTGTAGCCTACCAGGCTCCTCCGTCCATGGGATTTTCCAGGCAAGAGTACTGGAGTGGGGTGCCATTGCCTTCTCCAAAGACTTCACGGTGCCAGCTAAATGAAGGCACAAACACTTGGAGTGGCCAACTGACTGTTCACGATGTGGACGGTCTTTAAAATGCATGAAATTTGAATGTAGACTGGGCAGCAGATGACATTGTTAAATTAGGTGCAAAAACTTGACATCAGAGTTAGATCATGTACAGTTATGTATGTCAGTGAGAAATACATCCTGGCATTTATAGGCAAACGAAGAACATGTCTGACATTTGCCTTAAAATAAAAATTAAAAGGTGTGTTAGGAAGAAGCGTGCTTACCTAATGGGAAAAGATATTTGCAAACGGTATATCCAATAAGGAGCTAAAATCCAAAAAATACAAAGAACTCATACAACTCAACAAGAAAACAAACACCCTAGTTCAAAAAATGTGCAGAGAGCTGAACAGATATTCCTTCCAGAGATATGAGAACGGCCAAAAGGTGCATGGAAGAATGTGCCACACCACTGATTATTAGAGAAATATAAGTGAAAACCACAGTGAGATAGCACCTCATGCCTGGTAGAAAGGCAGTTATCAAAAAGACAAGAAATGACAAGTGTTGGTGAGGATATAAAGAAAAGGAAACCCTTGTATTCTACTGACAAATGTAACCTGGTGCAGCCACTATGGAATAGTATGGAGATCCCTCAAAAAATGAAGAACAGAATTAATTGTATGATCCAGTTATCCCACTTCTGGGTATCTATCTGAAGGAAATGAAACCATTAATTCTAAAAGATATATGCACCCCCAGGTTCAATGCAGCATTGTTTACAACAGCCAAGATGTGGAAACAACTGAAGTGCCCTTTGATGGGTGAATAGAGAAAGAATATGCAACACACACACACTGGTTGTATACACAGTGGAATATTCAGTTCAGTTCAGTTCAGTTCAGTCGTGTCCGACTCTTTGCAGCCCCATGAATTGCAGCTCGCCAGGCCTCCCTGTCCATCACCAACTCCCGGAGTTCACTCAGACTCACGTCCATGATGTCAATGATGCCATCCAGCCATCTCATCCTCTGTCGTCCCCTTCTCTTCCGGCTCCCAATCCCTCCCAGCATCAGAGTCTTTTCCAATGAGTCAACTCTTTGCATGAGGTGGCCAAAGTACTGGAGTTTCAGCTTTAGCATCATTCCTTTCGAAGAACTCAGCCATAAAAAGATAAAATCTTGCCATTTGCAACAACATGGATGAGCCTTGAGGGTATTATGTTAAATGAAGTAAGTCAGAGAAGGGCAATGATCATACAGTTTCACTCACATGTGGAATATGAGAAACAAAAAAAAAACACACACACAAAATAAATGAACAACCAAACCAAAGCAAAAATGTTGATTGCAGAGAACAGAGTAGAGGCCCCCAGAAGGGAAGGGGGAGGAGCGGGGAAATGATGGAGAGAATCAGCTGTGTGAGGGCAGATAGAAACCACATGTTCAGTGGTGAAGGCCTACGGGGCACATGGAAGCAGAAACACACTGCTGTATACGTGAAACATACAATGCTATAAACCAGTGTTCCCTCAATAGACAACCTGCGAGGGGAGGCCTGCGAAGAGACAACGTGGGGAAACCCTCATCCCTGGTGAACCAGGAAGGCCTGACCACGGGACAGTCCCGTCTCCCAGGCCCGCTGAGGAGTGAGGGCTCGTAAAACCACTTCATTCAACTCCTTCGTGAATGGAGTCCATGAATCACAGGTTGAGTGAGTTTCCGAACTTCACTGCTGCTGCTGCTGCTGCTAAGTCACTTCAGTCGTGTCCATGCAACCCCATGGACTGCAGCCTACCAGGCTCCTCCATCCATGGGCTTTTCCCGGCAAGAGTACTGGAGTGGGGTGCCATTTTCTCCTCCATCCCAACTTCACGCTGTAAAGCAATAGCGACACCAGGAGTAAAACCCAGGTCTGGGGCACCTAGAGCCAGCTTCCCTCCACCCCCTGAGTCTCCGATCTGTCTGTGAAGAGTGCCCATGTCTTGGACATCTTTCAAATACTTTCCCTTATCTAAACTCATCAGAGAGGAAGGCCTAGAAGACAGCCTGGTATGTGCTGGTTAGGTGGATAAATATTTGTAAAATACTGAGCGTGGCTCTGACATGCAGTCATACTTGCTAAACATCCATCAGGGAAAAAATTCAGAGTCCCTTGGAAACCCATGAGTTTGTGGAGCTGTGGTGGAAGGGTTGTTTGTGGGGACCGAGAAGCAGATGAAAGCTGCCGGCCCTCCAGTGTCCGCCCCAGGTCAGACTCCCCCAGTAAGGAGTCTTACCAGGGTTGGGGGCGTTTTAACAGAGTGGTTAGCACTGCTCCAGCACAAGCTGCTCATTGACTGTTAACTACCTCCAAGCACTCAGTGTTCATCACCGGATGCGCTCAGCTATCCTTCTCTTTTTCCTCAGATAAAGGCAATGAGGCTCAGAGAGAATGCACTTACTGAGGACTGTGAGCCCGGTAAGTGACTGACCCAGGAAGGGAATCGAGTTTGTCCAATCTCAGCTTCTCCTTTTCCCACTCTGCCGAGCTATGTGTGAAGAATCTGAATGATTTTGGCCGAAGGAAGATCACTGGTAAAGGAGCCGGAGGCAACTGACATCCTGACACAAGACGGCGCCCAGTGAAAAGGGGACAGTGTATCCCCTCAACTCCCCAGCAGGCGCTCTGATAGATGCTCTGTCTCCTATAGACTCAGGGGCGTCCCAGGATCGAGCAGGACAGGCCACGGTGACGGGAAGGTGATCTGCGGACGCTCTGATAGACGCTCTGTTTCCTATAGACTCAGGGGCCCCCCAGGATCGAGCAGGACAGGCCACGGCGACAGGAAGGTGATCTGTGGATAACTCACTGACGGCCGCCAAGTCAAACTGAGTGGATCTGACCTCGGGGCTCAAAGCGCCTAAACCCTTCTCACCTGCATCTTTCTCCAGCTCAGCAGAGGGGACAGGGAGATGAGAGAGGACAGGGTCAATGAGCCACGTCTCCCCTCCAAGAATGTCGTCCTGAATTCTCCTGGGCTGGGCTGTCGTCCTATTCTGAGTGCTTCTCCAGCCCTCCTTCTACTCTGTTTCTTGATCAGCAACCCTCCCCACCTTCACTCCAGCCCCACACAGAGAAAGACAGATACACGTGCACGCTCATACACAACACAAGCACTGTGCTTTCTTCCCAGATCTGTTTTACAGACAAGAAATCTGAACCCAAGCAGACGCAATATGTGCAGTGCCATCCACAAGGGACCTGCAGAAACCACAATTGGCTCCTAGAAGAGAATCACATTAAAAATAAAGAATAAATGAAAACACCTGGTCACAAAAAATATCTATGCACGGATGTTCAGAGAGCATTATCCGTAATAGTCCAGTGGAAACAACCCAGTGTCCGTCAGCAGACGAATGGGTAAAGAACATGTTTCCCCACACAGGGGAATATTTTTCTACCTTAAAAAGGAATGATGTGCTGACATGTGCAACAAATGTGAGTGAACCTTGAAAACATGATGCTCGGTGAGTGAAGCCAGACCCAAGGGGTCGCATGTTATATGATTCCATTTCTAGGCCACGTGCAATACTGGCAAGTCCATAGGACAGAAAGCAGATTAGTGAGGGGACAGAAGAAGAGGGGTTCCTATAAAACTGTGTTGGGTTTCTACTGGGGGTGATGAAAATGTTCTAAAATTAACTGTGGTGATGGCTGTGCAAATTATCTCAGTACAGTAAAAGCTATGGTATTATACACTTTCAATAGGATGATTGTACAGTATGTGAATTATATCACAGTGAAGCTGTTACTAAAATTAAAAATGAATGCTAAAATTCTCTTAAACTTCTGAGGAACCTGCACAGTTCACTTTCAGAAGCCTTGAGAAACACGGGAGGCTAAAATAATGAATCCGGCTATCTTTAAGAAAGATAAATATTATATACTAACGCATATACTGATGTTGAAGCTGAAACTCCAATACTTTGGCCACCTGATGCAAAGAGCTGACTCATTTGAAAAGACCTCGATGCTGGGAAAGATTGAGGATGGGAGGAGAAGGAGATGACAGAGGATGAAATGGTTGGATGGCATCACCGACTCAATGGACATGAGTTTGGGTAAACTCCAGGAGTTGGTGATGGACAGGGAGGCCTGGCGTGCTGCAGTCTTTGCATGGGGTCGCAAAGAGTCGGACACGACTGAGCGACTGAACTGAACTCATATATATGGAATCTAGAAAGTTGGTACTGATGAATTTACTTGCAAGGCAGCAATGGAGAAACGGACATAGAGAACAGACTTATGGACATGGGGAGAGTAGAGGAGAGGGTGAGATGTATGGAGAGAGTGTCATGGAAACTTACATCACCATATGTAGAATAGATAGCCAATAGGAATTTGCTGTATGTCTCAGGGAACTCAAACAGGAGCTCTGTATCAGCCTAGAGAGGTGGGATGGGAAGGGAGATGGGAGGGAGGTTCAAGAGGGAGTAGGGGAGAGTAGAGGAGAGGGTGAGATGTATGGAGAGAGTGTCATGGAAACTTACATCACCATATGTAGAATAGATAGCCAATAGGAATTTGCTGTATGTCTCAGGGAACTCAAACAGGAGCTCTGTATCAGCCTAGAGAGGTGGGATGGGAAGGGAGATGGGAGGGAGGTTCAAGAGGGAGTGGGCATATGTACACCTATGGCTGATTCATGTTGATGTTTGACAGAAAACAACAAAATTCTGTAAAGCAATTATCCTTCAATTAAAAATAATTTTTAAAAATAATAATGAAACTGGCTCTCTTTAGACACTTTCGTGGAGTGACCCATGATAAAAAACCCCAGAAGCCTCAGCTCAGGGAACACACTGACCACAGGTGTGCAACACAGGTAACAGGATCCCAGGGAGGGAAACCAGGGAGACCCAGACCTCAGGTTGACTCTGTCCCCCTCCCCAGTCAAGAAAGACAGGCCAGTTCCTTAAGTTAGAGTGTTGTCTGTAAAATGGAGAGGGAAGGGACAGCAGTAGATGTGACTGAAATGAATCCTGGGCACGTAGCGTGAGTTCAAAGAGGTGACTGCTGCGGAGACCATTACTGCACCATCCAAAGGGCAGACCTGCATAGTCAAGACCTGGCTGATGGGAGGAAGGCATTGTGTCTTCATTTCGTGTTCCAAGCATCTTCAGGGGAGGTTTTCGAGGGTCTATGCACAAAATGAGCAGGGTCTGTCATCCTCTCATGTGAAACCCAGAGCGGCAGAGTCCGGTGGGCACATTTGCACAAGACACCAGACAGCATGTTACGACAGCATCACACCCAACCCATCATTCGCGTGCCTTTGCCTGAGACATTTTCCTGCATTATTTCCTGTCTTCATCATCAAGCATGACCTGAATCTGTACTAAATGCAACGTGCTGGACTGGATGCCCACAAGGTACGAAAGGGAGAAGTTGAGTCTCTTCACTCAAGGAGCTCCTAGCAATTCCAGGGAATAGGAGGGGCTACTACTTGCCTGCCAGTTTTACAGATGAAGAAACTGGGAGAAGCTAGATGACCTGCCCAAGCGCTCATAGCAATTTCAGGTGCCAGCAATGTTGAGAGTACCGTGCTGAGAGCCAGCCTCAGGCTTTCTTCCGCTGGGTCTGAGTTCTCTCCTTCAGACACCTGAGCGTGGGTTTAAGACTATCAGTGGCACCACTCGCCTCACAAATGACCAAGCACCAAGGACGCTCATCAGGAACCACTGTGTAATTTGCAAGGACCAATGCAACATGCAAATGCAGGACCCCTTGTTCAAAAACCTTAAGGATTTAAAGATGGCCAGACTAAAGTGTAAACTGAGCCCAGAGCTCTTCTAAGCACAGATCACACAGCCCTGAAGCCACCCTGTCCCATCACTGTCTCACAGATGCCCAGATACACGGAACAGATGGGTCTGTTGCAAGAAAGGAATTCTCCTGGGCTGGGCTGTGGCTCACTCTGACCCCAGCATTCAGCCACCTGCCCTGTGCACGTGGATCTCTTGGGCCAGCTGACCCAGCATCCTTCAGCGTTTTCGGCTCTGCAGATGTGAAGTCTCTGGGCTGACACTGCACTGCCTTCTTTGCATGAGAAATCCACTCTCCCAGCCAAGCTTCAACAGCAGTGACACAGGGATCCATTAACAAACCCCCAGGCATGGAGAAAAGGAAATATTTTCTCAGAGCTCTGGTGTGTTGGGGCTTCATTTGTCTTATTCAACTCTTTCCTCCCCTACTTTGCAGTGCCTGTAGCTGTCTTGCAAAAAACAAGACAGTCCACCAAAAACTAGTTAATCTTTCCATCCACCATACAAATCTTCTTTTTCTTGAATAATAGGTTACATAGCAATTGCAGACAAGCCAGAAGCTACTAGCATTTCAACAATCAGAAAGATAATTGGATTTGCTGTATGATGCAGGAAGCTCAAACAGCTCTGTGTTGACAACTAGATGGGAGGGATAGGGCGGGAGGTGGGAGGGAGGTTCAAGAGGGAGGGGACATAGGTACACCTATGGCTGACTCATGCTGATATGTGGCAGAAACCAACATCATATTGTGACACAATTATCCTCCAATTAAAAATTTTAAAAAGAGAGAAAAAAGAAAGATAATATGGTATTAATTCGGCATCAGAGGCAGACTGAAGTGAATTAATGAATTAGTTGTGGGGCTTCACCAGGTCAAAGCCCCTCTGTCGTGGGTGAATTGCTCCAACCCCCAGGACCTCAGAATGTGATCTTATTTGGACATAGAGTTGTTGCAGATGTAATAAGACGAGCAGAGATAGTGAAGGACAGGGAAGCCTGGCATGCTGAAATCCATGGGGGTCTCAAAGAGCTGGACATGACTGAGCCTCTGAACTATAAGAGGAGGTCACACTGAAGGAGATCAGTCCTGAATGCTCATTGGAAGGACTGATGCTGAAGCTGAGACTCCAATCCTTTGGCCACCTGAGGCGGAGAGCTGACTCATTTGAAAAGATCCTGATGCTGGGAAAGATTGAGGGCAGGAGGACAAGGGGACAACAGAGGATGAGATGGCTGGATGGCATCACTGACTCGATGGACATGACTTCGGGTGAACTCCAGGAGCTGGTAATGGACAGGGAGGCCTGGCGGGCTGCGGTTCATGGGGTAGCAAAGAGTCAGACACAACTGAGCGACTGAACTGAAGTGAACTGACACTGAAGTAGGGTGGAACTTAATCCAATATGACCATATGGGTTTTTTACTATGTATTTAGAAAATGTCTTCTGGCTGTGCCATGTGATATACAGGATCTTAGTTCGCTGGCCAGGGATTGTATCCACACCCCCTCTGGTAGAAGCGCAGAGTCTTAACCACTGGACTGACGGGAAGACACATCTTCTGTATGCAGTCAAAAAGCATCTGAGAGAGGAATGGAGACCTGGACTCGGGCTACACAACCCGCGGAGAAGCTCCAGCCTTTCAGAGCCTCAGAGGTCGGGACCCAGAGCCACAAACTGGCGGTGCTTGTTTGCTGGTACATACACACACATGTGCACACGTGTGCACCAGTGTGCCTGCATATACATGCACCTGCATATATTCACACACACCTGCATACACAGGACTACATGTGTGTTTGTACTGGTGTATATGTACATACATTATATGTATATTATATATATATATATATGCTGTTTTTTACCTGTGTGTTTCCATGTATATGTGTATCGCTTGCTAAGTCACTTCAGTTATGTCCAACTCTTTGCGATGGTATGGACTGTAGCCTGCCAGGCTCCTCTGTCCATGGGATTCTCCAGGCAAGAACACTGGAGGGGGTTGCCATTTCCTTCTCCAAGGGATCTTCCCGAACCAGGGGTTGAACCCACGTCTCTTACTTCTCTTACACTGGCTGCTGCTGCTGCTGCTAAGTCACTTCAGTCGTGTCCGACTCTGTGCGACCCCATAGATGGCAGCCCACCAGGCTCCCCCCCGTCCCTGGGATTCTCCAGGCAAGAACACTGGAGTGGGTTCCCATTTCCTTCTCCAAAGCGTGAAAGTGAAGTCTCTCAGTCGTGTCCGACTCTTGGAGACCCCATGGACTGCAGCCCACCAGGCTCCTCCATCCATGGGATTTTCCAGGCAGGAGGACTGGAGCGGGGTGCCATCGCCTTCTCTTACATTGGCAGGCAGGTTTTTTACCACTACCACCACCTGGGAAGTCCATATATGTGTATATGTGTCTATATACACTATATATAGATACACACACATAATGGTATATGGATCTATATATACACGGTATGGGTCTTCCCATATAGACATATTGGTGTATGTATTGATATATAATTATATGCATGTACATGTGTTTACTACTATGTATGACATGTGTGTGTCTATTTTTCCGGCATGTATTTATGTGTATGTTTCTGGTGTGCACACACACAGAATGCTCCTTGGTGGACCATACATCTCCTAGCTCCCAGTGCCCGCTGCTCCCTTCTGCCCTGCTCTTTGGGGTCTGTTCACTGCATGTAATTTTCATGTGAGGGTGCAGGGCTCTGACCCAGCAGCGCCACCTGCTGGCCACCTTGGTATTTCTGGCAGAATCTGACTGGCCACCTGCGTTCCAGGGGAGGGAGAATCTGAGGGAAGCTCCCAGAATCACAGGGCCCTCAGATGACCCCAGAAGCCCATTTGTAACTGTGGATATGGATTCAAAGAGCCAGAACTCTCAAGAAGTCAGTGATTCTGGATGAGGGGGAAGGCTGAACCCCAAAGGAATATGAAGTCTGGGTGACCCCAGGAAGGGAGAAGAGTCTCCCATTCCGGCATGTATTTATGTGTATGTTTCTGGTGTGCACACACACAGAATGCTCCTTGGTGGACCATACATCTCCTAGCTCCCAGTGCCCGCTGCTCCCTTCTGCCCTGCTCTTTGGGGTCTGTTCACTGCACGTAATTTTCATGTGAGGGTGCAGGGCTCTGACCCAGCAGCGCCACCTGCTGGCCACCTTGGTATTTCTGGCAGAATCTGACTGGCCACCTGCGTTCCAGGGGAGGGAGAATCTGAGGGAAGCTCCCAGAATCACAGGGCCCTCAGATGACCCCAGAAGCCCATTTGTAACTGTGGATATGGATTCAAAGAGCCAGAACTCTCAAGAAGTCAGTGATTCTGGATGAGGGGGAAGGCTGAACCCCAAAGGAATATGAAGTCTGGGTGACCCCAGGAAGGGAGAAGAGTCTCCCCCAAGGAAGGCAAGCTTGCTGGGCACCAGCTGGCACTTCTGCCCCGTCTCAGCCCCACACCCGACCCATGGCCAGGCCCCAGAGATGACATCTGGCGGGGGCAGGGGGCAGAATTTCACTAACAGGGTAGAGGGTGATGGGAGTCTAATCCAGGAGGAGGGAAGGTTCCAGGGGGCCCTGGGGAGTGAATTAGTCCCTGGGGAACCTGGAGGGAAGAGAGTGTTAGGAGAATCAAGCCAGAGACCCAGACATCAGGGTGTGGAAAAGGTCCCCCAAGCCTGCTCACAAGAGCAGGTGTGAGCGATTCACGAGGGCAGAGCCAGAGAGGAGCAGGGAGCCCCACCCCCACCCCCCTCCGGGCTGGAGCTCCTGGCAGCACCCACGGGCGGCTGGTCAGCGAGCTCGCCACCTCCCTGTGAACTCATCGCCACTGTGACCATCATCCTCATCCCTTGGTCAGTCTTCCGCTCAAGTGGCATCTGCTTCCTTACAGGGCTCTCCTCCTGCCTTTGGGATGGTCCCAGGTGAGCACACTCCTCCCCCAGAAGACAAGCCCCCATTTAACTGACCAGAGCCTGCGGCTCCTGGAAGGAAAGGTCAGCCTGGTGCTCCTCCCACCTCTTCCCAGCCCAGACACCCTGGATCTTAATCACGTAGTCACCTGGGTCTGAGGTCCTTCAACTGTAAAACAAAGAGGTTCTGGGGCTTCCCTGGAGGTCTAGTGGTTAAGACTCCCCTACTAGGGCAGGCGGTGTGAGTTCAACTCCTGGCCGGGAAGCTAAAGTTCCACATGACTCACAGCCAAAAAAAACAAAACATTAAAAAAAAAAACACACAGAAGCAATATTGTAACAAATTCAATAAACTTTTTTTTTAAGATTGTCCACATCAAAAAAGTCTTTAAAAAAAATAAAGAGGTTAGACTGGATTGTTTCGAAAAGCTTTAATGTTCCATTGTTCTCCAAAAGCTGAAAAGCCATCTAGTCAAGAGACTGATAACATTAAAAAGGGTTGATAAGTAGGTACACATGTGATCTAAATATATAAATGTATAAATAGGTACAGAATATAGATGTCAATGTGTGTATACAAAGACACATATATTCCGCTGAGAGTCTGGGAGACGTGACCCCTAAGAAGCACACTTGGCACCTAGATCAGTTCAGTTCAGTCGCTCAGTCATGTCCAACCCTTTGTGACTCCATGGACTGCAGCACGCCAGGCTTCCCTGTCCATCACCAACTCATGGAGCTTGCTCAAACTCATGTCCATCATGTCGGTGATGCCATCCAACCATCTCATCCTCTGTCATCCCCTTCTCCTCCTGCCTTCAGTCTTTCCCAGCATCAGGGTCTTTTCCAATGTGTCAGTTCTTCACATCAGGTGGCCAAA
>SJYX01016442.1:364805-387955 GCA_006410675.1 Oreotragus oreotragus | reverse complement strand
CATTTGATCTCTGATTCCTCTGCCTTTTCTAAATCCAGCTTGAACATCTAGATACTGACTGTAAGTTCTATTCCCCACTAGGTGGACTGGGGCTCCTTGCAGTACTGGCTGCTTCCATGGCGTGGGCAGAGGAGAGGAAGAACGGAATGAACTTGGGTCATCTTACTGCACCAGAAAACGGGGAGCGCTCAGAGAACAAGGGAGCGCACTAAAAGGACACAGAAGCCAGCTCCAGGGGCTCCCGGAGCCAAATCTGAGATAATTTGCACAAAGACATACAGCAACAGTAATGGATTGTAACCCACTGAGTAAACAGAATAGAGATAAATAAACAGAATGTCTGATGAGAAATGGGATATTCACAGAGTGTCAACATATCCCCCCACAGAATATTTATTAATTGCAAAGGTAACTTTCAGGGAGAAGCCAGGCAGTCACCACTGTAACCAGTGGCTATACCATGAGCGTGGCATCTATCGTTAATGGGACAAACTGAAAAAAAAAAAGTTAACGGGACCAACTGAAAGAGCCACATAAGCAGCACTTCTGGAATGTTCCTGCCAAAGATTTTTAACCTGAATCCCATCACAAAGGAACAGCAGACACACTCAAACAGAGACAAGCCATGGACAAACAGACAAACAGATCCTTAATCCTCCAGTTGTCAAAGTCATGAAAGTCAGGCTTTCCTTAGCTTAACTGCTCCAGACTGCAGGGGACCACGGAGCCCACAGCCAGATGCAGGGCAGATCAGAACTGCATCCCTTTACGACAAAGGAATCAGGGGGACAGGTGGTGAGACTGGAATGGCAATGCCACATTGCGATGGCTATGTTGTGACTAAATAGGAGGAAGTCTTTATTTGCAGGAAATACACTGAAGCATTCAGGGGTGAGGTATTCAGGGGAGGCCTGGAGTGCTGCAGTCCATGGGGTCCCAGAGTCGGACACAACTGAGCGACTGAACTGAACTGATTCAGGGGTGACGGAGCATCATGTCAACGTGTCCTCAGATGATTCTAGAAAAAAATATGTAGTTTGTGCTGAGACTTTTCTGCAAGTTTGAGATAGTTTTGCATTTTTTAAAAATGACATTAGTTCAGTTCAGTTCCATCGCTCAGTCATGTCTGACCCTTTGTGACCCCATGGACTGCAGCATGCCAGGCCTCCCTGTCCATCACCAACTCCCGGAGTTTACTCAGACTCATGTCCATTGAGTCGGTGATGCCATCCAACCATCTCATCCTCTGTCATCCCCTTCTCCTCCCACCTTCCATCTTTCCTAGCATCAGGGTCTTTTCCAATGAGTCAGTTCTTTGCATCAGGTGGTCAAAGTATTGGAGTTTCAGCTTCAACATCAGTCACCCACAAAATGATCTCTGGAAAGTCCTGAGAAAGGAAAAGCAAGGGTTTCTTCTTTCCAATAAGGAATTGCAACCAAGAAAACCTTTCTAAGTGCATGCACCCAGCCTGAGAATCTGGCACCCTGAGTGGGCCTCCCTGGCCCCAGGCCTATCTTTCCTCAAATCCTGACAGCACAGATGTCAGGAAAACACAACACCAGCACCCCCAGCAGCCCAGCCCTGAAGAGCGTCAGAACTGAGGTTGTATCTGTTTTCACTGAGAATGTGCTACATGCAGGGGGTTTGAAGTCAAAACCACCAGGAAGTGAATCTCAGCTCACATTCACTGTGCGATCTTGGGTGAGTCACTTAACCTCTCTGAGCCTCAGCTTTCTGCTGTGTGTAATGTCTACTTTGCTAGGCTGTGGTGCAGATTAGAGAATTATGCAGAATGCTTAATAGAATTATGGTTTTCAGACATTAGACCTTTGGCAAGAGCCTTCCAAATCCCCAGGGACTCTGTAAGAAACACAGAGTTTTCACCCCCTCCTAGAGATTTTTAAAGCTCACCTGCCTAGTTTCAGTTCTACCAGCTCTACGTCCCCCTCACCCCTACTTCTGCCTAGATCAGACTAAACTATGTGCCGTTTCCCAAATGCCACAGTACTTCTTACTGTACCTTTGTACATGCCGTTCACCCACACAGAATGCGCTTCCCCTTAGTTGGACTGGATATCTTTCAAAACCCAGCTGAAATGTACCCTCACTTGGAAAATATTTCCTGACCCCCACCTCCCAGCACCCCCTGCTCTGTCTGATCAGTTGTTATTACATCAGTAAGAAATATGATTACCTTCCTTTGAAGGTGGGAGGAGAAAGGGACGACAGAGGATGAGATGGTTGGATGGTATCACCTGCTCGATGGACATAAGTTTGAGTAAACTCTGGGAGTTGGTGATGGACAGGGAGGCCTGGCATACTGCAGTCATTGGGTCACAAAGAGTTGGACACAACTGAGTAATTGAACTGAACTGAACTTATGTACTTTACATTTCACAGTGAATGTCTTTTTTAAACAACCGCACCAGGAACTAATTATTAGCCTTGTTTTCCTGTTTAATGCGAAACAGCTGAGCCTAAAAAGAGCCTAAGGCGCTTGCCCCAGGTCCCACAGCCGGCAGGGGCAGAGCCAGAACCACATCCCCAGGCAGCTCAACTCTTAAGCATCAGTGTCTTGGTTCACGTCTTCCACCAGGTGTGAGTGCTGGGATGTCAGGGACCATTTCCCCTTCATCCCTGATCCTCATTGTAATTTCTGAGACACAGTCAGTAGGGATCCCTAAATATTGGTCCCTGTCTCCCAGGTCCACATCTGGGCTTTCCCAGAGCTGGGACAGCTGGGAGCCTCTGGGGCTGGGTGAACCGGATGCTTGTAGAAGATGTAGAAGAGAAAAGCGGTCGGTTTTCTCAGGGTGCAGCTTGCAGTTCCACCAGACGATGGCGCCGCTGCACCATTCAGGCCCGGCCACAGCACCCGACGTNCCTTGATGGACTCCTTTTCTTATTTGGAACCAGTCTGTTGTTCCACGTCCAGTTCTAACTGTTGCTTCCTGACCTGCATATAGGTTTCTCAAGAGGCAGATCAGGTGGTCTGGTATTCCCATCTCTTTCAGAATTTTCCACAGTTTATTGTGATCCACACAGTCAAAAGCTTTGGCATAGTCAATAAAGCAGAAGTAGATGTTTTTCTGGAACTCTCTTGCTTTTTCAGTGATCCAGAGGATGTTGGCAATTTGATCTCTGGTTCCTCTGCCTTTTCTAAAACCAGCTTGTACGTCTGCACATTCATGGTTCACGTATTGCTGAAGCCTGGCTTGGAGAATTTTGAGCATTACTTTACTAGTATGTGAGAAGAGTGCAGTTGTGCAGTAGTTTGAGCATTCTTTGGCACTGCCTTTCTTTGAGATTGGAATGAAAACTGACATTTTCCAGTCCTGTGGCCACTGATGAGTTTTTCAAATTTGCTGGCATATTGAGTGCAGGACTTTCACAGCATCATCTTTCAGGGTTTGAAATAGCTCAACTGGAATTTCATCACCTCCACTAGCTTTGTTCATAGTGATGTTTTCTAAGGCCCACTTGACTTCAATATACAGCCTTGAAGTATTTCTTTCCAAATATGGAACCAGTTCATTGTTCCATACCTGGTTCTAACTGTTGCTTCTTGACCTGCATACAGATTTCTCAGGAGGCAGGTAAGGTGGTCTGGTGTTCTCATCTCTTCAAAAATTTTCCAGTTTGTTGTGATCTTTCCACTACACCTTATATTTAACCCAGCAGTATATGCTATTGGTTCTACTTTAAAAATCTATAATAAAATATGACTATGTCATTCTACTACTACAGCTTCAGGTCAAACCACTGCCATCTTGAAGCCACAGCTTCTTATCCTCATTGTCTTTGTTCAGCTACTCCTTCACATCTAAAGTCGTCGTCCACCCTGCAGACTTCCCTTCTAGTGTGTACATTCTGTCCCTGCAATTCAATACCCAGTAATGGTTTTCCACAGAATGCAGGAAGAATCTTCATTTGTGCCATGGTAGTAACCTCATCTCCTTCCATTTTTTCCAGAATTTATTGTTCTGGCCACAATGACCTTAAAAGCTGCCTCTAAGTTGTCGGTGCGATTCCCACATTAGGGCCTCTAATGTCCCACATAGGGCCTTTCCTTCTCTTTATATGATTATTCTCTTAATGATCTTCATGTGGCTTCCTCCTTGCTCATAATTCAAGTTTCTATACAAAGATTTAATTTTCTAAAGGCCTTTCCAGACCAGTCCAGCTAAACGGAGTAATTGCCAGTAATTCTGCATCACAATTCACAGCTCTTATCGTTACTTCCAATAACATTTGCTACTGTTTGTGTTTATTAGTTGTCTACGGGCTGCTTTTACTATGACGCAGCCCCCATGAGACTCTTTCCTGCGATTGCTTTTTTCCTCAGGAAATGCAAATTATGCCTGTACAAACTAATAACAATAATGACAACAATAATAATGAAAATTTATATACTGTTCATACATGCAAGGCTCTCTTTTAAGTGCTTTTCATAAATGATTTTTTAATTTTCACAACAAATGTTATGACCTATCTTTTTTTAAAATAGATAAGAAAAATGCACAAACTCATGTAATTAACAAGTTAGTAGAGGCAAGATTCAAACCCAGGCAGTCTTGATTCAAAGTCCAAACTCTAAGCCACTACTCTGTATTTTTCTGATTTATTGGCTGTCAGACTACCTCACTCTCGAAGTAAGGGTCCTGAAATTCATGCCTGCCCATATTTAATCTGACCAGTGCTACACATCGTTCAACTCTGTAAATGCAGCTTGATCAGTGTTCTTCAAACTTTGGTCTTAGGAAAATTCTATACTTTTAAAAAATTACTGGGGGGCCCCAAAGAGCTTCTGTTTGTAGGGGTGAAAGTGAAAGTGAAGTAGCTCAGTCGTGTGACCCCATGGACGGTAGCCTACCAGGCTCTTCCCTCCATGGGATTCTCCAGGCAAGAATACTGGAGTGGGTTGCCATTTCCTTCTCCAGGGGATCTTCCCAACTCAGGGATCGAACCTGGGTCTCCCGCATTGCAGGCAGATGCTTTAGCCTCTGAGCCATCAGGGATTTTCTTGTAGGGGTAGTATCCATTAACAATTACCATTTTAGAAATTAAAACTGAGGATTAAAAAAAAAGTGCCTATGTAATAATTAATTTAGAAATAACAATACAATTACACATCACTATAAGTAATATTGTAATGAAAGTGAACAATACTGATAAAATAGAAGAAATATATATTGAGAAGCAAAGCATTATTGTATGTTTTTGTAACTTGCTTTAATGTCTTCCTCCTTAGAAGACAGCTGGATTCTCAGATCTGCATCTGTGGTCAATCTGTTGTGACATTATACATCATGCAGTCTCGAGAGAACTTCATAGTCATTTGGGGGAGAATAAGAATGAAAAANATTGAGAAGCAAAGCATTATTGTATGTTTTTGTAACTTGCTTTAATGTCTTCCTCCTTAGAAGACAGCTGGATTCTCAGATCTGCATCTGTGGTCAATCTGTTGTGACATTATACATCATGCAGTCTCGAGAGAACTTCATAGTCATTTGGGGGAGAATAAGAATGAAAAAAGAAAATGACCTCTTAGTATTAAACACAAACAGTGTTTTTGATACAGATGGCATTTTGAGAACTACTTTCCTGAATTGAACTTACATATCACATTCCTGTTTCCTAATCTTCCAGGTTGTTTTTCACTAAGATAAATAACTAATTCACATACTTTAACCTACATTTATGTTTACCACATTAGGAAATGGCAACACACTCCAGCACTCTTGCCTGGAAAATCCGTTGGATGGAGGAGCCTGGTAGGCTACAGTCCATGGGGTCCCAAAGAGTCAGACACGACTAAGTGACTTCAATTTCACTTTCACTTTCGCATTCGTTTTCATTATTTTTTCAGCTCAATTGTTCCTGTTTGGTAATGTCATTTAAGTATAGTCTTTAAATGCTATTAAATTAAATATTTTTATAGGCTATAACCTTAATAATTGAAGTTGCCATAAAAATTAAATAATCATGGCTTCCTCGGTGGCTCAGTGATAAAGAATCTGCCTACCAGTGCGGGAGATACAGGTTTGATTCCTGATCTGGGAGGATCCCACATACCATGGAGCAACTGAGCCCATGTGCCATGACTATCGAGCCTTTGCTCTAGAGCCCGGGAGCCACAACCACTGAGCCTACATGCCGCAACTGCTAAAGCCCGTGTGCCTAGACCCTGTGCTCTGCAACAAGAGAAGTCACTGCAATGAGAGATCTGAGGCAGGGCTTCGCTGCTCTCCACGACTAGAGAAAGCTCAGGCAGCAGCGAAGACCCAGCACAGCTAAAAAACAAATAAAATAAATAAAAAAAGTTTTTAAATTAAATAATCAGTCTACTGGAATTCACTTGCTCACCCACGCAACAAATGCTAACAAAGTTATTATCAGGTGCCTGGTTCTGTTTTACGTCTTGGGGTGCATGTGAATGTGCATGCTCAGTCAGTCACGTCTGACTCTGCGACTCCATGGACTATAGGCTGCCAGGCTCCTCTGTCCATGGGATTTTTCCCAGTAAGAACACTGGGCCGGGTTGCCATTTCCTACTCCAGGGGGATATTCCTGATCCAGGGATTGAACCCACATCTCCTGCATCTCCTGCATTGGTAGGCAGATTCTTTACTGTTGCACCACCTGCTTAAGTGAACATATGTAGACAAAAGGCTGTGCCCTTGTGGCAGGCATAGGCTATGTAAAGGAGACAGAGAGTAAAGAGATGAAGACATGTTAGCAGCTCTTTTGCCTCTTCTCTGTTTGCTCATCTCTGTTTCCCTCAGACCTTAATTAAAAAGATGAAATCACTAGGCAACACTTAACCTGACTCCTGATTTTTGCTCTACTGAATGTACACAATGCCTCACCTAAAACCCAGTTGATTCCTTTCCTGGATTAAAAGGAGTAGGAATGAATAATCTAGTTAAACAATGACTGACTCTCTACCCCCAGCTCCCCCTCAGCAAATTTGCAGGTGGCCACATGGGCAAGAGAGCATCCAAAGGAAGATCAGGAAAAGTCAGCAGTCTGTACACAATGGAAAAATGATGAAGAATCTGACCTCTTACCTGAATGACTGACTGAGGTTGTTTCCCCCTTTTCCCTATAAAAACTGTCATGACTGAGCAGAATCTTCGGAGTTGGCCTCTGAACAAGAGTCCACCTTCTCCCCAGATTGCCAGTGTTTCTGAATAAAGCACCTTTCCTTTCCACTGAAACTTGCTCCTTGATCATTGGCTTTTGAGTAGCAAACAGCTGAATCTAAATTCTGGAATAGACGTAGGTGGTAAATGGAAAAAGACAAATTGGAGCCTGTAAGGGAGATGTGGTATGCATTTTTATGTGAAGGTGAAATTTAAACCTGAGTGGTGAAAGTTAATCTTATAGAGAAGGTGACAATGAGCAAAGGCTTGAAGAAGGTATAGTGTTACCTGTGTAGCTAACTGTGGGGAGAAAGTTCTATGAAGAGGGAGCAGTGGGGCAGAAGCCCCCAGCAGCCCGTGTAGCTGGTATTTGGGTTATAGCAGGATGAGTGGCCCAACACAGGGGAAAGTATTTGGCATGAATCAGAGATGCCAGGCACCAGCTCTGTACGTCTTAACATGCTATTAATTTTTATTCAGAGCAAAGTGGGCAGTCAGTTCTAGTCTGGATTTATTAATGTGTGCTTCATGAACTTGTACAAAATGCATAATTTTGTCTTATGCAAAATGCAAAATATGTGTCTTAAAGTCTCAGAATTAAAAAATTGCACCAGAAAATTTCTAAGTTTCTGACAGACTGCAATTATGTGATTCTGAGGCATTTTAAATGTAATAAAAGAAATACAAAACAATGAATAAAAGCTAAAGTTATNATGAAACAGATTGCCAGTCAAGGTTTGATGCATGAGACAGGGTGCTCAGGGCTGGTGCACTGGGATGACCCTAGGAATGGGATGAGGAGGGAGGTGGGAGGGGGGTTTAGGATGGGGAACACATGTACACCCATGGCTTATTCATTTCAATGTATGGCAAAAACCACTACAATATTGTAACATAATTAGTCTCCAATTGAAATAAATAAATTTTAAAAAAAGAAAAAAAGTGAGAAATGTTTTAGGAAATCTGGAAACCAAGTTTCTAGAATTTGTGCCAACAAAGAATCAATAATTTCTGAATGAAGCTTCCATTTATATATTGAAGTTATATAGGCTTTCAGAGTATTATTTTCTTGTCTATGGATTCATACTTTTGTACAAGTTTCATAATGCTCC
The DNA here is from genome assembly GCA_006410675.1 of Oreotragus oreotragus. NCBI lineage: Eukaryota > Metazoa > Chordata > Mammalia > Artiodactyla > Bovidae > Oreotragus > Oreotragus oreotragus. Next base: position 379,697 of record SJYX01016442.1, on the reverse strand, counting down.
AAATCAAATATTCATTAAACAAAACCTCTATTGTACAAACAACTCATATTATGACTCACTTCTGGAACTACAACTCTATTGTGTGAAAAGATCACTGAAATAATGCTACAAAGTGAAGATAACGTGAACAAAGGAAAACAAACCAAAAAAGTCTCACTAATGTTTATCTTTGCTATAAATATGCTGTGTGTATATATATCTTCATATTTATATGTAAATATATATTAAAAATTTATATAAAATATTTATATATAAAAATATACACACACATGCACAAGAGCAAAAAGAGGGTACGTATAACAATAATCCTTTTTGTTGGTGCAACAACAAAATGTATAATATTTTCTTACTATTATTTACTTCTTATTAGTACAGTTAATGTTATATTACAACATCTTTGAAAATCACTGCAGATGGTGACTGCAGCCATGAAATTAGAAGACGCTTACTCCTTGGAAGAAAAGTTNGCTGAGCCTACATGCCGCAACTGCTAAAGCCCGTGTGCCTAGACCCTGTGCTCTGCAACAAGAGAAGTCACTGCAATGAGAGATCTGAGGCAGGGCTTCGCTGCTCTCCACGACTAGAGAAAGCTCAGGCAGCAGCGAAGACCCAGCACAGCTAAAAAACAAATAAAATAAATAAAAAAAGTTTTTAAATTAAATAATCAGTCTACTGGAATTCACTTGCTCACCCACGCAACAAATGCTAACAAAGTTATTATCAGGTGCCTGGTTCTGTTTTACGTCTTGGGGTGCATGTGAATGTGCATGCTCAGTCAGTCACGTCTGACTCTGCGACTCCATGGACTATAGGCTGCCAGGCTCCTCTGTCCATGGGATTTTTCCCAGTAAGAACACTGGGCCGGGCTGCCATTTCCTACTCCAGGGGGATATTCCTGATCCAGGGATTGAACCCACATCTCCTGCATCTCCTGCATTGGTAGGCAGATTCTTTACTGTTGCACCACCTGCTTAAGTGAACATATGTAGACAAAAGGCTGTGCCCTTGTGGCAGGCATAGGCTATGTAAAGGAGACAGAGAGTAAAGAGATGAAGACATGTTAGCAGCTCTTTTGCCTCTTCTCTGTTTGCTCATCTCTGTTTCCCTCAGACCTTAATTAAAAAGATGAAATCACTAGGCAACACTTAACCTGACTCCTGATTTTTGCTCTTCTGAATGTACACAATGCCTTACCTAAAACCCCATTGATTCCTTTCCTGGATTAAAAGGAGTAGGAATGAATAATCTAGTTAAACAATGACTGACTCTCTACCCCCAGCTCCCCCTCAGCAAATTTGCAGGTGGCCTCATGGGCAAGAGAGCATCCAAAGGAAGATCAGGAAAAGTCAGCAGTCTGTACACAATGGAAAAATGATGAAGAATCTGACCTCTTACCTTAATGACTGACTGAGATTGTTTCCCCCTTTTCCTTATAAAAACTGTCATGACTGAGCAGAATCTTCGGAGTTGGTCTCTGAACAAGAGTCCATCTTCTCCCCAGATTGCCAGTGTTTCTGAATAAAGCACCTTTCCTTTCCACTGAAACTTGCTCCTTGATCATTGGCTTTTGAGTAGCAAACAGCTGAATCTAAATTCTGGAATAGTCGTAGGTGGTAAATGGAAAAAGACAAATTGGAGCCTGTAAGGGAGATGTGGTATGCATTTTTATGCGAAGGTGAAATTTAAACCTGAGTGGTGAAAGTTAATCTTATAGAGAAGGTGACAATGAGCAAAGGCTTGAAGAAGGTATAGTGTTACCTGTGTAGCTAACTGTGGGGAGAAAGTTCTATGAAGAGGGAGCAGTGGGGCAGAAGCCCCCAGCAGCCCGTGTAGCTGGTATTTGGGTTATAGCAGGATGAGTGGCCCAACACAGGGGAAAGTATTTGGCATGAATCAGAGATGCCAGGCACCAGCTCTGTACGTCTTAACATGCTATTAATTTTTATTCAGAGCAAAGTGGGCAGCCAGTTCTAGTCTGGATTTATTAATGTGTGCTTCATGAACTTGTACAAAATGCATAATTTTGTCTTATGCAAAATGCAAAATATGTGTCTTAAAGTCTCAGAATTAAAAAATTGCACCAGAAAATTTCTAAGTTTCTGACAGACTGCAATTATGTGATTCTGAGGCATTTTAAATGTAATAAAAGAAATACAAAACAATGAATAAAAGCTAAAGTTATTGGTCACAAAACTGAAATTTCAATGAAGGTATAGTTTAAAATGTGCAAATTTGAGAGACAAAATTAGCAATAGATAGCACAGGGATTCAAACAGTTAAAAGAAAAATAAAGTCTAGTCTCTAATGAGGTAAACAGAAGCAAATAATTGAGATTAAAGAATGTTACCAATGAGATTAATAAGGCCTATATATTATTTATTCATGTTTATCACAGATAGAATATCATATCAATATCACATTTTAAAATATGATTGAGTCTTAAACTAAATGTCCTGTTTCACATATAAGGAGCATCAGAAGCAAATAATTGAGATTAAAGAATATTACCAATGAGATTAATAAGGGCTATATATTATTTATTCATGTTTATCACAGGTAGAATATCATATCAATATCACATTGTAAAATATGATTGAGTCTTAAACTAAATGTCCTGTTTCACATATAAGAAGCGTGGAAGTCACCACTCCATTCAAATAAGTAAAAGCTGAACAGACTGAATAATCAACTCTTCCTGGGTCCACAGGAGAGGGGATGTCATAGGGTAAACATCTGCTCCCAAGATGGAGAGAGACAAGCAAATAAAGGGCTTGGCTCACAGAGCAGACACCAGTGCCGGGATAGGAAATCTGCATTGTAATTTTACAAATTGCTGGAGGCTCAGTGTGGACAGTCTGAGAGTTAAAAGGCATCAGGCAAACTCAGTCACAGTCAATACTGTGAGTTTTACCTCCAGGAATATAACCAGATTCCCACAGCAAGTACAGGAGAAAAATCCCCCCAGGCTTCTTGCTGGAGGAGGGGATAAAGAACCATTTTGAAATATGCCTGGATATTCTGTTCTTCTTAATAGGGGTTGCCCTCAGGGAAAACTGGTTAACCAGAGCCTAACCCGCTGTGGGTTTCTCGGAGCCTAACTGACCAGAGAAGGAAAATAGCCAACTCCAGCTCATTCTAGCCATCCTGTCTCACCTAAGNCACCTAAGGGGTGGGGTGGGGGTTGGGGGTGGGAGGGAAAATCTGATAAATTCTTGTAAAGTTTGTGGTCCAGAGACACAGGTCACACTGAAAGACTGAGACCTAACACAGGACTCTACAATGTTTCCTCTCCTTCCACACTACACATCCACATTACTAAGGCCTATTTATACCAGTTCCTTTTGCACAGTGCATCATGTCCAACTACTAAGAAAAATTTATGAAACATATCAAAAGGAAAATACAATTTGAAGAGATAGAGTAAGAATCAGAACAAGGCATGGCAGGGATGTTGGAATTACCAGAGTTGGAATTTAAAACAACTTTGATTAATATACTAAGGACTCTAGCAGCTAAAGCACACACACACTAAGAACAGATTTGTAATGCAGATGGAGATATGTAAGTTCTAAGAAACAACCAAAAAAGAAATGTTAGTGATCACAAGCATTAAAACAGAAACAAAGAATGCCTTTGATGGGCTTATTAATAAACTGGACATGGCTGAAGAAAAGATATCTGGGCTAGAAGATTTATCCATAGAATCCTTGAAAGCTGAAGAGCAAAGAAAAGAGACTAAAAACAAAACAAAAACAAAAGCAGAACAGAATATGCTGGGATTGTGAGACAACTGCAAGAGGAATCACACATGCATAATGTGAGTACAAAGGAGAAGATGTTACCAAATTTAGGTTCAGCAGCTTGCTGCTCAAAAACTGATAATCGAAGGGTAATTGTTGGTAGAAAGGAAAGTCAGCCATCTAGTGGGGAGGTGGACTGATGTCCAGAGATCACTTATGAACATTCTTCTCAGCCATGACAATTTTTAAAGGAAAAAGGGGGAAACAATCTCAGTTAAACAGTAAGGTAAGAGGTCAAATTCTTTGTCATTTATCCATCATGAGCCAACCAGCTGACTTTTGATCTCCCTTTAGATGCTATTCTGCCCACGTTGTCTGCCTGCAAACTTGCTAAGTGGAAACTAAAGTTAGATAGTTGGTCATTCTTTAACTGCTTGATTCTTCATTATAACTCCTTTTAATCCAGGAAAGGAATCAACAGGTTAGGGAAGGCATTGTGTACATCCAGTAGAGCAAAAATCAGGAGTTCAGTTAAATGTTGCCTATTGATCACATTTTTATAATTAAGTTTTAAGGGGAATAGAAATAATATAAATAGGAAAGGGGCAAAAGCTGCTTACAAATCCCCACTTTTCAGACATCATTTCTATGGAACTAGGGGAGAAGATCCTTATTCTATAACTTCTTCATGCTGACATAGGGCACCATATTATCAGAGTATATTGATGTGGGTCTGTAGCAATTTCTTTGCTGACAATTTTAATTACTTGCTTACATATGGGTAGAGCAAGCTACACTTATTCTAATGCCCACAAAGATACAGATTATTATGAGCAATAGTGTTAATCTCATTATTTCGTTAAACATTGAATCTGCGACTCTACTGTCCTAGTCAATAACTGCTAGAGCCTACTTTTTTGTGATTCTGGGAGCCCTGGGAGACTTCAGCTTTTTTTATGAACAAGAGACAGAGGACATGGAAAGATCTATGTGTTTGCAAAGGGCCTGGCAGTGTTCAGCTCAGTTCCAAACAAGGGGAGAAAGGAATAGAAGACATTTTTGAAGTGATGACTGAGAATTTCCCCCTCCCAAATTAATGACAGACATCAAACCACAGATCTAAGAAGCTCACAGAATACTAAGCAGGAAAAATGCCCCCCTCGCAAAAAAATTCAAAATGATATCTGGTCATATCATATTCAAACTATAGGAAATCAGCTATAAAGAAAAGTCTTAAAAGAAACTAGAAGAAAAAACTGTTTACCTGTGGAGGAACTAAGGTAAGAATTACATCCAACTTTTCCTTAGAAACCACACAACAATGGCAACCAGTAAAACAAGTAAATAAAAGAAGTATTAAAGAAACTAAGATCTGAGGAACACTGGAGATTTTTTAAAAAATGTATCTAAATGCATGTGTTCCTATGAAGCCTTAACTGGCCTCCAAAATAATAAATTATTGATAAACTGTTGGCTTTCCATCAGGAAATTCAAACAAGCCTCCAGGGTCAGAGACAAGGATCTGTAAATTGGAGAACCTGTCAGTGGAATTACAGTTCATGATCAACATAGCAGCACGGTCCAGCTTTTTGACATCTTTGCCTAAGACCTCTCTCGAGTAAAGAAATATTATCACATTGGCATCAGAAGAGGCTTAGAGAGCTCCTTTATGAAAGAAGTGGCTTAACATCGGTCATTTTTCTGTTGGACTTTTCTGGTTATCACTTAGGAATTAAGGGATAAAGGATATTATTTAATGTCCTCTCCTCACTGAGGATGAAAAAAATCAGTTCTAACTCAAATATTTAGTAAGAGAGTGATGCTCCAGGGCCCAGATACTCAACCCAGAATCCAGGAGGGGACAGCTCACAGGCTTACATGCAGGGCTGACATCAAGGCAAAACTCTCTGGACTGTCAGTCAAACTCCTAGCACCAGCTCCTGGGCTTCTCTGACTTTTACTAGTAAACTTCGGACTTTATGTGCTTTATTAAGCTTCACTTGACTTGAGGATTTTAGCCCTGATAAGTGTTCCTATTTGAGGCAAACACCTTCTCTACCTGGTTAAAGCTCCTGATAGATTCTCACTGACTTCACATCATGAATAATTATGATGAGCTTAATTCAATGTATTTTTATACTGAGTGTCTTCTATGTGCCATGTCATTCATGGCATAATAGAATATCCTAAAAGTAATAAAATAAGTCAGACAAAAACTAAAATTTTAGTACTGCTCTGTTCAATGCAGAAACCACTACTCAGATGTGGCTACTGACACTCGAAATATAGTTCAAACTGAAATGTGCTATAAGTATAAAGTGCACACTGGATTTTTATCAAACTAGCATGAAAAAATAATATAAAATATCAATATAAAATAATTTTAGATTATATTCTGAAATATCATTTTGGATAAAATAAAACAATTATTAAATCAATATCTCCAACTCATAGGAATTCAGATATTGGAATTATGAGCCATGGCCTTTCAAATAAACTTTATTAATATATTTGAGAAATCAGATAACAAGAAGGAAAATTTCAGCTAAGATATTTAAAGTATAAAAAAATCAAATGGAAATTCTAGAATCATAATTCCCACTCCAGTACTCTTGCCTGGAAAATCCCCATGGATGTAGGAGCCTGGTGGGCTGCAGTTCATGGGGTTGCTAAGAGTCGGACATGACTGAGCAACTTCACTTTCACTTTTCATTTTCATGCATTAGAGAAGGAAATGGCAACCCACTCCAGTGTTCTTGCCTGGAGAATCTCAGGGATGGGGGAGCCTGGTGGGCTGCCGTCTATGGGGTCACACAGAGTCGGACACGACTGAAGGGACTTAACGGTAACAGAATCATAATTCTATTCATAAATTTCAGAATATGATAACTGAAATGAAGAATGCCGAAGTATGTACTCATTTAGCTCTGATAAATACCCAAAGAAATGCCTACATATATGCTCCAAGAGAAATCTAGAAGAATGATTCTAACAGCACTATTAAAAATGGTCCAAAATGGATAAATAAATTGTAGTGTATTCACACAATGGTATAATATACAGCACTCAGTTAGTTCAGTCAGTTCAGTCTGTGGGAGGTGGGAGGGGAGAGTTCATGTTTGGGAGTTCATGTACACCCATGACGGATTCATGTCAATGTATGCCAAAACCAACACAGTACTGTAAAGTAAAATAAAGTAAAAATAAAAAATTTTTAAATAAATCAATAAATAAAAATTATGCATTTAGTATAAAAAAAAAGAAGTGTGCAGACACACTCAGTTAGTTCAGTCAGTTCAGTCGCTCAGTCGTGTCCGACTCTTTGCGACCCCATGAATCGCAGCACGCCAGGCCTCCCTATCCATCACCATCTCCCGGAGTTCACTCAGACAGACTCACGTCCATCGAGTCCGTGATGCCATCCAGCCATCTCATCCTCGGTCTGAAAAATCAATAAATGGATGGATAGATGGATCTCACATAGTGTTTTATGAAAGGATGTATATATGAAAGAATATGTACTGTATGATTCCATTTATATCAAGTTCAAAAATAGTAAGAGCAATCTGTGGTGTTAGAAGTAAGGACAGACTTACCATTTAGGAGGAGAGGGTCATGACTGGGAGAGGACATAAGTGGGGCTTCTAAAGTGTGGGTGGTGGTTACATAACTGTATTTGCTTAGTGGTTATTCCTCAAGCTGCACACTTAAGACTGTAAATGTTTCTACATGTATATAAAAGTTTTACAATATAATAACATTTATAATATAATAAATTTCAGCAAAATGTTCGTTGAACCAAAGGAAAAAACCTCTACTTCTTTTTACTTTTTAAAGATGGTTACTACAAAATTTAAGTGACAAATGTGACTTACATTATATTTCCACTGGATAGCACTGCTCTAAGGAAAAAAAAATCATCATAAATCATTAAGTAGGATCACAAGCTAGATTATGCAAAAGCTATAATTGGGGTTTTCCAGGTGGTGAAGTATTAAAGAATCTGTCTGCCAATGTAGGAGACTCAGGAGACTCGGGTTTGATCCCAGGTTCTGTAAGATCCCCTGGAGAAGAAAGTGGCAACCCACTCCAGTATTCTTGCCTAGAGAATCCCATGGATAGAGGAGCCTGGTGGGCTGCTCTGGTGGGCTGTCCATGGGGTTGCACAGAGTCAGACATGACTGAGTGACTGACCACAATATAATGGAAGACTAAGAAGAAGTCCAAAAAAGCATTAGGAAAAGATGAAATTTGTTTTGTGTTCTAAACTCTGGGTAAATATGAACTATAAAATGCTTTATAATCTTTGAAGACTTAAATAATTTGTTTCTATCAATCTTTTCTTCATATAGTAGCTGCTGTCCTGTACCAAATCTTCCTCCCTCTCATCCATCATAAAAATTTCCCTTACGGTTTGGGAAATTATATTGCTGATGAAACACAGTGCCATTATTGCAAAGGATCATTTGCCCTATGGTTTTGCTCTCATTTTTGCAACAATACTGTCACTAAAGCCAATATGGATATAACACTATTTCTTCATCAATTGGAATTTCATTACATAACTGAGTTATCCTGGAGCCTCAGTATCAATGGCATACAAGCATTCTCTTACTAAATTAAAGAGAAAATTTTAAGGTTAAGAACCTAAGAACAGAGTTTCTATTGCCATTTATAATTGTGGAATTCGCACTTTCTTCCTCAGTAAAATTACCACTGGGCTCTAAACTAGCCATAATCTGCAATTGAGACCACTCACGACTCAGTCCCATTCTCCTGTGTCAACTTCACTATATCAATGGTTGACAATTCACCATTTGGGCCAGGTCATATTAACATGAATCTTGGAATCCAAAGTTGCTAGATCTCAGTTTTATTTTCAAAAACATGAATTTTGATCCTTAGAAACTACATTATTTGCAGAAAATCACTACTTCGTAACTGTGAAGGAACTACAGAAAGCTAAGACCCATATTTCTTTTCTACTTCCCTCTGCTCCCTTCAGCACTTCTGAAGCCAAGTGAAGCCAATCACTAGCAGATTTGTACTCACAAAAGTCATACATAAAGTTACCCATAAACTCATGATACATGAAATAATATTGTATCCTGGAAGAACAGGAAAGTCCTACCTTAATACAAGTACACTGATAGAGCACTTTTTCTTTTCCATGGGGATGGTCTTGATCCCTGTCTCCTGTACAGTGTCATGAACCTCTGTCCATAGTTCATCAGGCACTCTGTCTATCAGATCTAGTCCCTTAATTCTATTTCTCACTTCACTGTATAATCGTAAGGGATTTGATTTAGGTCATACTTAAATAGTCTAGTGGTTTTCCCTACTTTCTTCAATTTAAGTCTGAATTTGGCAATAAGGAGTTCATGATCTGAGCCACCGTCAGCTCCTGGTCTTGTTTTTACTGACTGTATAGAGCTTCTTCATCTATGGCTGCAAAGAATATCATCAGTCTGATTTCAGTGTTGACCATCTGGTGATGTCCATGTGTAGAGTCTTCTCTTGTGTTGTTGGAAGAGGGTGTTTGATATGACCAGTGCGTTCTCTTGGCAAAACTCTATTAGCCTTTGCCCTGCTTCATTCTGTACTTCAAGGTCAAATTTTCTTGTTACTCCTGCACAGAGTCGGACACGACTGACGAGACTTAGCAGCAGCAGCAGCAGTTAGGTGTTTCTTGACTTCCTACTTTTGCATTCCAGTCCCCTATAATGAAAAGGACATCTTTTTTGGGTGTTAGTTCCAAAAGATCTTGTAGGTCTTCATAGAACCGTTCAACTTCAGCTTCTTCAGTGTTACTGGTTGCGGCATGGGCTTGGATCACGGTGATATTGAATGGCTTGCCTTGGAAATGAACAGAGATCATTCTGTCGTTTTTGAGAGTGCATCCAAGCACTACATTTCAGACTCTTTTGTTGACCAAGATGGCTACTCCATTTCTTCTAAGGGATTCCTGCCCACCATAGTAGATATAACGGTCATCTGAGTTAAATTCACCCATTCCAGTCCATTTTAGTTCGCTGATTCTAGGAATGTCGATGTTCACTCTTGCCATCTCCTGTTTGACCACTTCCAATTTGCCTTGATTCATGGACCTGACATTCCAGGTTCCTATGCAATATTGCTTTCTACAGCATCGGACCTTGCTTCTATCACCAGTCACATCCACAGCTGGGTATTGTTTTTGCTTTGGCTCCATCTCTTCATTCTTTCTGGAGTTATTTCGCCACTGATCACCAGTAGCATATTGGGCAACTACCAACCCAGGGAGTTCCTCTTTCAGTATCCTATCATTTTGCCTTTTCATACTGTTCATGGGGTTCTCAAGGCAAGAATACTGAAGTGGTTTGCCATTCCCTTCTCCAGTGGACCACATTCTGTCAGACCTCTCCACCATGACGCTCCCGTCTTGGGTGACGCCACACAGCATGGCGTAGTTTCATTGAGTTAGACAAGACTGTGGTCCATGTGTTTAGATTGGCTAGTTTTCTGTGATTATGGCTTCAGTGTGTCTGCCCTCTGATGTCCTCTTGCAGCACCTACTGTTTTATTTGGGTTTCTCTTACCTTGGACATGGGGTATCTCCTCACGGCTGCTCCAGCAAAGTGCAGCCGCTGCTCCTTTCCTTGGACGAGGGCTATCTCCTCACAGCTGCCCCTCGTGACCTTGAACATGGAGTAGCTCCTCTTGGCCCTCCTGCACCCGCACAGCCACCGCTTCTTGGATGTGGAATAGTTCCTCTTGGCTGCTGCCCCTGACCTCGAAATGCAAAAAAGCAAATGGCTGTCTGAGGAGGCTGTACAAATAGCTGTGAAAAGAAGAGAAGCAAAAAGCAAAGGAGAAAAGGAAAGATATAAGCATCTGAATGCAGAGTTCCAAAGAGTAGCTAGGGGAGATAAGAAAGCCTTCTTCAGCGATCAATGCAAAGAAATAGAGGAAAACAACAGAATGGGAAGTATGTTCAAAAGCAGAGACATTACTTTGCTGACTAAGGTCCATCTAGTCAAGGCTATGGTTTTTCCTGTGGTCATGTATGGATGTGAGAGTTGGACTGTGAAGAAGGCTGAGCACCGAAGAATTGATGCTTTTGAACTGTGGTATTGGAGAAGACTCTTGAGAGTCCCTTGGACTGCAAGGAAATCCAACAAGTCCATTCTGAATGAGATCAACCCTGGGATTTCTTTGGAGGGAATGATGCTAAAGCTGAAACTCCAGTACTTTGGCCACCTCATGCGAAGAGTTGACTCATTGGAAAAGACTCTGATGCTGGGAGGGATTGGGGGCAGGAGGAGAAGGGGATGATCGAGGATGAGATGGCTGGATGGCATCACGGACTCGATGGATGTGCGTCTGATTGAATTCCGGGAGATGGTGATGAACAGGGAGGGCTGGCGTGCTGCGATTCATGGGGTCGCAAAGAGTCGGACACGACTGAGCGACTGAACTGAACTGAATTGAACTGAGAGATCTCTTCAAGAAAATTAGAGATACCAAGGGGATANCAGGAGGAGAAGGGGATGATCGAGGATGAGATGGCTGGATGGCATCACGGACTTGATGGACGTGAGTCTGGGTGAATTGTGGGAGTTGGTGATGGACAGGGAGGCCTGGCGTGCTGCAATTCATGGCGTTGCAAAGAGTCAGACACGAGTGAGCGACTGAACTGAACTGAACTCATGCTTCAATTTGAAACAGTGTTCATAGATCCACTCTCTTTCTCTTTTCTTGCATCACAAATTTGTTCCCAGTGAAGAAACATTTATGCATCTTACCTCCTGTCAGAGTCCCAGAGCATGTAAAGGTGAACTCACAGGGCTGGCCAGGGTAGAAGACGAAAGCTTTTTCCAGAAGGAACTGTCTGAGGAAACATAAGAATTTTAAACATGGCAAAGGGAGGAACAAATTACTATTTGAAAAATCAGTTGTTGTTTTCCTTCAGGACTGAAGAAAGAACAAAGCATACCCAGTGAACTCCAACTCTTGGAGGACATAAAAAAATTGAATTTTCTTGGGAATTCTTGGTGGGCCAGTCATTAGGACTATGCACTTTCACTGCTGAGGCCTGAGTGTGATCCCTGGTCAGGGAACTAGAATTCCACAAGCCTTGAGGTGCAGTAAAAAAAAAAAAAAGGTCTTTTCTTAAACAACCTTGCTGTTCAAATTAGCATACAATCATTTCAGCTTTTCTAAATAAAAGTGTTTTTTTTTTTTTTAAAGAAATAAAGAAATTTGTGAGATACTAGCACATGGCTCTCTCAATGACTCCTTGAGAGGCCTTTGCATTTTGCATTCTAGAAGGCCTCTGGCAACCTCAAACTCATTCTTTCTCCCTCACCACCCTGCAAGCATCTACTGATCACTGGCTAAGCATGAAGCACTGTGCCAGCCACCACTAGAACAGATGATTAGGTAGAGAAAATATAGAATCAGAAAGCATTATTGGGTATTTTAAAATAATACTTTCAAAATCAAGGGCAAGAAAGATCACATGCCAACAGCAAGAATAATACCAGTAACTCCACTAGGCCATACAGGTATTTGAATTCAGACTTGTTGGATATTGCACAATGGATAACAGAGATAATGATTCTAATGGTTATAAATGATCAGCATTTGCTGCTCTAAGACAGTGATAACTGAAATTAATGTAACTGCTCCTAGGATGAAGACAAATATTAATATGGCCACTGCGTTCTTCACCAAGTTTACCTCTTATCACACTCCCCCTCCTCAAGCACTTCAGTCTCAGTGGCCTTTGTTCAGAGTCATGGACACTCTCTGCTCCCATGATAAGATTTGCACATACTCGTCCCTCTGTCTGGAACATTCTTATCTCCCTCCCCTCCCTCACTCACAAATGTAACCCCTATTTATCCTTTCTGTCTCACCTCAGTGTCATTTTCTCAACTCACTTCCATGACTTTTCAAACCAGATTATATCCTCCTTTCATACACCCTCCCAGCATCCTTTACCTATTCTTCAGAATATTTATGGTAGTTACAATTTTTAAAAAATCTTAGTCTTATCTACTTATCTGGCACCCCTACAAGACAATGAATTTCATGAAAACAGGGAGACAATTACTTTTTGTTCACCACTGGCTCCTCAGTGCTCAGCAACATGCAGGGAACAAAGAAAGTACATGATAAAAAAGGGCAATAAATGAATAAAATATAAGTTGAGGTGTCTTTAAAATATTACTATAGTGATTACTACAATAGTAGAGTTTGAAAAGAATTCTGTGTTGGCAGATATGAAACATAGATATGAAAAAGTTCAAAGTGAAAAAGAAAAAACTATAGAAAAGGACTGTTGAAGAAGAAATTCAAATATATACAAAGGTGTAGATTTAATGTGGATTCTGAAAACATGAGGAATGATGGACAAGACACTTCATAAACAATGGGAATTAATGGATGAATTACAAGAATCTTCTCAAAAAAGCTGTAATGCTAAGAAAAATACAGGGCACAGATCTTTCAAACTCTGAGGAAAAGGAAAGAGTGACATATTAATGGTAGAAATAGATTTTTTCTGGACTGAATATGAAAAACACATGAGAATGTAATGACTTTAAAGATTGAGAAATTCCAATTCTAAATTCTAAATCCACCCTGTATATTTCACCAATGTGAACTATGAATTAAGCACATCAACTATGGACGCAGGAATGAGGTGAGGGGGTAGGCCTATGGAAATAAAAACTTGTGATTAATACATCTGTCAGAAATTAGAATGCTATGCCAGCTGGTGATTTGCTTTAAGCTTGTCTCCCTGAGAGTTCATGTTGCAAAAGATGCCAGCTGTTCACTTAAACATCACCATTTGTTACTGGTGGACCACCGAGAACTGGGTCTTAGACTCAGTTCCGCATCATAAGAAGAAAATCGCCTTCTTTCTTAGCCTGAAAGAAGTCTGTGGGCTCCCATATAACATGCATGGCTATGGCTAGGTGGAATCCTTGGGCCCATAACCAAACTCTACTTTTATGAAAGTACCCTATAGAAAACCCTTGGTGAGGGTGGCATGGCCGTTTCCCAAAATTTACTTACAACGTCTAATGGACCTGGCCCAGGAAACTGGTTCCCTCAGCAATTACAGAGCCCCCTAAAAGACTAGGTGTGTAGTCTGATGACTTAAATTCTCAGACAGGAAGCAGTTCAGGGAACTTCCATGATGTGAAGTCTCCAGGCCCACAGGAACAGACTTGCTCTGAAATGACATTCTGTTTTCTCTGCCTCTGCTCATCTTTACCCTCTGTCTTGATATCAGGTGCCTTCCTGGCTCTGTAAATGGTGGGTTTCCTCTGCAACATGACTCATGTAAAGAGCCTATGATTAATTATAGAAGAGACAGAGGCTTGGATAATCAATTGTGCAATGCACTTGTTTATAACCAATTTCATGCTTGCTCTCATCCTCTTAATGGCACATGGCCAATTTCTCAAAGGCTGAGGGTGAATTTGCACATTTGGGGTCTGCAGAAAATCCTGTAGACATAATGTTAGTGGCAGTGAAGAGAGAGCTATTAATACTTGGCTACACAATACTTAACAAAATGACAGAGAAACTTATACAGAAGAAAATTTGGCAAAATTCACCAACATTAGAAAATGTTTCATAGTATTTGACACAGTGTTAACACTTTCTTTTTACCAACTGGTGGATAAAATAACCCCTAATATAAGAAAAAGTACATATACAAAGCTGTTTTTTGATTCACTCACATTATAGCAAAGAAATGAATACAAATTGAATGGCAAATAGAGGAAATGTAAAGTACGATGTGGTATGTCCACTTCTGGAAAATAAGTAGTTAACATCAATGGTAGTTATAAAGACCAGGAAGCAAAATGAAAAAACAAACAACAACAACAAAAAAACCACTTACAACTAATGTAAAGAGGGAAAAAAAAAAAAGACAGAATAAAAGTTAAATGTAAATGTGAATTACAAGTAATAAAATACACAATAAATTGCAAGCAGGAGACACATTAAATGTTTCAGCAAAAGTTTTTAAATAGTGGGTATATTGGCTGTTTTTTAAAATTTATTTTAATTGGAGGCTAATTACAATATTGTGGTGGTTTTGCCATACATTCACATGAATCAGCCATGGGTGTACATGTGTTCCTCATCC
>SJYX01016442.1:334028-346445 GCA_006410675.1 Oreotragus oreotragus | reverse complement strand
CACAGGACTGGAAAAGGTCAGTTTTCATTCCAATCCCAAAGAAAGGCAATGCCGAAGAATGTTCAAACTATCGCACAATTGCACTCATCTCACATGCTAGTGCAATAATGCTCAAAATTCTCCAAGCCAGGCTTCAGCAATATGTGAACCGTAAACTTCCAGATGGTCAAGCTGGTTTTAGAAAAGGCAGAGGAACCAGAGATCAAATTGCCAACATCCACTGGATCATGGAAAAAGCAAGAGAGTTCCAGAAAAACATCTATTTCTGCTTTATTGACTATGCCAAAGCCTTTGACTGTGGGGATCACAATAAACTGTGGAAAATTCTGAAAGAGATGGGAATACCAGACCACCTGACCTGCCTCTTGAGAAATCTGTGTGCAGCTCAGGAAGCAACAGTTAGAACTGGACATGGAACAACAGACTGGTTCCCAATAGGAAAAGGAGTACATCAAGGCTGTATATTGTTACCCTGCTTATTTAACTTATATGCAGAATACATCATAAGAAACCCTGGGCTGGAAGAAGCACAAGCTGGAGTCAAGATTGCTGAGAGAAATATCAATAACCTCAGATATGCAGATGACACCACCCTTATGGCATAAAGTGACAAAAAACTAAAGAGCCTCTTGATGAAAGTGAAACAGGAGAGTGAAAAAGTTGGCTTAAAGCTCAACATTCAGAAAACTAAGATCATGGCATTTGGTCCCATTACTTCATGGGAAATAGATGGGGAAACAGTGGAAAAGTGTCAGACTTTATTTTGGGGGGCTCCAAAATCACTGCAGATGGTGATTGCTGTCATGAAATTAAAAGACGCTTACTCCTTGGAAGGAAAGTTATGACCAACCTAGACAGCATATTAAAAAGCAGAGACATTACTTTGCCAACAAAGGTCCGTCTAGTCAAAGCTATGGTTTTTCCAGTAGTCATGTATGGATGTGAGATTTAGACTGTGAAGAAAGCTGAGCACCCAAGAATTGATGCTTTTGAGCTGTGGTGTTGGAGAAGACTCTTGAGAGTCCCTTGGACTGCAAGGAGATCCAATCAGTCCTTCCTAAAGGAGATCAGTCCTGGGTGTTCACTGGAAGGACTGATGCTAAAGCTGAAACTCTAATACTTTGGCCACCTGATACAAAAAGCTGACTCATTTGAAAAGACCCTGATGCTGGGAAGGATTGGGGGCAGGAGGAGAAAGAGATGACAGAGGATGAGATGGCTGGATGGCATCATCAACTCGATGGACTTGAGTTTGACTGAACTCTGAGAGTTGGTGATGGACGGGGAGGCCTGGCGTGCTGCGATTCATGGGGTCACAAAGAGCTGGACACAACTGAGCGACTGAACTGAACTGAACTGAACTGGGCATTGAGTCCTTTCTTCCTTCTGGGCTACTGATTACCATTCTCTTCTGTGCTAGTATCTCTTCTGTGCTAGTATCTCTTCTGGGCTTGAGAAAGGGGAACCCAAGAACCATTCTTCCTTTCTTCCTATTAACTAAGGTGAAAGTGCGAATCGCTCAGCCATGTCCAACTCTTTGCAACCCCATGGACTGTAGCCAGCCAGTCCATGCAATTCTCCAAGCAAGAATACTGAAGTGGGTTGCCATTTCCTTCTCCAGGGGATCTTCCTGATGCAAAGATTGAACCCAGGTCTCCCACATTGTGGGCAGATTCTTTACCATCTGAGCCACTTGGGAAGCCCTTATTAATTAAACCCACGTTCAATTCAAAGAAGCAACGTGTCAATCTAAATTTCCCAGTCATTCTGTAATGACGTGAGGTTCTGTGACACAGTTCTGTCAAAGGAGAGTCAGTGAAAGATATTGGACCAGGTTTCTAGGTCCTTTCTGCCTTTTAACCTCTACCTCTCTCTTCCTGGGACAGAGACATGATGACTGGAGTTCCAGTAGCTATCCTGGGGCCACAGGGCAACAAATTCCTGCCAAAGATTGTTGTAAGGAGGGGTAGAGGGAGCCTGGGTCTCTAAGGAGTTGCTGTATCCTCCCCTGGACTTCTTTTGCATGAGAGAAACATACATCCCTATCTTGGGTTCAGTTGCTCAGTCGTGTGCAACTCTTTGCAACCTCATGGACTATAGCATGCCAAGCTTCCCTGTCCGTCTCCAACTCCCAGAGCTTACTCAGACACATGTCCATTGAGTCGGTGATGCCATCCAGCCATCTCATCCTCTGTCATCCCCTTCTCCTCCCACCTTCAATCTTTCCCAACATCAGGGTCTTTTCAAATGAGTCAGTTCTCCTCATCAGGTGGCCAAAATATTATAGTTTCAGCTTCAGCATCATTCCTTCCAATGAATATTTAGGACTGGTTTCCTTTAGAATTAACTGGTTGCATCTCCTTGCAGTCCAAGGGACTCTCAAGAATCTTCTCAAATACCACAGTTCAAAAACATCAGTTCTTCAGTGCTCAGCTTTTTTTATAGTCCAGCTCATACATCCTTACATGACTACTGGAAAAACCATAGCTTTGACTAGACGGACCTTTGTCAGCAAAGTAATGTCTCTGCTTTTTAATATGCTGTCTAGGTTGGTCGTAGCTTTTTACTGTTATTCATATTATCTGTTAATCTCAGCCAAACTCAGTCTCAGAAAGTGAGAAGGGAGTAGCCGTAGTACATTAAGAAGGTATCAAAATAATCATAGCATGTTAAATGGTTGGCAAGAAATAACCCATACAGTACCCAATGTGGAATAAAATCTACAGAACTATTAGTTACTGTTATTCATATTATCTGTTAATCTCAGCCAAACTCAGTCTCAGAAAGTGAGAAGGGAGTAGCCGTAGTACATTAAGAAGGTATCAAAATAATCATAGCATGTTAAATGGTTGGCAAGAAATAACCCATACAGTACCCAATGTGGAATAAAATCTACAGAACTATTAGTTCCTAAGGCTGGGCTTCAGTTCTACCCTCATGGCTATGAAGACAGAGCAGTGAGGGGGTGACAGATTCTCCTTCTTGGGGAGAAGACCCCATAGCAGGAACAAAGCTTGTCTTGGCTTTTGCAGAACCATCACAAAGGGAACCACCCCTAAACCCCTAAGCTGCTCCTGCCTCCTGGACCATTGTCTGTGATGGGTTGCAGTTCCTTTGACAGGGAAACAGGGGCTCAGAAGGTTACCAAGATTTTTAATTCTTGGAAATTGTAAGTATTGCTCAAAAATAGCCACAAAGTCAGTATGTAAGGTACACCAGTTAATAGCATTTTTAGGACACTGTTAGTGAACCAGTTTTAATCAGGAAGTTAATATAGTCTTATAATCAATATTATTTATTCAGGGCTAGATTATAGAGATTATCTTTAAAATCTGGTATGTCAAGAATTGTTTTTTATGTGCTTAAGTAACCCCACATAATATTAAGTTGCTACAGCCCATTCAACCAGGGAACGATCAGCCAGCAATATGCAAGTGAATGATTAAAGGTTGAATGAATGACATTGCTCCCAACAGAATACAGGCTGGACAGGAGAGAAAACAGTGCATATCAGAGACTCCAATCAAACATTTACCATCTGCCAAGCACTGCTAAGGAACTGTCCCGCATTACCTTGTTAATCCTCAAACACCCCAAGAGAGAGGCGTTGTGACTGTACTCATTTCACAGCGGAAGNAAGTGAATGATTAAAGGTTGAATGAATGACATTGCTCCCAACAGAATACAGGCTGGACAGGAGAGAAAACAGTGCATATCAGAGACTCCAATCAAACATTTACCATCTGCCAAGCACTGCTAAGGAACTGTCCCGCATTACCTTGTTAATCCTCAAACACCCCAAGAGAGAGGCGTTGTGACTGTACTCATTTCACAGAAGAAGTTGAGGCTGGAGAAGATTAAGGTGCCCATGGTGACTTGCAAATAAAAAATGTCTTTTATCCACACCTATGTAGTTTTATTTACTGGCATTCATTCTTTCTTCATGTGGAATTGAGTTCCTATCTTGGGTCCTTGCATTTAGGACTCCTTCTTGTATTTTTTGTAGAGGAGGTTTGCTGGGACAAATGCACTCAGAAAATAAGACACTTGGCATGAATCCTAGCTGAGCAGCAAGTTCCTCTCTGCTTTTGGTTTGGGTTCGAGCAGCTGTTTCTCCAGTGGCCCCAGGGGGTCAGCTGCAGCTGTGGGGCTTTCAGATTGGGAGTGGGGAGCTGGGGATGAGGAACAGGCCCCATAGACTGGGGGTCCTCACTGCCGTCTCATGTGGACATCACTCTCCGTCTGAGGGAGCTCACACTGGCCTCCCATCCTAAGGGCATGGCGGCGGTGGTGGTTGTTTAGTCGCTAAGTCCTGTCCGACTCTTTTCAGCCCCATGGACTGTAGCCTGCCAGGCTCCTGGGACTTCCCAGACAAGAACACTGGAGTGGGTTGCCATTTCTTTCTCCAGGGGATCTTCCCAACCAAGGGATGGAACCCTAGTATCCCGCATTGGCAGGAAGGTTCTTTACCACCAGGTAGGTTCCTTACCACCAGGGAAGTCCTCAAGGGTATAGAACAATGAAAGGGACTTAAATACCTTTCGCCCTGAGAACTCCACATCTAACTTGAGATAATAGATGAAGCTCAAGGCTTCATAAGACCAGGACTGAGACTTAAATTGTTGCCATGGGCTCTTGCTTGGTTTGCTTATGGACAAAGGCCTGTCTGACCGATATCAGGAATGCAGAATTCTAGAAAGCTAGAGCTGGCAGGCTGGAGCAAGGTCTTGAAGCCAGCGCCCTCACATACAGATAAAGGTGATGTGACTTGCCCAAAGCCGCGAGATGAGTTAGCAGTCGTTCCAGGCTTCCTGCCATCCGCAGAAGCACCCGTCTCTCTGGATGACTCACTTCCCAGGGGCTGTGAATCAAAGTGGGAGAAGTAGCCAGAAAGGTGCTGAGTGCTTCCTCAGTGGTCTGTGTGACAGAGGTGTGAACTTTCCTGGCCGCACTGGCCCCAGCTGGCACCCAGGTGCTAATCAGTGGTCAGAGCTGAGTCCTGGACCCTGAGTCAGGAAGGCGGGTTCTCACCACGATTCTGTTGCTCCCTGGACTGCAGAGTCAGTGACCTTTAGCGTCCCTTCCGGCTTGAGGATTAATGAAATCTGTCAGCCACTCACTGTTTCGCCTGTGTCATTTGACCAACAATGTCTGTTTGCATAACAAGACCCTTTCATCTCAGGATGGTGCATTTAGTTATGTCCACTTGACCCTTCTGTCAATATTCAGCAGGGCGATAAGACAGAGCCTTCCAGTCTGGGTCCCCAAACACATCATTAGCTGGGAAGACAATGGAAGCCCTGCGTTCTCCAGGCTGTGCTGTCAACTTTGACTTCAAACATTAAAGGACAGCTGACACTTAAGCTCCCTGAGAGTTGACCAACATTTGCAAAATCTGAAGAGATTGCACTGATGACCCTTATGACCCTGGGTGAAATGTGCTTTTCATATTTATTAATAGTCTAGGGCTATTTGCTTTCCCACGAGATAGGCAGTTAAATAGAAATCTAAACAGTCTCCTTACAATACGGGAATTTTCCTGAGCTGATTCTTGTCTAGGAATGTCAAGATACCTTGTGCTCTAAGACCAAGACCTAAACATCTGGCTAGAAATCATGGGTTTGGTATTCATTTTACCCCACAGTTTGCCCTTTACCTCAATATCCCCATTATAAAGCCAAGAGTCAACACACAGATCATGAAAAATAAGTGGTCAGTGCACATAAAGTGTTCTGAAAATAGAATAACTGCATATGTGCTTTTATTAGCATCTTGGACAATAGTAGCAAAATGTTAGTCATTCAAACAGACAAGTTCAACTGCATTGTAAAGCTTCTAACCAGTCCAAGGCAGAAATCTCCGCTAAGCAAACAAGTTGTTAATATTTGCATCGAGGTCCGAAGGTAGTTGTTGAATTTTTTTTTTTAATCTTCTCCTTACAGAGGATGTAACCCACAGGGGTTGAACATCAGATGATTAAAAGCAAGTGTGAAGCAGGCATTTTCCTGCTCTCTGATAGTGCCCGGCCCTGTCTCTTTAGGACAGAAGGAACAGGCCATGCCACAGAAATGGGCTTGTATTGCTTCCAAGGGGAAGTTCTCTTCCTGCCATTATCAGAAGCCAGTTCCTCTCCCACAACTCAGCAGGATTTCCTAAGGGCGAGATAAACAGATGGGACTACAGAGTGACTGGGAAAACCTGCAGACAACCTCAGTGATGCAGCCCAGATGCCAAGGGGAGTATATCTGATGCTTATTACATACCAAGTGGGGCTTTCTTGGTGGCTCAGTGGAAAAGAATCCGCCTGCTTATGCAGGAGACGTGGGTTCAATCCCTGGAGAAGGAAATGGCAACCCACTCCGGTGTTCTTGCCTGGAGAATCCCAGGGACAGAGGAGCCTAGTGGGCTGCCGTCTATGGGGTCACACAGAGTCGGACATGACTGAAGCGACTTAGCAGCAGCAGCAGCAATGAGAAATCAGAAATTGAATTTTTAAAAAATTCATTAACAATAATGCCCCCAAATCTGAAATATTAAGGATCAACATGACAAAAGGTTTTTTAAGACCTGCACTCTTACACCTACAAAATATTGCTGAGGGAAATTGAAGAAGACCTAAACAGATCTCTGAATTGGGTGATCTTCAGGTTCCTGGTCAGTAGATTGAAGCTACTCAGGAAATATTTAGTGATTGCTTTTTAAAAAAATGTCTATGTAAGCCTTATTATCAAATAATGAACATCCACTGAGTAGACTTCTGCAAGGTTACTCTTTTCCTATAGCCAAAGGCAGAGACATTAAGGAAAAAGAGAGAACGTAGAGCCTGAGATTCTTACTGGGACATCCGCATGAACCAGCAGATGTCCTGTTATGTAAGCTCCATTAGTTCAAATGGGCCAGACCGGGTATCTCTGCCTCGGCCTTACTGATGTCATTTGTCGTGGGGGCCTGTCCAGCACATTGTGACTTGCTTGGCCTCTCCTTCACTAGATGACAGCATCACCTTCCCGGGTGTGACATTCCCCAAATATCTCCGGACCTTGCTAAATTGCCTTAGCCGTGAACCACTGGTTTCAAGCCCACAGGGCAATCGCATTTATTGATAATGTTCTAACTCAATCTTCAAGACGTTCCTCTGACAATTCTATCTTCCTGTAACAAGAAACTGCATCAAAGAATAGTGTCACAGTAATGACCAAAGTTGCATGGCTATTTTTCAAAAATGGAAACCAATTAAATACCTACCGTGGACAAATACCACCAGGAGCCATCTCTGAGCTTTTAAATGAGAGTGAAAGTGGGCAGACTTCAGATTCTTAAATGAACAGAATTCCTGAGAGACGCATGACTCAGAACGGAGGTTAAGGGCTGCCTTAGCATACACTCAACAGCAAGAAAATGTCTCTATTCTGTCAGGAGTTTGGCTGGTGTGCATTTGGATCTGTTCTTTGCCTCTTACCAGCTGTGTGATCTTTCCTGTCTCAGCCTGTTTCCTCACTGTACTATGAGAATAAAAACATATGATGAAGACAGCTAATTGCTTGCTCTGTTATCCATTTTCATCTTTCTCCTTCTTAACAGAACCCTGAATTTGGGTGGCCGTATTGCCACCAAGGAAAAAAGACTACAGTTTCCAGCTTTACAAGGATAGAGGTATGACCTTCCCTACTACCAGCCCTTTCCTTTTTCCTTCCTGTTGCTTGAAATACGAATATCATAACTGGAACTATGGATGTAATAACTGGAGTTCTAGCAGCCATCCTGGACCCAAGAGGAAACCTTGAGAACGGAAGCCATGTGTTGAGGACGCAAAAGAGTAAAAAGAGGCCAGGCTCCCTGATGACACCTCACAGAGAATTCCCAACCTCTAGAATCCCTCTGCATGAAAAAGAAATAAAATGTCTTAAACATTTTTTAAAATGTTTTGGTCATACACAGTTTGGTTTAATCTTAGCTTGTGGTAGGGATGATGAGATATACACTTAAAGTCTCTAGTGAGGTACCTGCATTTCTGATGGGACCAGGACCGGCGGTTGGTCCATATACCAAAAGGGCAGAATACACTTGAAAGTCATAAAAAAAAAATGCTTATTTATTCTTAAACATCTTATTTTAATTTAAAATGTACACATATTCATTCATATTTTGAGTAGTTGTACTTGATGAGAGCTCCACATGACATGCACCCTGATGAAGTCGTTTTTCTAAAAGAATTTGTTGGTAATGCCCTGGTGTCCAGTGGTTGGGACGCCACCCTTTCACCACCAAGGATGTGGGCTCAGACCCTGGTTGCAGAACTAGTATCCCTCACACCACACAGTGTGACCAAATAAACATTTTAAAAATAAATAAAACTGGGCTTCCCTGGTAGCTCAGACCAAAGAGAATCTGCCTGCAATGCCAGAAACCCAGGTTCGATCCCTGGGTCAGGAAGATCCCCTGGAGAAGGGAATGACAACCCCCTCCGGTATTCTTGCCTGGAGAATTCCATGGACAGAGGAGCCTGGCAGGCTATAGTCCATGGTGTTGCAAAGAGTTGGACACGACTGAATGACTAACACATCAGTTGTTTCTAGAGGATGCTGTTTACACCCACATATTTTATTGCATTACATATAATTAATATAATTAAAATAGGAGGTGCTACTGGGGTAAACAGGTTTGGGAAGAAGCAGCTGCCTCTCGATAAGCACGCAGCTCTGGCGTCAGGTGCATGGGCTGTGGTGTGAGCACTCCGGGGAGCAGCCTGCTGGCCGTGGACTTTCAGCCTGCACGCGGCTTTCAGAGTGAGAGTGTCCATTCATCTGTTAAGTAGAACTCGTTTGAGTTCCACTCACCATAGAGAAAGAGGAAATGAGTATTATCAGTTGCCTATTACATACCAAGTACTGGACACATATTTTCTGATCTAAACTTCACAGCTGCTAGGTTAGATACAACTTATTACCTCCATTTCACAGAAAAGGAGCCGAAGGGTCCATATCTTAGGTACTTTGCCCCAGCGGCAGGAATTTCAATGCTCATCTGCCTGGTTCCGTAACTTCAGCCCTCTTCATGGAAGGAAAGCAAGAAGGTCCACCCACAGAGCTGATTCGGTGTCTGGTCGATGATAAAAGATTCTTGGTGCTCTGTCATAGAAGAGCTGGCTGCCGAAGCCCACAGAGTATGTGGCAGCATACAGAGCCTCCCATACTTGGAGCGAACAATCTTCCCCAAACTGCCAACTCGTAGGCACCTACAATGGGCACCGGGCATCATTGCTCATCAAACAGCTTCCTTGTCAGGCATGGTCACTTAAAAACTAATAATAACCTTGTGTGTTTATTTGTTTATGGCTGTGCTGGGTCTTCTTTGCTGCTCACGCTTTTCTCTGGCTGTGGCGAGTGGGGATTACTCTCTAACTGCCGTGTGCTGGCTTCTCATTCCGGTGGCCTCTCTTGCTGCGAAGCACAGGTTCTAGGGTGCTCGGGCTTCAGTAGTCGCGGCTCCTGGGCTCCAGAGCACAGGCTCAGTAGTTGTGGACCACGGGCTTAGTTGCTCTGGAGCATGTGGGATCTTCCTGGATCAGGGATTAAACCGTGTCCCCTGCATTGGCAGGTGGGTTCTCTCCCACTGAGCCACCAGGGAAGCCCTCAGGCATGGTCTTGCTGGCCAATCAGATTGACCAGTGCCTGGGCCCTTCCACTTGTTAAATATTTTGAACATCACTGCTGGCCACCCCAGCGCCAAACCCCAGCAAACTGCACTTCACAAGTGGGCTCCAGAAAGATGAATAAGATCAAAGAATTGAATCCAACGCTGAACTCAACTGCCCTTGGAGAGGATTTTGGGCAGTCCCACACCAAGTGAGCATATACTCCTTTGCCAGGGCTCACCCAGCACAGAATAAGGCTCTTGCTGGCCGCCCCGGGGTCATCCAGTGAGGCAGGGCCTGGGGAAAAGGACTTCACCGTCTGGGGAGACAGACAAATGGACAATGAAAATTGAGGACAGGAAACGATCGGGCAGAGGTTAGCCAAAGGGGCTCCATAAAACACCTACTAAGGTGCTGTGTTATTGCCCACTGTCCACTGTCTGGGTGGAGGGACAAGGGTGCCCAGCGGAGTCTGGAGGGACCAGAAGTCAGCCAGAAGAGGATGCTGATCACGGGTCTAACAGCACAGCTGGAGCTGGTGCAGAGGGCCTGGGGCCTCAGGACACAGACACGGACAGTGTCTGAGGAGACGGATGAGGGAGGGCGGAGAAGAGGGCCGGCTCTGCACACCTGCCGGATGCTCTCTGCCAAGTCCTGGAAGGCAAGACTGCAGCAATGTCCCATCCCCACCCCCAGGGCCCCTAAACTCCGGGCATCCTCAAATTTCAGCTCAGAAGTCACTTTCAGGACTTCTCTGGTGGTCTAGTGGTTAAGACCTCGCCTTCCAAGGCAGGGGATGCGGGTTTGATCCTTGGTTGGGGAGCTAAGATTCCACATGCCTTGTGGTCAAAAAACCCAAAACATAAAACAGAAGCAATATTATGACCAATTCAATAAAGGCTTTTAAAAAATGGTCTACATTAAAAAAAAAGTCAGTTTCTCGTGGTCCTCCCTCCCACCTGACTCCCTTGCTCCAAGGGGGCAGAAACTGGGGACTGTTTGTTCACCACCCTGCTGCCTGGGGCCAGCACGTGTGTTGAGTGAGTGAGGACACAGGTCGTCAAGGGTGTTATGAGTCATGGGTGGAGCTGACAGATGTACCCAAGTCATGGGCAATCACGAAGGGTTTCCAGAAGGACAGTGAGAGGCTCATAAATGAACTTAGGGAGCCGACTCTTACAGCCGAGTCGAGGATAGATGGGAATTGGGTGAGGATGGGAATAAGGGGAGCCATTAGCGGTCATGTGATCACCCAGGAGCACCGTGGGGCTCCACGGGCTGACTGAACCACAGGGCAACAGGGGCGGGTACCCAGCACGACCCAGATTCCGGGCTGGCACTTTACATGCATGAGGTCATCTGATCCTCGCTTACGACCCCAGGAGGTGGATTTACTATTTATTATCATTGTGTTGAAGCTGAAACTCCAATACTTTGGCCACCTGATTTGTAGAACTGACTTATTTGAAAAGACCTTGATGCTGGGAAAGATTGAAGGCAGGAGGAGAAGGGATCGACAGAGGATGAGATGGTTGGATGGCATCACTGACTCAATGGACGTGAGGTTGAGTAAACTGGGGGAGTTGGAGATGGACAGGGAGGCCTGGCGTGCTGCAGTCCATGGGGTTGCAAAGAGTCGGACATGACTGAGCGACTGAACTGAACTGTAAACACTGCTGGTGAAACAGGTCCAAAGACACCAAATAACTTGCAAGGTCATTCGATAAGGAGTGGCAAATGCCTAAATCAGAGATACCTACGTGCTGCCTGCCCACCTGCGGCTGAACGTGGACAGGTGGGCACAGGTTCAGAGAGAGCCAAGGGGCATCTTTCTAGCCAGGCCAGGTCTGGGTGTCCTGTGGTGAAGGTGCGGGGTGCCCGGGAGTGTGTGGGACACCCCTCCCTGTTCCTCTCGCCCATTTACCTCAGGTGTCTTCATGTTGATTACAATGGACAGAGCTCAGATGTTGGAGTCACCTCTAAGAAGAGAACTGGCCCTGGCCTGACCCTCCACTCCTTGTGAATCATGGCAGTGAAACTGGAACACACCAGGCTCCATGGCCAGAAGCAGTAGGAAGAGTGTCAGGGCCGATGCCCAGCACGCCCGGCCATCACAGAGCCGTCCACCTCTGCAGGCGAATGATGGTGATGCGCTCTGACAAACAGTGTTTACGTTTGGAATCGAGCTATTGAGAGAGAGAACAACCGGGATCAGGCGCTTTAGGCACTTCTAAGACATGTTTTCAGATTTCAGAAAACCATGTGAACCACGCTGTTTCAACTGCTTCCCTGTGGAAGTCGCAGACTGAAGCTTCTTTGTTCTTGCCGAATGACTCATGGATGCCCTTTAAAAGAGGACGAAGCAGACGTGTTCTGGTGAGGAAAATACATAAAGAATGCAGTGCATTTTTCCCAAATAGCTGTCAGACCATCTGGTTTAGGCCAATAAGAGCAAAGCCTCTGAAGCTCTCAGGCTGACCTCCCGTGAGGGCCTCGTCCTGAGCCTGGGCCCCCAGGGACAGACTGACCAGGACAAGAGAGGGAAGACCAGCTTCCCCAGGTGTTTCTGGGGTTCTATTTGAAGGGATACCGCCTGTTCTTCTGGAACATTGTTTTTCTGGGTGGTCATTCTCAGTAGCAAGGAGATAATAATAATCAACTCCTTTTATTGTAATAATTATTATTCAGTTCAGTTCAGTTCAGTTCAGTCGCTCAGTCGTGTCTGACTCTTTGCAACCCCATGAATCGCAGCACGCCAGGCCTCCCTATCCATCACCATCTCC
>SJYX01016442.1:307580-331284 GCA_006410675.1 Oreotragus oreotragus | reverse complement strand
GGAATTCCATCACCTCCACTAGCTTTGTTCTTAGTGATGCTTTCTAAGGCCCACTTGACTTCACATTCCAAGATGTCTGGCTCTAGATTAGTGATCACATCCTCATGATTATCTGGGTCGTGAAGATCTTTTCTGTACAGTTCTTCTGTGTATTCTTGCCACCTCTTCTTAATATCTTCTGCTTCTGTTAGGTCCATACCATTTCTATCCTTTATCGAGCCCATCTTTGCATGAAATGTTCCCTTGGTATCTCTAATTCTCTTGAAGAGATCTCTAGTCTTTCCCATTCTGTTGTTTTCCTCTATCTCTTTGCATTGATTGCTGAAGAAGGCTTTCTTATCTCTTCTTGCTATTCTTTGGAACTCTGCATTCAGATGCTTATATCTTTTCTTTTCTCCTTTGCTTTTCACCTCTCTTCTTTTCAGTGCTATTTGTAAGGCTTCTCCAGACAGCCATTTTGCTTTTTTGCATTTCTTTTCCATGGGGATGGTCTTGATCCCTGTCTCCTACACAATAATAATAACTATATTAATAATTAATTGTATATATTTTGTATAAAATATAGTGATAATTATTATATTACCTCCTAATTATCGTAAATTGTAAGAAGCTAAGGACATACTTTTACAGCTCTTCCTGTGTGATAATCATGGTCTATGTACAATAATTCCTTTAATTCTCATAGCCTTCCAGATGAAAAGCTAAGGCTCAGAGACAGTAAGTCACTTGCCCAAGGTCACACAGTGAGTAAGTGACATGTACTGTGCGTGCTGACTTGTGTCCGACTCTTTATGACCCCGTGGACTGTTTGTTGCCTGCCAGCCTTCTCTGTCCACAGAATCTCCAGGCAAGAATACTGGAGTGGGTTGCCGTTTCCTACTCCAGGGGATCTTCCCGACCTAGGGATCAAACCCACACCTCTTATGTCTCCTTTATTGGCAGGAGGATTCTTTACCACTGAGCCACCTGAATAAATGGCACAGTTGGGCACCAACAGGTGGTCTGACCCCTTCTAGCATCTCTGCGTCTCCAGCCTTGGTGCCCACCTTCCACATCTGGCCTCAGGCACCCTGGGCTGCAACAGCCTCCTCTGAACCTGCTGGCTCGATTGATCTCAACCTTGGTATATTTAGGCCTTCTAGATGTACAAGCCTACGGAGAAGGCAATGGCACCCCACTCCAGTACGCTTGCCTGGGAAATCCCATGGACAGAGGAGCCTCGTAGGCTAAAGTCCATGGGGTCACTAAAAGTTGGATACGACTGAGCGACTTCACTTTCACTTTTCAGTTTCCTGCATTGGAGAAGGCAATGGCAACCCACTCCAGTGTTCTTGCCTGGAGAATCCCAGGGACGGGGGAGCCTCGTGGGCTTCCGTCTATGGGGTCACACAGAGTCGGACATGACTGACGCCATTTAGCCGCAGCAGCAGTTGTACAAGCCTATAAATTCTCTTTTGTATGTTTAAGTTCTTTAGAATTGGATTTTAAATCTCTCAAACATAAAGAGTTCTAATATAGAAATATCCTATAAAGTGTGTAGAATGCCAGACTCAGCAGCTTGAACACTGACCTGTTGGCAGTGGGAGCCTCTGGAGGTTTTGAGTCAACAAGCTCCTCCTTTGGTTTACACTAATGCTCAGAATATATTTGAGCACCACCAGGGTACCCCTGGGCTGGATCATCTGCTGATAAATACACATGAACCTCACCCCGAGGGAAACACTGTTAAATTCTCCCTTAAGCGATGCTTGACAATGTCTTGCATAGTTTAAGTGTTTGTTGACCTAACACACTTGGCTCACAATGGTGGCAAAATGGTGCTATTGGAAGGATGAACGGTCCGTGTACCAGGGGGTAAATGTCTGGGTGGGCTGGACGTGGTGGGGATACCGTCGGGGGTTGCTGCTTGGGGGGCGTTCCTGAGCAGAGACGAGAACACAGGAAAGTAGGGGTAGCCTGGAAACCATCGACTGGGCAGGAAGATTGAGGATGAGCTGAGCAACTGGATGTGGAAGCAGAGAAAAGAAAAAGGAGACGGGCGTGAGAGAATGGGATGCTGTGACTAGCAGGGCGTTGGGAGTAGAAGCTGGTTTGCGGGGTTGGCGAGGAAGACTGAGCTCAGTTAGACAGATGGAGTGTGAACACCTGCTCCAAAGCAGTGGGAAAGGCCACCGGGTGCCCTCCAGCGGGAGGGGGAGGAGTGGTGGAATTCTGGAGCAGGTCAGACCCACAAGACCTGGATTTGAGTCCCAACTTGGTACTCTCTTTGCTCCGTGGCCCCAAGAGCATCACTTAACCTTTCTAAATTTCAGAGAGGATAATGGTGCCCTCCTTACTCCGCCTGTGCATGGCCAGACTGAGTGAAATGGTGTCAACGGCGTCACACTAAGGACAGGGTAGTTATCAGCGTTATTCCAAAAACTGATAGGGGAGTTTCCTGGTGGCTCGGTGGTAAAGAATCCGCCTGCCAGTGCAGGGCACGCGGGTTTGATCCTTGGTCCGGCGATGATCCCAACTGCAGTGGAGCGACCGAGCCCACGCTGAGCCGTGCTCTAGGCTCCGGGAACAACTGCTGAAGCGCCTGCGCCTGGCGCCAGGGCTTCTCAACAAGAAAAGTCACTGCAAGGAGAAGCCTGTGCACTGGGACTTAAGAGGAGCCCCACCCAGCAGCAAAGGCCCAGCACAGCCAAAAATAAAGATATAAGTAAAAAAAAAAGTTTAAATTAAAGAAAAATTGATAGGAGAGTTCCTTGATGGTCCAGCGGCTAGGACTCGGGGCTTGCACTGCCGTGGGGCCAGGTTCAACCCCTGGTTGGGGGACTAAGATCCTATAAATAAAATCGATAAACTGTGAAAAAGCATTAAAAACTGTGTGCCAGTGTAAACAGTTATCAACTCTTTGGATTAGAAGTTCGAGATCATCAAATCCTCCCTGGATAACCGTCATGACAGAGACAGTAGGGATTTGGGGCCTAAAGGGTGGAAATAATGACTTTGGGTCTCAGTCTGACCCGCACACTGGGATAAAAGCTTGAATGTGCACTTTCTCTCACCCCCTGAACTGCCATCCCAAGCAGAGCCTGTCACTAATGAAAGAGACAGGCATGGACTCCGGCGTTTCAAAACTTCATCTGGAACAATGAACAGAAGTCAATTATCTAGCGCCAGAAATTGCTTCCCAGATGATTGATGGCGCCATTAGCAGGTCCTTGGCAGGCTCTGCTGCTGCCTCCAGGCTGTGCGGTCCGACAGCAGCGGCCTGACCCTCCCTGGAGCTCCCCTCGGCATGGAGCGTCCCAAGGTCAAGTGGGCCCAGGGTGGCTCTGCCATGAGCCCAGGAGCCACCTCTGTGCCTGAGGCTGCGTTCTCTAGTCTGACTTGCTCGGTAATCTGGGCTCAGCACAGAACAGTTAAAACCAGAACTTCCACAGCATGGGGAAGCAAAATAGGTATCTGTGCCTGGGGGCTTCCCTGATGGCTCAGCAGTAAAGAACCTACCTGCTAATGCAGGACACACCGGTTTGATTCCTGCATTGGGATCCAGGGTGGCTCTGCCATGAGCCCACGAGCCACCTCTGTGCCTGAGGCTGCGTTCTCTAGTCTGACTTGCTCGGTAATCTGGGCTCAGCACAGAACAGTTAAAACCAGAACTTCCACAGCATGGGGAAGCAAAATAGGTATCTGTGCCTGGGGGCTTCCCTGATGGCTCAGCAGTAAAGAACCTACCTGCTAATGCAGGACACACCGGTTTGATTCCTGCATTGGGAAGAAGGAAATGGCAACCCACTCCAGTGTTCTTGCCTGGGAAATCCCATGGACAGAGGAGCCTGGCGGGCTACAGTCCATGGGGTCGCAGAGGGCTGGACACAACTTAGCAACTGAACCACCGTCATCTGTCCCTGGCGCCAGCTAAGAGCAGCTTCTCAGCCAGCCCCCTGGAACAGATGTGACATCTAAGGGGCATGCTAGGTCCAGCATAGATCAGACTGTTCTGAAAATCAGCCATTTGATATTTCTACTCTCTCTGACTGACCTTCAGCCTTCCAGAAAGATGCCCAGTGGGTCTAGAAATTCGTGAGGAGACAGGAAGGCTGAGTTGATGAGTGACCTCTGCTCATGGGTGCTTTTCCCAGGAGGAAGCAACGTTCCGGGAGCCACGGTGGGTGAACTCGGAAGCCCCTTCCTCCCGGGTATGCACCCTAGGCACAGGTGGTGCTGGTGGTGAAGAACCTGCCTGCCAATGCGGGAGACCTAAGAGACACGGGTGAGATTCCTGGGTCAGGAAGACCCCCTGGAGGCGGGCATGGCCACTCACTCCAGTATTCTTGCCTGGAGAATCCCATGGATGGAGGAGCCTGGCGGGCTTCAGTCCGTGGGCTCTCAAAGAGTCAGACACGACCAAGCAACTAACACTATTACCACTACTAACCCGTGTAAAGTGAATGGCAAATGAGAAGGCCCCACAAAGATGCTCCATAATTATGTTGGGTGACAGAATAAAGGATTGAATGAGTGAATATATCTCCGTTTTCACCAATGAGTTTTCCCTTGCAGCCTCAGCAGAGGTGTGCTTGAAAGTCTCTGGAGTCCCAGGCCCCAGCTCTGATTTCAGAGCTGCAAATCAAACAGCTCTGCCTGACTCCTCTTAAGACCCTTTCAAAAGAGCGAGCTGTCTGCTTACATCAATCAGTCCTAACTAAAAACTGCCAGAAGCTACATGCAAATAATCAAGTCGTCAGCCACACCAAGTTTCTAATCTCTTCACTGAAGACCTACTCCTGGGACTTCCTTGGTGATCCAGTGTTCAGGACTCTTCACTCCCAGTGCAGGGGGCCTGGGTTCGATCCCTATCAGGGAACTGGATCCCACTTGCCCAGCTGAGAGTCCAAATGTTGCAACTAAAGATCCCGCAGGCCACAATTAAAACAGACAAACGGAAGATCCCATGTGCCCCAACTAAAACCCAGAGCAGACAAGGCGATAATATAAATAGTAACAATCATAAAGACTTATGCCTTCTAGAGCCATTCAGTGCCTGGTGGGGAAAGGGACCGCTTCAGAGACACTACTGCCTCCGGGACTGTGCTCTCAAAGAGTCTAATAAACGCAGCATGGTAGTGACCGACAGGAAAGCTCCTGAGCTCCGAGCCGCACAACAGGCCCTGGGCCCCTTCAATGAACACAATTTTAAATTCGACTATCTGACCAGGCCTCTGCCCAAACTGAGGTACAAGTCGAGGGGTCCCACATCAGAGAAGACTAGAGGAGGCTGTAGAGGTCACGTTCCTTCAGGAGCATTTGCCAAGACGCGCTGCGTGGGAAAGAGAAAAGGGACAGGCAAGCCTGTGAGGTTTCTGCGTCCAGGACGACAGGGACCTCCACTGGGGAGGGAAGGACTTGATATGGAGGGAGTCAGGGAGGTCTTGAATCTCAACTTTTCCGGTTTTTTTTTTTTTTTTTGGCCTCTGGTGTAAACTCACACATTCAAAGCATACTTGACACATTTAAGGCCACTACTAAATGCTGGGTCTCAGGGATATAAAGCTGAAAGGAAAACAGACTGAATTCCCTATATAAACACACAGTCTAGTAACGGGGACTGACGTGATGTTTTTCCAGTAGTCAGGGACGGATGTTAGAGTTGAACCATAAAGAAGGCTGAGCGCCGAAGAATGGATGCTTTTGAACTCTGGTGCTGGAGCAGACTCTTCAGAGTCCCTTGGACAGCAAGGAGATCAAACCAATCAATCCTAAAGGAAATCAACCCTGAGTATTCATTGGGAGGACTGTTGCTGAAGCTCTAATACTTTGGGCACCCTATGTGAAGAGCCGACTCATTGGAAAAGACCCTGATATTGGAAAAAATTAAGGGCAGGAGGAGAAGGAGATGACAGAGGATGAGGTGGTTGGATGACATCATTGACTCAATGGACACAAGTCTGAGCAAACTCCAGGAGATAATGAAGGACAGGGAAACTTGATCTGCTGCAGCCTATGGGGTCACAAAGAGTTGGACTGAGTGACTGAACAACAAAAAAGGAACTACATGCTATGGGAGCAAAGATGGAGATATGCCCAACTCCGCCTGGACGGAGGGAAGGGGTGGGCTCTGAATTTTAAGGATTATGAACTGAGCTATGAAAGATGGAAGGGACTTACTAAGTAGACAAGAGCCATGGGGCATCCCAGAGACATGAAAAGGCTTCTGCTAAGACCCAACTGTGGTTCAGCACCTTGGGGCGCTATCAGTGGTTTGACCCATTCTCTAAAGTCAGCCAGAGAGATCTTTCGAAAGTCAAATCTGCTTTAAATGGTTCTGTGGCTCTCTATTCCTCTAGGTAACGTCACAAAGTCCTTAATATGGAATCTTCTGAGCTCTTCCATGATCAAGAAGACCCACTAGCTACCAAGAAGGCCTCTCTAGCTTTCTCTCTCGTCACTGACAGGCCACGCTTCCCTTCAGTTACTTGAAAACACTCAGATCTCTCATCTGTGACCCTTCACATATACAGGCTCTCACCACTTCCAACTCACATTCATCATTTCTCATTCATTCCTTTGGATCAGAGGGATCCCTGCCTTTGAGGTCAGGTGATGTCCATCTACTGTGCTCTAGCAAAGCACCTGTTGAACTAATGAAGTATATACCTTCATGTCCAAATTCTGTCCTCCGCCTTCGATTGCCAGATTTAGGGGATCAGGGACTGTGGGTGCCTTGCTTGTACCACTGGATTATCAGAGTCCAGCACAGGATCGGATACACGACAGGAACGTGAATGAAGGAAAGAGTCAAGTGTGATTGCATCTCTGGATGTATGTGAGGCTTGATGAGAGATTAGGCTGAACAGTTACATAGTCTAGATTGTGAAGGACCCTATGCAGTACACCAAGGAATCTGGGTTTTATTCGCAGACTGTGGGAAGCCATTACTAGACTGGCGTTTTTAAAAGGTCATTTTCGGAAAGATAACCCTGGTTCCCATGTAAATAGGAGGGACTGGAGAGGGACTTTTTGATCCCTGGGTCGGGAAGATCCCCCGGAGAAGGAAATGGAAACTCGCTTCAGTATTCTTGCCTGGAGAATCCCATGGACAGGAGACTCTGGCAGGCTACAGTCTCTGGGGTTGCAAAAAGTTGGACACAACTTAGTGACTAAGCACGAATGCACACAAGCACCCTGGGCTGAAGACAAGAGGACTTGTCATAAAGCCCATTCTTCATGCACGGACAGAATGAGGACCTGAATCAATGAAGGATGAGGGGGGAACTGAGATTAAACAGGTGGAAGCATCAGCATCGGGTGACTGACTGAATGTGTGGGATGAGGAAGGAGAAGGATTTAGGATGGTGCCACAGTTTCTATTTGGACAACTAGATGAAGAAGAGCAAGTTAAATGAACAGAACCATGAATTGAATTGTCTTTTTTGCTTGGGTTAGCATTCACTGGGTCCTGAATCAAAGAAAGCCATCTTTCCTCTGGTTTGGGGTTAGCCTTTCTAAGCAAGGAGGTGAGGAGGTCTGGCTTTTAGCATTGCAAGAGTCTCTTACACTCAAGAAGTGTGAAGACGACTTACTCAGCCTGCAAGCCAGGGGTCTCTGAAGCCCTCCTCAAACCATTAAGTCAGTCCTACCCTGTTTTAGCATGCCTATCTTTGCTATCTGATTCAGGTCTGTAAGCTTATGCTGAGAGCTCCAGGCTGGATTGCAGTGTCAATTTATGGAGCAGGGCACAAAGGAATCATTGATCAGCTGCTTCTCCTCCCATCAAATCCCTCGGCCATTCCTCTGCTAGGTCCTGTCTCCCGGGTAATGACTCCAGCTGACCCAGTGTGCCCGCCCCTGTTTCCGGAAGTCTGGCCTTGTGAGGGGTCTTCTGGCCACGGTGGGGGGCAGTGCCCAGGGGAGGTTCAGGACAGGACCCTGGTGGAGCCCAGAAGCCCAGGCTCAGAGCTACTGTGCTCAGAGCTGATGGAAAATCTGATCAGGGCCTGAGCAAACAACACAGCCCACATCTTGGCATCTGTAAGTGGGACTCACCAAAACGCGATGCCGAGTCGGTGAGTGAAGTCAGCTTTGGCTGCGAACCTCGAAAGGCGTGGGTGGGGGCAGAGTCCAGGGAGGAAGGAAGGGACAAAGCAGCACACGTCGCCAGGGTGTCACCCTGGTTTGAAAATGAGAACAGAAAAAGGAGCTCTTGGAGGAAGGTCCTGACTCCGGATCCAGAGGCATCAGCCATCGCTCAGCTGGTATCTGCCTGGGGCAGTCCTGAGCACCCTCCAGTCAAGTTAAACGGCCTTAGGAAATGACTCACAGCCCCTTTCCAAGGAAAGTCACACATACGGCCTCACAGACACTGGGAATTCCACGGAACAGAGAAAATGAAGTCTCTGTTTAAAGTCATGCCGAGGTCTCTTATATGACTAAGGGTTATTACTTCTGCTTAGAGGCAGCACACGTCTACAGCTCCAGATCCTACAGGCAAACCAACCCCTCCCCGAGTGCCATTTAAGCAAGCACTTTCAGAATGAGTACTGGGCATTCTCAGATCCCGTGGGAACACTTTTGCTCTCAGATCATAATTTTGTCAGGAGTTCTCCAGAGAAAGAGTTATTGTTTTTTTTGTGTGTGTGTGGGGGGGGGCGGGGCTTGCTCACCTCAAACCTCCCTTCTAGGATTTGTTCTGACACAGGCAATGCACTTGAAAATGAGTCCAAAAATCTTGGTTTGGGGTTTCTCCTTTAAAATGGTAGATGTAGCTTTCCAAACTTGCTTTATCTAAAATCTCCTGGAGCTCACATAAAAAATCCAAATTTCGAGACCCCCTTTCCTAAACACTGGTTCTGTGGGTCTAGAGTAGGGCCTTCTGGAATATGGATTTTGTTTGCTTTTTGCTGTTTTCAAAAAGGATATATAATATATAATGTGAAAGTGTTAATTGCTCAGTTTGACTCTTGTGACCCCATGGACTACATAGCCCTCCAGGCTCCTCTGTCCATGGAATTGTCCAGGCAAGAATACTGGAGTGGGTAGCCATTCCCTTCTCCAGGGGATCTTCCTAACCTCAGGATCAAAACTTGGTCTCCTGCACTGCAGGCAGATTCTTTACTGTCTGAGCCACTAGGGAATAATACAATACATATATGTTATTGGATTATAATTGCGTTATCATTTTGTGTTAGTTTCTGCTACAACAAAGTGAATCAGTTATGTGTATACATATATCCCTCCCTCTTGAACCTTCCTCCCACCCCATCCCATCTCCCCGCCACTCCACCCCTCTAGGTCATCACAGAGCCCCGAGCTGAGCGCCCTGTGCTAGATGCAGCTTCTGACTATCTGTCTTACACATGTATATACACCAGTGCTACTCTCCCAACTCACCCCCCGCTCCCCTTCCCCCGCGGTGTCCACATGTCCTGACTCTACGCCGTCTCTATTCCTGCAAACAGGCTCATCTGTACCATCTTTCTAGACAGAATCTGGCTTTTTTAAAGGGTCCCTGGAAATGCTTGGGATTAGGCAAGGAAAAGCATTGTTTTTGAGTCTGGTAGAGGGTTTGGGCCCGGGGAAGGCAATGGCAACCCACCCCAGTACTCTTGCCTGGAAAATCCCATGGACGGAGTAGCCTGGTGGGCTGCAGTCCATGGGGTCGCTAACAGTCGAAAAGACTGAGCGACTTCACTTTCACTTTTCTCTTTCATGCATTGGAGAAGGAAATGGCAACCCACTCCAGTGTTCTTGCCTGGAGAATCCCAGGGATGGGGGAGCCTGGTGGGCTGCCGTCTATGGGGTCACACAGAGTCGGACACGACTGAAGTGACTTAGCAGCAGCAGAGGGTTTGAGCCACCCCATGGTCACTCCTACCACACCCCGGACAGGTAAGCAATGACCAAATGAGGAGGAGATCATGCCGACTTGGGTGACCAGAAGGTGACGTGGGGACAAGAGGCAGGAATGCTCCTGGGGGAAGGAAGCGGTGCCAGGACAAGGTGGAGAGGCGGAGGGACTTTTGCCAAGCATTCTGCATTTCCTCAAAGTTCACAAGAAGATCATCTCTGAATAAGATGTTCTAAATGAGGCTGCATCTGCTGGGATTATGAATCACCACTGCAGGACTGTTTGGACAGGACCTGTTTGGGATGTAGCGATACGGTGGGATTAATAGACTGTCTGGAGAGTTGGAAGAAAATGTAATTATCGGGGAGGTTTCATTGGCGCTAGATGCCCAGACCACAGGCACCAATCATAGGTTCTGCGTGTGACCTTGAACTCCTGTTACATAGACCGCAGAACGCCTCTGTGAAGGGCGTGTGTTTGCTTCTGTGCATGAAACCAGGGGCCTCTGCAGACACCACTTCACCATCATCTCTGCATCCCTAGGCCTAGCACAGCACAGGACACACCATCCGTGAGTGCCGCCAAATGGTTTTGCACAGCATCTTGTATCTTTTTTGACCTTCCATCTCCTGGCATTGTGATGAAGGCATCTGACTCATGGCCAGGGCGAGATTTGATTCTGATTTTCTCTAAGCATCAGGAAATGCTTAGACCTGTGGCACTTCAGGGACTTCTTAAGTCTTTCTGTATTCACTTCAGACTCAACGCTGACTCAGGTCCGTCCCTTCAAACGGATGTGCTGGGAAACATCCCCAGACACAGATTTAATAACCCAACAGCCTGGAAGCTCAAGGGTGGGCTTCTTCCTGGGGAACCTTCGCTCTCTTTCTCCAACTCGGCAACATGCCCTTTTGTCCCAGCTGGAACATGTTGCTGAATGGTGGGATTAATAGACTGTCTGGAGAGTTGGAAGAAAATGTAATTATCGGGGAGGTTTCATTGGCGCTAGATGCCCAGACCACAGGCACCAATCATAGGTTCTGCGTGTGACCTTGAACTCCTGTTACATAGACCGCAGAACGCCTCTGTGAAGGGCGTCTGTTTGCTTCTGTGCATGAAACCAGGGGCCTCTGCAGACACCACTTCACCATCATCTCTGCATCCCTAGGCCTAGCACAGCACAGGACACACCATCCGTGAGTGCCGCCAAATGGTTTTGCACAGCATCTTGTATCTTTTTTGACCTTCCATCTCCTGGCATTGTGATGAAGGCATCTGACTCATGGCCAGGGCGAGATTTGATTCTGATTTTCTCTAAGCATCAGGAAATGCTTAGACCTGTGGCACTTCAGGGACTTCTTAAGTCTTTCTGTATTCACTTCAGACTCAACGCTGACTCAGGTCCGTCCCTTCAAACGGATGTGCTGGGAAACATCCCCAGACACAGATTTAATAACCCAACAGCCTGGAAGCTCAAGGGTGGGCTTCTTCCTGGGGAACCTTCGCTCTCTTTCTCCAACTCGGCAACATGCCCTTTTGTCCCAGCTGGAACATGTTGCTGAACACCAAGTAGTGTGAGCCTTCTTTGACAGCTTCAATTATCAGCTCAAGGAATAAAAACAAAAGGCAGGAAGAGGTGTCAGAGACAGAAAAACAGCACAGAGTCGGTCCTCCTGTGGCATGAAAAGTGTGAAGGGATATGTTTTCCTTCTAAGTTTTAGCTCTCTTTTGGGAGTTTGATTGTTGAGGGGCATGATAAAGTCGTATTGGACCATTTAGAAAAATAAATGACTCAAAGATTTATCCATGATAGAATCACACTATGTTTTCAAGGGTAAAATGTATGGACTAGTAATGATTTTATTGAGCAACTACTGTGTGCCTGGGGCTTCCCAGGTGGCTCAATGGTAAAGAATCCACCTGCCAATGCAGGTGATGAGGGTTCAATCTGTGGGTTGGGAAAATTCCCCTGGAGAGGGAAATGGCAACTCACTCCAGTATTCTTGTCTGGAGAATCCCATGGGCAGAGGAGCCTAGAGGGTTACAGTCCTTGGGGTAACAAAAGAGTCAGACATAACTCAGTGACTAAACACACTGTGTGCCTAGATAATCCCTAATTCTTGAACAATCCTGCTAGACTCCTTTTCCCATATCCACATCTTTTCAGTGGAGAAGTTAAGGCAATTTGCTCAAAGTAACAGAAAGTTGGAGAGCCAGGATCTGAATTTTGGACCCAAATCCTAAGTTACACTTTTGGAAAATGTCTTCAACATTTTTTATGAAGTTAATTTGTGTTTTGGTTTGGTGATTTCCTTATTCACATACCATACAACTCAACCATTTAAAGTATGCAATTCAATTATCTTTAGCATATTCACAGTTGTACAACCATCACCACAAGCAATCTTAGAACATTCCCATCACCCGTAAAGAAACCAGGTGCCCTTAAACTATCACCCTTCTATTCCTCCAACCTTTCCTGTGCCCTAAGCAGCCAGTAATCTGCTTTTGTCTTTATAGATTTGTCTTCTCTGAATATTTCACATAAAGGGAACCACATAATATGTGGCTGGCTTCTCTCACTTATCACATTTTCAAGGCTCATTCATGTTGTAGCCTGTGTCAGCACTTCATTCCTCTTTATGGCTGAAGAGTATTCTGTTGTTTTAGGAATGGAACTGTGCTCCCTCAAATCCGTCTGTGGAAATCCTATGCCCTAAAACTTCAGAGTGTGGCTTTATTTGGAAGTAGATCGTTGCAGATATAATTAGCCAAGATGAGGTCGTATGGAGCAGGTGGGTCCATATTCCAGTATGATCAATGTCCTTATAGCAAGGGGACATTTGGACACAAAGA
This sequence comes from Oreotragus oreotragus, assembly GCA_006410675.1. NCBI lineage: Eukaryota > Metazoa > Chordata > Mammalia > Artiodactyla > Bovidae > Oreotragus > Oreotragus oreotragus. Next base: position 318,590 of record SJYX01016442.1, on the reverse strand, counting down.
CGTGCACACAGGATGAATGCCATGTGAACACGAAGAGAAAGAGATGAAGGTCATGCCTGTACAACCCAGGGAACACCAGAGATTGCCAGCAACCCACCAGAAGCTAGGAGACAATCACCCATTCTCCCTCCCGGATGTCAGAAGGTATCCGTCCTACCACAACTTTGATCTTGGACTCTAGCCTCCAGGAGTGTGAGATGATAAATTTCTGTTTCAGCCGCCCAGGTTGTGGTTTCTTGTTGCAGGAGCCTAGCAATCTAATACAGATTATATGAACTGACCACATTTCGTTTATCCACGCACCAGTTGTCGGACATTTGAGCTTTTTCTAGTTTCTGGTTATTATGAATAACCAGGTAAACATGTGTGGACAAGTTTTTGTGTCATTGTGTGCCATCATTTCTTTTGGGTATATATCTAGATATGGAATTGCTGGGTCATTTGATGTGAATTCGCTCAGTCGTGTCCGACTCTTTGCGACCCCATGGCCTGTAGCCTACCAGGCTCCTCCATCCATGGGATTCTCCAGGCAAGAGTACTGGAGTGGTTGCTATTTTCTTCTCCAGGGGATCTTCCCAACCCAGGGATTGAACCAGGGTCTCTCGCATTCCAGGCAGACGCTTTAACCTCTGAGCCACCAGGGAAGCCCAGGCCATTTGATAACTGTGTTTAAACTTTTGAGGACTATTTTCCTTAGTGACTGTACCATTTTACATTCCCACCTGCAGTGTGTGAAAGTTTCAGTTTTCTCAATATCTTCGCCAACACTTGTTATTATCTGTCTTTTTTTATTATAGCCACTGTGGTGGGTTGGAAATAAATTATACTTTGGTTTTGATTTCCATTGCTCTGATAACTATAATGTCGAGCATCTTTTCATGTGCTTCTTGGCCATTTGTAGATCTGTTTTGGAGAAATAATCTATTCAGATCCTTTGCTCGTTTTAAAAACCAGGTTGTTGTCTCATTACTGAGTTGTAAGAGCTTTATACTCCACATTCTAGATACAAAACCTTTATCAGATGTCTACTTGCAAACTCTTCCACAACTTGTGGATTTTCTTCAATTTCTTGATGTGCCTTTGAAGTCCAAAATTTATAAATTTTGATGAAGCCCAATTTATCCATTGTTAATTAGGGTTTCAGCCCCCTGCTTTGCTGCGACACCCGCCTACAATCATTTTTCCAAGAGCAGTCAGTGATCTTTTTCATTTTTAAGGATAAAGAAAAGCCTGCCATCCTTTTTGTGCAGGAAAATCTCCAGGATTCTGAGGCTTCACATGATCTGCCCCCATCCTCCTCCTTCATCACTTCACGTCCTCTCTCTCTCCCTCTTTTTTGATACTGTTTTGCTCACAACAACCCAGATGCTCTGTCCTTTTTTCTCTAAATGTCTGTCCAGTTTCTGCTTTGGGAACTCTGTGTTCACTCTGCCTTTGTAAAAGGCTCCCCTGCTCCTTCTTTTCATTCTGGGCTCAGCTCAACTGTTCCTTTCTCCAAGAAGTCTTTCGTGATCGCCCTCCCTAATGTCGCCACCTCTCACCCACGCCAGATACTCTTTACTACCTCATTCTGTCCATGTGTGTCAATGGGACCCCCATGAAATTATTTTATTTATGTATTTACTTACTATCTGCCTTTTCCTGCTAGAATCTAATATGATAACAGCAGCAACCTTTTCTGGCTTGTTCGCAACTACACCCTAGTTTGGGGGACGGTGTTGTCTACAGTAGATAGTAAGTGCTAGTTGAATTACTGAGCAATGGAGTACAACAGCAAGTAGACAGAATGGATGACAGCATGGCTTTTCAGAACTGAAAGGAACCTTCATGAATCTCAGCATTAGAAAGAACCTAACCCTTTATCAAGTCCCGTGGGCACGGTATAGTTTACATATTTTCGAATACTGGGCTTCTGACAGGATGGGAAAGCCAGGTTCCTGCTTTTGGTGTATAAACCACAAGTGTACGCTAGACCACGGCTCCTCAAATTTTAAACAAATGACTTGGAGGTACTGTGAAAGTTCAAACTCTGACTCAGTAGGTCTGAGACTCTGCACTTCTACCAAACCCCCAGCTGATGCTGATGCTGCCAGTCAGGGGACCACACTTTGAGAAGTAAGGGTTGAGGGGACAGAGTGCCTTGGTTTACATGGGGTGAGATCACCCCACCACCAGGTGGAAACCAGCCACGCAGTAGGTCTTCTCGTATTGATATCAAGGGAGGAAGACTGAACAAGTCCATTTCTGAAGAAGTCAGGTCATCAAGCAAACTGCCCCCGACCCCTAAGTCTTGACTTCCCTCTGCAACTGTGTTTACCAGGATACTCCAGCCAACAGAGAAGGAAAAACCCAGGAGGCTGCCTACATCTTCATCTCTCAAACCTGTAGATTTTCCTTGTATTGAATTCATATGTCTTCTCTCATTTTGGGTATTAGAAGAGAAGCATATCCAAGCAATTCAATTTGTGTTTATTAGGCACCTACTGTGTGCATGTTCTGTATTTTGGGGCAAAGATAAACCAAACCTGGCCCCTTCGCCCCCAGGAGCCTAGCCTCTGAAGGCAGTGAGATGAGAAACAAATGCTCTGGTCATGCTATAACGTGGAACTTCCTGTCATGGAAGCATCCAGTTCTTTGGGGGAGGTGAAGCACTTTTTCTTTCCGGGGTGAAGTTAAGGCGCATCTGTGGAATGAAACAAGAGCCCCCATCTTGTCTGGCTAATGCAGTTGCTCCACACGCCAACGAGAGGAGAGAGGGTGGTGGGGAGCACGGGAGAGGAAGGACTGGAGACCTTCTCCGGGTGTTAGGACGCGGCATCAGGCACTTCGTATCACTTCCTAGCAAGAGCATCAGGCACAGGTCTAAAGCACAGTGGAAGCACAGGGGAGACGGCTGACCCTGCCTGGAATGTTCAAAAGAGACTTCATGGAGGTGAGGTTTGCCTTTGACCCTGAAAGGTGGCCAGAGGTGTGTCAGATGGATACAAAATGAGGGCTCCAAGCCAAGTGGCTTGCGGGTGAGGAAACAGTTAACTTTAAGTGAACAGTGAGTTAGGTGTGGCCTGAGGTGGTGAGAACCTGGGGAAGGGGGTGGGGAGGGGATGAGGCTGGAGCAGAGAGTAAGCTATGAGAGGCCTTGCTAACCAAGTTAGCACTTGACCTTCTAGGAAGCAGGATAGAGGCAGAGAACTGCGTTAATTCACCTCATAAAAGGACTCTATGGGCTAAAGAAAATGAGAAGCTTGGTGAGGTTGGAACGGGGTCGGCAAACTTCCTCTGTGAGGGGCCAGATAATTACTTAAACACTTTAGGTAGGTGGGCTGTAGGTGGGGCAGCACCACCCTGGATAATCTGTAACTGAGTGGCTGTGGCTGGGTGCCAAGAAAACTGTGGGTTTTGTTCAGTCACTGTCGTGTCAGACTCTGAGACCCCCATGAACTGCAGCATGCCAGGCCTCCCCGTCCCTTACCGTCTCCCAAAGTTTGCCCAAGTTCATGTCCATTGCATCGCTGATGCCATCCAGCCATCTCACCTCATATCATTTTTCATATCATTTTCATGTATTAAAAAAAATTCTTCTCTTGATGCTTTTCAACCGTTTTTTAAAATGTCAGTGGCTTCCCTGGTGGCTCAGTGGTAAAAAAAAAAAAAAAAAATCTGCCTGCCAATGCAGGAGACTCGGGTTGTATCCTGATCCAGGAAGATCGCACATGCCATAGGGCAACTGAGCCTGTGCACAAGTATCCAGCCTCTGGGCTAGAACCCAGAAACCTCAACTCCGGAGTCCATGCACCGCACTACTGAAGCCCAAACGCTCTAGAGCCTGTGCTCTGCACCAAGAGATGGTACTGCAATAAGAAGTCCATGTATCTCAACTAGAGAGTAGCCCCCTACTTGCCACCACTAGAGAAAAGTACACGCAGCAAAAAAAAGACTCAGCCCAGCCAAAAAAAAAAAAAAAACGTCTAACCATTCTTTCCTTGGGGACAGTACAAAGTCAGGCTGCCCCTGGGTAGTCTGCCGACCTGGCTGGGAGAAGATTAACAGTCAAGGGAGTTAGACTGGAGCCTGGGACACATTAAAGGATTTAAACTTTATCCTGTGGCCAATGGGGAAGCACTGGAGGTCTTTAGAGCCGGGATCATGTACAAATGGACTGCTGGGCCCCCTAAGAGGGTGTCCCACAAAACCTAAGAATGGGTCTAAATGGTGGGAGAATGACTGGACTCAAGAAATTATTGCAGGCACTCTTTAATAAAAGTTTTAGCAAAATTTATGTGCATACAGAGAGCTAATTAAAGGGTTTTTTCTTTGCTTTTTGATTCAAACAGACCACACCCTCTGTTGGCACTGGTTCGTGTTGGCCTAAGTACTTGAAAACAACAAATGGCATTTTCTTAACTACTCTAAGACAACTTCTATGAACACAAGTTGCCTTTGCACGTATAGTCCAGTTTATTGAGCTTTTGTCCTATGTGGGCTTTATCCTGTTGGTATGACTCAGAGCGGGAAGGTCTCACGTTCTGCCTCTTGGCAGGGAAGATGCAATTATGCTCAGCAGTGGGCTGGTAAATGTTTAACAGCCTGCTCTGCAAAAAATGTCTGTGTGTGCATACATAGGTAAGTTTATTTTCATTTAATTCTACAAAGGATGTATAGCACCCAATTTGTAAATAATAATACATAATACTTTTTATTATAAATTCTATTTGTTGTTGTTGTTTAGTTGCTAAGTTGTGTCCAACTTTTCTGTGAAACCACGGATTGTAGTCCTCTGTTCATGGAATTCTTCAGGCAAAAGTACTGAGTGGGTTGCTATTTCCTTTTCCGGGGGATCTTCCTCACCTGGGGATTGAACCTGCATCTCCTGCACTGGCAGGCACGTTCTTTACCACTAAGTTACCTGGTCATGGAGCTCACTGATTTTCACAGAACACTTCTGTTGATTTTTGCCCAGCTCTTGTATTCAAAGCCAATCGGTGTTTGCAGTTTGACCACGATCTGACAAAATAAGACTATAAATAAGTGTTTGATTATTACCCAGTTTGGCAGAGAAGTTCCTCATGTCATTGACAAATGAGTGTGATTCCGACATGAAGGCTGGTTGACATTTTTATGTTAATGGCTAAGATGAAAGTGAAGCCATGAAATGCCTGCTGTGACTTCACTCATCTGTCAAGGAGATGAGTGCCCTCTTTGCTGAATCATACAACAGTTTGCAAATACCAGAAGAATATTACCTCAAATATTTTCACAGCTCATGACGTAAGGGTGACAGACATGACAGAATTTTAAGTTTACATCTTTCTTTGGGCAAAGTGATGCCACTGAAAGGTATAAATAAAGGGAGTGACAATTATGCCCTCAATTTCTGAGCTTGGAAATCTATACTTTTACCATTTTCTTGACCCCTTTATTACACTTTAGACAATCAGCAAAACAATAAGGTTGTGATTTTTTAACATTTGCCAACTGTGCTGCTGTAAACAGTCCCACTGTGGGCAATTCCAAACTGACAGAATGTAGAGTTAGGAAGAGTTGTGTAGTAGTACACCATTATAGTGGTATTTATACCACACAGATACAACCCACAGATTGCAAAACACCTGGAAATTTAATAGTCAGTTCTCTGGAGTCAGCAGGAGCTGCCTGCAGCACAGTAAACGATACTTTATTTATCTAGAACTGATTTTTGCAACGGATAAGAAGCTATAGTATATGTATACAATGGAATATTACTCAGCCATATAAAGGAACGTGTTTGAGTAAGTTCTAGTGAGATGGCTGAACCTAGACCCTGTTATACAGAGTGAAGTAAGTCAGAAAGAGAAAAACAAATATCATATATTAATGCATATACATGGACTAGAAAAACGGTACTGACAAACCTATTTGCAGGGCAGGAATAGAGACTTAGATAGAGAACAGATTTATGGACACAGTGGGGGCAGGAAAGGGGGGCACAAATTGAGAGAGTAGCACTGAAATATATGCATTACCATGTGTAACAGTGGCTGACGTTATTTTTCTGGGCTCCAAAATCACTGCAGATGGTGACTGCAGCCATGAAATTAATTGCGGTTTAAGGGCTCACAAAGAGTTGGACACGACTGAATGACTGAACTGAACTGAATGGGAAGTTGCTGTATAACACAGGGAGCTCAACCTGGTGCTCTGTGACAACTTAGAGGGGTGGGATGGGGTTGGAGGTGCAAGGGAGATTCAAGAGGGAGAGAACATATGTATACTTATGGCTGATTCATGTTGATGTTTGGCAGAAACCAACACAACATGGAAAGCAATTATCCTCCAATAAAACTAAATAAATATAATGAGCTTTATTAAAACAAAACAAAAAAACGAACAGACCTAAAGTATCTTCTGGTGAAGTTAGCTATGAATAAATCAATTTGTCATCTAAATCTACCAGCTTCACAAAATGACAACATTCTCAAAAATTAGCCCCCAATGTCATCTAAAACAGGCCTGTTCTCAAGCGAATAGGACCACTGATTAAATTTCCCCAGTAGCAATGTGGCCCTTGTAGCAATTCCCTCCGGTGCCTCAACTAACACAGAATACAGATGATGGAATCATGAGATGCCTGCTCGGGAAGTAGCCTTTGAAATTAGCTCATCCAGCTTCCTTCATTTTACAAATGGGCTGAGTCCAGGGAGGTTAATTATTATAACTTATTCAAAGTCACAGAGAAGCAAAGCTGACATCAGAACCTAAGTTTTCATTTGTAAAATAGTTTCTGCATGCTGATTTTTCCCCCTCAAGTGCTAAAGTGGGATCACTGTGGTAAGTGTATTCAAATTTCTCTCACTTTGCGGATAAATGGGTCCCTTCAGAAACACTGAGGGTGAATATTGTTAAGCATGGAAATGAAACTTCTGCTTAAGCTTACATGTTCACATCTTGGGGGTGGGGGGCATTTCTTCTTGTTTTACTATTTAATTACACTGTTTATCATAGTTCTTTTAAGACATAGATCTCTCCTTTCCAAGAATAATCATTTACAAATTAATCATTTACAGCAAGTGAACTGGCTAAGTCTTGTGTTATGTCAGCCAACCCTCAAGCAAATTTCAGAGATAAGAATGTATTTTAAACCTTGATTTCAGAGTGAAAAATCTCAGGTTCTTGAGAACTACTAGGGTTAGAAAATTCCTTTGGAAAATGGGCTGTTGGCCAGTCTCAAAGGGCTGCTGAAAATTTCATTTTTGAGAGAAGTTTCTTTCCTCTTCATTAGAAATGACAAGTCTGCAACACCATGTCTCTTTTCTTAGTAATATAATCCTGCAACCTCTTATCTGAAACCAACCCCTGAGGTGAGATGTGTACGCAATTTGTCAGAGTTTAGAGAGTTAATACAGCACATACACTAGATATTCTAAGTCACACCCAGTGAGGTCTGGGGCCATACTCCATAAGCAAGTATATTTATAGTTTGCAGGTAAACATAAATATTCCGATGAAGCAAGACTGTAAATAGTCATGTCAATTTATTTTAGGTCAATTTTACTACTAAAAGTGTTGCTTTTGAACTTTAGATTTTTCAGAGATATTCAGAATTTTAAAGTTCTAGATAAGGGAGTATAGGCCTGTAATGGTTTCCCCGGCATGTTTATCTTTTCTTCAAAAAGCATGTGTCTATAATGTCTTCTTGATCCACATTCAACTCTCATTTTTTTAGTTTATTGGAAACTACTCATTCTATTAATTTCAGAGACACATTAGCTACGTTTGGTTCTGATCTTGCTTTAATTCTGGTTTTTGTGCTGAGAGTCTCAGGGATGGCTGGAGGAATGAACTGCTTGGGTGATCTATCACGGATGTTCTCTCTGTGGTGGGTGTGGCAAGATGACTTGCTTTCCACCAGCCTTCTCATCCCTGTGTATAACACAGTGCACCTTTGGCATTTTATTTTTGGCCTCCCTGGTCTATCAGACAAGAATCCCCCTGCAATTTGAGAGACCTAAATTCGATCCCTGGGTTGAGAAGATCCCCTGGAGGAGGGCAAGGCAACTGAATCCCCATGAACAGAGGAGCCTGGCAGGCTACAATCCACGGAGTCACAAAGAGTCGGACACGACTGAGCAACTAAGCACAGCACAGCACAGGTTTCTGTACCTGAAAAACACGATTATATTATAAAAAACAAGGACAGTAACTGCACATGAAGAGAGGATGGAGAAGAACATGAAGCTCAACTTGGTCCTTGTAGAAGAAGTTTGGATCAGTCTGGTTAATGCCATACTAGTTGTCAGGGAAAAACACTACTTCCTTCTCTTCTTATATCGTTAAATCTGTAGCCTGATAGATACTATTCCTCTAAAAATAAAAACTTACCCAGGATAAGAAAAGCAACACCACTGTAGCTAGAAGGCTACCTAGGAGGGAACGGAATCTTCCTGGTGTAGGAGAGGATGTGTGTGCTCAGTTGTGTCTGACTCTTTGTGACTCCATGAACTGTAGCCTGTGAGGCTCCTCTGTCCATGGGATTTCACTGCCAAGAATACTGTAGTGGGTTGCCATTTCCTCCTCCATGGGATCTTCTAGATCCAGGGACTGAACCCACATCTCTTAAGTTTCCTGCAATGGCAGGTAGATTCTTTACCACTGTGCCACCTGGAAAGCCCATAGGAGAGGGTGCATTAATATAAATAATATCTACAGAACCTGCATTGTAGAGGAGCAAATAGCAGAAACTACCAAACTTTTTCACCAAAAAGGGTGAAAAAACATAAATAGAAGATAGAAACAGAGATGCTACAGCTTTAAAAACAGTAACTTATTCCCTGGTACAGTTATAAAAGCTATCCACTAATACAGTTATTTCAGAAAAATGAAATTTCATATGAAATGCTACTAAAATACCAAAGGCCATACATAATGTCTGACCCATGCTGCCACCTCATATAGCAAATTCTTACAAGGGAGCTTTAAAAAGATTGTTTGACTGGTCCACTGTCCTACAGTGTCAGGAGACTGCTTTGTCTCAGATATTAAATTTCCAGTGTCTCTCACACTTCCTCCTTTTCCGATGTACAAAAGGTTTTTGTAAAGTTTCTCTTGGTTTTACTGCTGGCAGCTACAGAAAGCATATCATATGCTTGGGGTAGCATTATGGGGTGGGATTTTATTTGACTACTGTCTTCAGAACTTCTGGATTAAAAAAAATTTTTTTATTAGAGTATGAAAGTGTTAGTTGCCCAGTTGTGGCTCAGGCCTGTAAACTCTTTTGCAATCCCATGGACTGTAGCCGGCCAGTCTCCTCTGTACAGGGGTTTCTTAAGGCAAGAATACTGGAGTGGGTACCATTTCCTTCTCCAGGGAATCTTCCCCACCCAGGGACTGAACCCAAGTCTCCTGCATTGCATGCAGATTCTTTACTGTCTGAGCCACCAGGGAAGCCTTATTAAAGTATAGTTGATTTAACATGTGTTGCTGCTGCTAAGTCACTTCAGTCGTGTCCAACTCTGTGCGACCCCATAGACGGCAGCCCACCAGGCTTCCCTGTCCCTGGGATTCTCCAGGCAAGAATACTGGAGTAGGTTGCCATTTCCTTCTCCAAAGCATGAAGGTGAAAAGTGAAAGTGAAGTCACTTAGTCCTATCTGACTCCTAGCAACCCCATGGACTGCAGCCTACCAGGCTCCTCTGTCCATGGGATTTTCCAGGCAAGAGTACTGGAGTGGGTTGCCCTGCTATAAGGTAAAGTCAATCAGTTATACATATACATATATCTGCTCTTTTTTAGATTCTATTCCCTTATAGGTTATTACAGAGTATTGAAAGAGTTTCCTATGCTATATACAGTAGGTTATTTAGTTATGTACTTTATATATAGTAGGCTCCTCTGTCCCCATGGAATTTCCCAGGCAAGAATACTGGAGTAGGTTGCCATTTTCTTCTCCACGGATTTTCCTGGCCCAGGGATTGAACCCGAGTCTCCTGCATTGGCAGGCGGATTCTTTACCACTGAGCCCCACCTGGGAAGCCCATAGAAGCGGTATGCCAGTCTTAATTTCCCAATTTATCCACCCCCACCACCGCCTTTTAAAAAGTGATTATGATCCTTTCCTTAAGAGTTGTTCAGTGGAAATCTGTACTAATTCAAACTCTACTGGACCAGTTATGTATAAGCTTTGCCCCCTCTTGTTGGACGTTCTGGTTGAAATCATAAGAAAAATCTCCTTCTCTTGGTTCTGTCTTACTCCCCCACTGGGCTGCTCTACTTCCCCCAGGAGCACCATTTTAGCGTATTCTTACCTGCCTAGAGTGAGTCCTGGCCTAGTACCCCGAAACTGTTTCTAACTAACCGAGAACGACCCAGGACGGCAGAAACACGGACCGGGACCTTGACCAGGGGTCCTGTTAACCCTCGGAGGAAGCGCCCCGACGTGGATCTGAACCCCAGCAGGCCACTCAGTTTACTCTCGGGAGCACCGTTCTGTCTTCCGTGTTAAACGAGTAACCACCTCTTTACTTGCCTCACAAGGTTGGGAGGACTGAGTGACTCCATGGTCGTTTCTCATTAGCGTCACCGAACCCCCAAACTGGCTGGCGGGGGGCGCGTCGTCCTGTAGGGGGCGAGCTCCTCCCACACTTTCTCGCGCGCCCGGACGGGCATCCTCGGCGGCTCGGGGGTGGGGGACGGCCAAGAAGGGAATCCACTCCTGGGATCCGCTCCCGGGGTGGGGCGGGGACGGGGCAGGGGGGAGCCGGTGCACCGGCCGGGAGGTGTCCAGAGCACCCCGCGCACGGGTCCGGGCGCGGGGCGGGAGGGGGGCCCGGGACGCGCCCCGGAGGTCTGTCCGGCCGGCCCAGCGGGGCGCGCCATGGAACCTCGGCGCGCGCGGCTGGGCGCCCGAACGCCGAGACAATGCGGCGCGCGGCGGCGGGCGAGCAGCTCGGCGGGCCCGGGGCGCGCGCCGCCTTCCTTCCTGCAGGCTCGGCTTCCCGGCGGCAGCGGCGGCGGCGGCGGCGAGCGCGCGGATTGGCG